>JAODKM010000039.1:22128594-22152748 GCA_026780845.1 Petrocephalus sullivani
ATTGCATTAATGAGAAATTGAACAGGTGTTCCTAATAATCCTTTAGGTGAGTGTATACATACACACACACACACACACACACACATATATATATATACACACACACACACATATATATATATATATATATACACATACACACACACACACATATATATATATATACACACACACACACACACATACATATATATACACATACATATATATATATATACACACATATATAAGATTATATATAATATATATATATATGTATAAAGATATATATGGGCATTTAGTACGATCCTCACTTGCATAGTTCCTGTAGACCATGGTACCAAAAAATTTTAGTAAATACAACTGACGGCAATAAATGATTCTGGAATATGTACAATTTAGACGGGCAAGAGGTACAATGGAAATGCAACTGGAACTGCAGTTATTTTTGAGTAGAATTAGTTTTTGCTGAGCCTAAATGACCATGGATGAAAAATGTCTCAATGTTGGGTGCTTAAGATGATCTACTGAATGCCTGAAGGAAGGAGGGAAACCAGTGATGGTACACGATTACTGGATATGGCAATTAACTTTAAAATATTTATAAAACAAAATTAATTTCACAAAACGCATACCAGCTTGGGGATTGAAGAAATCGGTAAAAATAGGGTTGCTGTTGTTCTGTAAGAGTGAGGGTTCGGCCCTCACTTTTTTGCAAAGCTGCGCCATTTCCCTAAGTTCATGCACAACCCGTTCCATATCCACAAACTCCATCCAGAGCTCCTGAAACAACACCACACAAGAGACTACAAAATTTAATCAGATAGAAAATTAAGAGGAAAGAAATTTTGCTGAGTTACTGTAGTAACTGACCTGCTGATTGTGCATGATTTTGGCCAACCGGTGCGGATCATGCGGTTTGGGCAACGAAGGCAAATATACTTCCTGTTTTTGAAGATTTTCATCTTCTAACCAAATCATAAACACATTGAAAAGGCTGAAGAAGAAGAAAAAGAGAAAATATCATTTCTAATGCAGAGAACATTTTCAGGAGAATAGCTACTGAATGAGACAAAATATTTTTCAGGTTGAAACTAGACAAGAGTAAATTATTTAGTTGTATCTCCATAATCGTCCATCCATTTTAAATAGGCAATAAATATCGATTACAAGGTACCTATGAGTTTGGAGTTTATAGCAGGAAGTGCATGTCATGATGGGGTTCAGCATGTTGCAAAACAAGGATTCACATAATGAGAAAGGCCAATTCACATCATTTTCTTCTACCGAACTCACACCAATCGTATCACTGCTCGGAGGGTAAGCGCATGAGCACCCCTGCAATATCTTCTGTGCAGTGATAGGATTGGTGTGTGGAGTTTGGTAGAGAACAACAGTTCCTACATTAAACTGATCACAAAGTCTGTGGATTATCTTGAGTAACCGGGTCATGACTGAAAAAATGTTTAAAATTTCTGATTTTTTTTTTTGCTCTTTATCACAGAAATAATGCTTTTCAGTCCCATTATATTCAAGAGAAGACTCACATTTCTATGGCTGATATCTCCAAAACTAGCCAGCTCCCAGCAGAACAACTTAGATGGATAGATAGCACTAAAGCCTCTCTAAAACACATATTTCTTCACATTTGGGGTGAACTGCCCCTTTATAGTAATGCATAATGAAAAACGAATCATACCAAATTTCCTATACTAATTGTTGGCTCACAGCTTTGGGGTAAGGGATCTGAAGCCCCAGCTTTATGTGGCCCAGGAAGGGCACAAGGCCCCATCATGGTCCTAAGCAGGACCATAAAAAAAATGGACGGATGGCATCTGGAAAAATGCCAGTACAACAAACAAACAAGGCAGTCATACAAATCACGCCTACCGAACTAACTCGGTGTGGAGTTCAGGGGAGGTAATATATTGCGGACATGGATAAGACAAAGTAGGGTCCTCTTCACTGGTGGCAGGTGGTATTTTCAGGGCCTTGCTAGCAGCATGGTGGAAATCTGACACCTGGATGAGTCTCTGCTTAAGCTCTTTAAATAAAGCAGTATGTGCTGAACTCTGAAAAAAACGCCTTCCAATGCAACCTTTGGTTTCCAACCTGGGGACACATAACACAACCAATTACAACACATTAGAAAACAAAATATGTTACAGAAAAGAAAAAAAACGGTAGCAGGCAATGTTAGCTAAAAACAGGTTTCTCAAAAGTCATCCTTTTGAAAGGCGTACAGTTTGAACAAACAAGGTGGCATGCAGAAAACTAAGACCAGATTCAAACCACCCAAAACCTTGTAGCTGTGGGGCATCATCTAGGAGTCACATTAAGGTTTTTCTCCAAGAAGTAATATGTGAGATTATTCTTAAACTATATTCATTACTGTATATGTTTTGTTCCTACTAGTGAGTACCCAAACTCAGGCCCCGGCTGGCGCAGGTAGAGCTGCAGGAATTTCTGCCACACTATTGGGAGTAGTGGATGATCAGCTGAGGTGGCCAAGGCTTGATGTGCCCATCGGTACACCATCATCCTTTCCAAGGAGGGCACCACAGGAAGCTTCAGGCGAGCTTGGGCTTTCTTTCAACCAAAGAAAATGGAACATATTGTCAGAATATATTCTAGGTACATTATTTCACATGTGTGAAATGATACATCTACAAAATCCAGGGATAATGCACATGCATTTCACTTTTTACGTACTACACGATCTATAGTACCTTGAGACCCTGCTCAGGAGAGATGGTGGGGTTTGACAGCAGCTCATGTTCTATGCAGAGTCGCAACTGAGAATCCTCCTCAAAGATAGCCTCCATGTTCAAGGTCAACCAGGCAAACCACACCTGGCAAAACGCAAATACTAAGAGAACTCACAGGCACACTCGTAATATGAGAATTTGACTGTTTACTTCCTTACCTCTTGTGTGAGTGCATGTCCTTCAATGAAGGAAGGCGTGATATTTCCAGCCACAAACCAGCCCACAAGGGAGGACCACAGACCTCGGTCTCCATGGAAGCCCAAGACCCTCTTCACAAAGCAAAAATCAAATGCAACATTTGTATTAAATGGACCTATATAAATGGATCTACATAATCTATATAACACAAAGTAATACAGAAGTCTAGTAAGTAATACCTTATGCTGCTGGTACAGAAGTTTCTGTATACACTCTTCCTGTTTGTGCAAAACAGCAGCCTGACACAGATGGTCCATAAGAAAAAGAACAAGCTTTTCTCTGTACCAAAAATCCTGGCCAGTCAACACCTGGACCCAGAACTCCAGAACAGCAGCTGGCCCAACTCGACCCACCTTACAACTCTCAGAGACATGAGCCTAGAGAACAAAATATTCCTTATTCACTACTGCAAAATCAGAACTGTGAGTATATTTACCTTTTTTACCACTTTTCGGTTATTTACTCATTCAGTGACTAGTTATTTATTGATCATATTCACATTCGATTTACGATGGGTTCAGGTCGAGGAGGTCTGTATTGGCTAATGGAAGTCTTGACCTGAGTGACTACCTGTATAATGCTGTTAAGGAGTTTGACGTTTTCCCCATAAGATGACTTTGTGAGATGCTGAGCCACCTTCTGAGTGACTTGCTGGGCCATTCCTTGTGGAGTACCACTTTCCAACTGGAGGAACAGCCGGATACACCTCAGGAATCTGATAGGCATACAGCACAATTGTACTCAGATAAACAGTCTTCAAAAAAAAACTGTATGCTTTCCACTAACAAAGAACATTTCAAAGTGACAGAACTGTTTGACCAAAAACTAGTCATGTTACTCAAAGCTTGTATAATAATGCATAATAAAAATATTCTTAACTGTTCATTTTTGAGCAGGTAGAATGGGTAGGAGTACGCCAGGGGGAGAACGTTCTCGAGGATCTGGACCACAGCTCTGAGTTGCCTGGAGTTTACCAGCGTCCACAGTAAGTCAAGGCCCTCACTGCAGAATTTCTCCAAGCTGCATAGCCATACATATTGACTTACTCACAGATTGTGACACTTCTAAACACCACAAAAATGATGACAGCATGATAAACCGCTGCAAAAATATTTCAATAATGGTTTTAAAACCTGTGTCCAATGGTGGTCACAGCAATTGCTAGAAAGCAGCCAATGGAGAGTCCGGTCTTCACTGCTTTGAGCACAGGGTACATAATGGGTGAATCAGAGAGCTGAGGGATCAGAGTGCTGCTAGGGGACGTCGGGGTCCATGTGTCCTGGGGGCAGCGCTCAGTCAAATGAAGCTTCAGACGCAGCACTAAATCCCAAGCCCAATTACTGAAGGAGGCCTCAGGGGTGCAGCCAAGGCGGACAACATTGGCAAGGTAAGATACCTAGATAAACGGAGACAACAAAACGATGCTAAGAGCAGCACCTGCCACAAACAGCAGAGAATGCATTAATCCATATTGACTAATGCAGAGAAAGGAACCTTGCTTTGTCATATGCATCACTTTTAGAAATTAAATGTAAACATGAATCATATGAATTATGTGAACTTCTTAGGACTCATAATTCTTACAAATCAAGAAACATAATACTTACTGATTAATTTTCATTCATTCCAAAATGTATTTTTCACAATACAGTTTATGTAACTTTGAAAATTTGTATGAAAAAATACAATATAATTAAACACAAACCTGCTTGATGCCTTCTGAGACAATCCCTTCATAGGGTTTATCAGTGAGATGTTTCTGATAGGCCTCAACCACCAGCAATGACACTTCAGTGTGTAGTGAAGGTTCCAAGGCTAGAAAGCCATCCTACCAAGAACATGCATGACATTACTAGAAAGTAGGGCTGTCACTATCGATTATATCAATGCTCAAGTAATCTACAGTACAGATTAATTTGATGATCAGGCAAGCAATTGTTAATCTTATAATATAATATGATATAATGTAATACAATATACATTGCAATTGGTGTACACTCAGTCACGCATACTGAAAATTTAGGCACTCAAATTCAATTAAGTTTTTGGACAGGAAACCAGAGGATCTGCTGGAAAGTTAATCTCACACAGGGTGAACATGCAAACTCCACACAGTGGGCGACAGTACATTATATGGGTAGCCACTGCGCTACCCACGGCACCACTGTACTGCCCTGACAGGCTTTCACGACGTGTGACGTTAATATCAACATGGCATGTTATGCACATGCAATTTTTGCATCGCAAAAACATCAATTAGTTGCATTCAAATATGTTTATTCCTAGGAAACCGGACTTTGCAATTTTAATGATGGTTCATCTTCAAATTATCTAGTATATGTTTAAACACACACACACCAGTTCTTGCTATGGGTGTTTAATATGATATACGAAGGTGGTTTTAAAAAACACCCCTTATTAATGCATGGCCAGATGCATTGACGGAATAGCAATTGACTTCATACTGCGTGTTTACCTTTCTAAATTATTTGGTGTTTGTTTTAAAAAGCACAGTTTTACGTAACGATTTTTTTTCTACTTCACTTTGTGCCTTTTTCATTTAAAATAAAACATCACATTTTTACTTCTATAAATTGTACATGCATTGTGTTACAAGTGGAAGAAGGTAGCCTGGGGCCGAGAAATCCCGTTTCTAACTAAATAAAAAATAATTATGTTTATTATGTCTATGGCATCAGTATTTATTTTTACAATTATTTTTGTGTACTGTATTTGCACTTTGTTTTGCACTACAGTACTGTGCTAAGTCTTAGGCAGTCTAGGCAAGTCTACTTATCTTGGTAACAATTGTTTATTTGCTCAGAAAAAAAATAAGACGAAGATGAATAATATTCATTGAATAGATGTGTTTTTAACAGGAGTTTAAAATGGATAACAGATTTCTCCTACTATGAGACTATGAGTTTAGGAGCTGTTATACGAAATGCTCTGCCACCCATAGTCGGTTTTGAAATGGCTAAGCAGACATACTCTGACAGTTATAATATCATAGTTTCACACGAAGAATAATTTAACATCATTTTATGTGACTGCCTAAGTCTTTTGCAAAGTACCGCATGTTTGTTCTTGCTACTGTATGCACCAGAATTTCCCCTAGGCATCATAATCTTAACCTCAATGTCAGTTAAATGTGTTTAGGTGAATTATGCAATAAAATTTATTTACATAGATATACACAAAAGCTACATCCGAATAATACTTACCTGGAAGAAACTCCAGTTCAGTCTTTCAAGAATGATACATGCAAGCTTGTTCTCCACAGTTACAAGGCTGTAGTCCAGGAGCCAGCTGTGAAGGATCCTCATGTCATCACGTGTAGGCTTCCATAAGTGCAGAGGCAGTTCTTTGAACAAATACAAAGACACCTGTTTGCAGAATAAAGCAGAGTCGGGTTTAGAACGCGATTAATGAAAAACAATCGCTGGTTAACAGCATGGTTAAATTAAACTATGCCGAGTACAAATTTTTATGCTTAGACCACCTGAATTTATTACATTTCTCACTTTGTTTATATTATTTTGGGTGGTCACTATGCTGACTCAACAAAGCCATCACAGACTCCATTCTTGACCCTCTACAATTTAGGTATATTCAACTGACCTGTGCTGAAACACATCCTACGACAACCAGACTGCCTATGTTAGAATTCTGTTTATGGATTTCATTTGCACCTTCAAATCCAAGACATCTATTATTTACTCCACAGTAAACTAACCCACAGGTCCTGTCAGTAAACGACCAACTTCCTGATAGGGAAGAAACGCAGCAGGGCTGGGAGCTCACCTGTCTGATTCCCTGCACATCACCACTGATGCAGCCCACAGCTGTATTCTCTTTCCTCTCCAATTCCCACATTACACAAATGAGTGTCCCTCATCCTGTACTTGTACAATCCCTGAAAATTCTAGCATTTGTGGATGACGCCACTATAGCGGGCCTACCCATGGAAATCGATAGGTAGACCGTGCTTGTGGTTGAATCTGTTAAATTTTTGGTTACTACCACAAAAAGGGAAATAGGGGACCTCACTGTGCCAGCTCAGCATCACAGATCCCCATCCTGACTTCTACTCAGCCGGCACTGGCAGTGTTCTAACCGCCTCAGTTACTGCCTGCCCCCCCCCACCTGTTCCGTCCAAGACTAAGCTGCAGTGGGTGGTGTGTCAACTATCATCTATAAGAGACCTCATCACTGCTGTAGAACACCCCCCCCCAAAAACCCCATCACCACCATAATTCTATATTGTGTTGCACTGCTTCCACTCCACTACTTTTTGCACACCAGTGTTGTTGTACTGTTTGTACTGTTTGTTGAACTATGGCATTTTTTACACTACACTGCATTTCACTGCTGTTGTTTTTACAATAGACAAGTTACCTGACTACAAACAATTATTCTTGCACCTTGCCTCTACTGCGTTTGTCTGTTTTCCTGCATTACATATATATACACTGTTATGGTCAAGTCCCATATATTCCACATATGTGCGGAAAAGTCTTCCGAGTTTAGCAGACCCACCATGCCCACTTTGTCAATGGTCTCCTGGAGTCGTTCCAACAGCACTGAGATAATGTGAGGGTGGGCTGTGATTATGGAGGCTAGCAGCTCACGCCCAACCTTGGAGAAATTCTCTCTTGTGGTCATACTAACGTATGACACCTTGAGGGAATAAAAGCAAATAAATTGATCAGCCCTGCTAAATTTCCCAATTTGCAATGACAACTATAATGTTAGCACCTGAAGCTGAAAGGCACATGTTAAAAAAAAAAAAACAGACTGCAAATATTCACAACTTGAAGCCAACTAGAAACCACAACAGACTTACTTAGATAATAGAGTGAGTATATTAACAAACCTTATATATTTTTAGCACTACAGTGCTGACAAACTCAGGATCTATACTGCTGTGATTGGGTTCAGCCATGCGTGCTAGTGTGGTCAGCAGACATATCCCATCAGAGCTGTTCATCTCTGACAGCCAGCACTCAAACTTGTCCTGGTTTTCGGATTCTGAAAGGACAAGTATAATTTATTTTTTCACCATACGTTAAAAATCAACCTAAAATTCCTTATTTATTTACAAACCTAAAATGACATTACCTGTAGCTTTGGCACAAGGACCAATGCTTAGATTTGAACAAAGGCCTTCTAGATCTTCCGTCTCGGCACACTGCATGATGTAGTAGATTTTCCACAACATGGCACTAGACAGAGTTCCATAGGGCATTTCTGACATAAACAGCCAGATTCCCAGTCTGTTAAAAACATAAAACAAGTTACAAAACAAATCCAATCACATACTTGCTTTTAGTTTCTTAACAGCACCCCTCCATCGAGGAATTACAGCAGCAGCAATGCCTGCCCTACTCCTGTTCAAAATGAGTTACACACTATACAGAACTCTACACTACTGCTATCACTGAAGCTGTAAACAGTGGGACCCCCATATGCATGTTTTCAGTTATCTATGGCTTACCACAGTCCATTTTATTTAATTTTATTGAAAAATCCAGAAATAAATGGTTCATAAGTTCCAAACTGTGCAGGCTGTTACATGGTGAAATCCGCCAGCCCGCCATTACAGGTTATGTATAGGTACATGATATGATATTTTTCCAGTGTAAAATGTGTCACAAATTCACTGTACATTTTTTCATTGTTCCTTCATCCTTTGAGGGATATAAAAAGCATTAGTTCATTGCTCCATTATCCCTTGTTACATGATATTTTCCATTGCTCTACTTACGCTAAAACATCCATTTTATTTTGAGTGAGCATGAGTTTAGTACTGTATAGTACAGTATAATGATGTATTTTTATTATTACTGTATGTTAGTAATATCTTACTGTGCTTAATATATCAAATAAACATTACGATGTTTATTTGTTTATTTAAGTATGTACAAGAAAATCATATTATATATTGGGGTCTGCAGAATATTTGGTGTTATTACATTTTCAGTCATCCCCGGTAGTTCTGGGCACGCATCGCCCACAGAGGGGACTACTGTATAATTGTTTATACCATCCCATGCGTACCACTACACAAACTGTCCGTGACTTATGACTAGGTTCCGGTCAGACAGAAAAGTCATACTTCGAAATGGACATATGTTGAAATAGGATAATCTTGTCGGTGGGAGAATGAGAGTGTGAAGTTGGGATAGTCAAATTACCATAACGGAACAGTACTTTCCAGTGGCAACTATCGTACGGCGCACAGCACTTGCTAGATAGTTTAGCGTTGCTGGGCGCACGGCTGCCCTGAGTTTATTGGTTTAACTATGGTTGTATGTGCAAATTTTTGTAGCATAGGTAGTAAGGCAGGGACAGTCCATGCAATATAGCATTGTATGTAAAAACACAATAACATTGAATGTAAAAAATATATATACATATTATTAGCTGATGCAGTTGTCTTTCAGTTTCACTGGATTTTCAGGTTGTTAAACTCATTAAAATTACGTAGATAGCAAAATATTGTATACTTTGGTGTACTAGATGCTCACCTCTTAGCCCTTAGGACATGCAGTACAGCCCTGAAGAAGAGCTGGTCAAACTCCATTTGCAGTCTATCCATGGACTGCAGTTGCACCATGAACTTGGTGGCACCTTTCAAGCTCTTGTAATGAGCCCAGTGGTCACTGACATAGCAAAGAGCCATCCTGCCATAGAAGAATACAGAACCCCTGCTTTATGCTTTATTAACGATAAACAACAGGTACCCCACGTCTATTCTATTCTCCATAATGACGTACCTGATCGTATAACCAATGCGCTTCACAAATCGCCTGTAGCAAGCTCTATTATATGTCTGCAAACCAAAAGCCAAAACCTCCAAAAGACACGATGTGAAATCAAAGACTTTCATAATATCCTGGCTGCTTTTGGCCTTGGTGTCATATTCACCTAACCAGAAAAGGCAAAAAGAGTTTACCACTTACAATAGGCAATTCACCAAAATTGTATCTATTAACGCAATAACCTGATTCCAAATGTACATACATTTGGAATCAGGGTGGAGACTTCTGAGCACTTATGTAAATCACTCTGGCTATGGGCGTCTGCCAAATGCTGTAAATGTACATGTAAACGCGTAAATGATCAAAATCATAGGGGCTGCTTCATATAAAATGATTTTTCATTACCATAAAAACAACCAATACCGTACCAGCAAACAATATACTTTGTACAATATACTAGTTTGTACCATAATGTCAAATCATGTACCTTTCCCTGTGAGTCCTAATAAATTCTTGAAAAGCTCATCAAAAGGGAACTGGGAAAAGAATGAAATAAGGTCGTCCTCTGACAGAAGCAGCCAGCTTGTTTCGGGGTCTTCTTCCTGCCAAACAGGTCATGGCTTAGGTCTGACAATTGTTTAAAAGCAACATTAATAATTATGCTAAACCATTCCAAAACATAAACCAGGAAACCATGCAAGCTATGCTATTGCATGTTCATTACAATATCAGCTTTAAAAAAACATCACTGCTTACCTCCTCTCCACCCTCATCTACCAGGGTCCAATTCCCTGATCCCGGTCCCTGATCAGAGTTGCTGTTGGAGCTGGTCTTACCGTCACAGTTCTTCAGATGACACAGAAATTCAGCTCGGTTCCTATGGTACATACAACTGGAATCAAGGTGGGAAAGCTAGCTACTTGTGCATAATACACCATAATGGTATTAAAGTGCAGTAAGTTAAAAAAATCATAATTCCTTGTCAAGCACAAAACAAAAATGAACATGCTCTTTACCTTACTGGTGACATCAGTATAGCCAGTGCCTGCATAAAGTGATTCATTCCAGATGGATCATCCAGCACTTTAACCTGAAAAACAATATTTGTTTAAAAGAGCTGAATTACTGCAATAATGTACTGTCGACCATAATATTTATTAAAAAAAAAGTTTCTATGTGCATAATTGTTTTAGCAAATGCTTCTGAAAAAAGAAAAAAAGATGAAATTGGAAAATGAAAATATAGCTGTATTTACGATGCTACATCCAGACATATTTTAAATCAGTGTTTCTCAACTGGTGTGTCACGGGACCATTTTCTTTGGGTCATGGAAAGTGGGGCTCATGCAGTATCGACCCTTGTGAACGTGACGCCCTAGACGAGCATCACCGCCGATGCCCCCCGTCCAAGGAAAAATGAAAATCGGCTGGAAAGTTGTCCCCCATGCAGAAGTTGGCACCCCAGCAGCTGCCTATGTCGCCTATAGGACTGTACGCCCTCGGGTTACAGCACAAACTCCTCGTTTGCATGGCTGTTGAGTTACAGCAGCTAGGCTAAAAGGTTTGCAGTCAACAAATTTTATCCCCCCCACCCGTGGTCAGTGCCTAAAGAAAAAAACTATACAAGTCCTTAAAAAACATCTTTACATCACTGGGAAGAAAAAAACTGTAATAAAAACAAATGGTCTAATTAATATGTCTTATTCCAACAGACAGCATGACTTACCTGGAGGAAAGTCACGGCCCATTCGCCCACTCCAGAGGGGCAACAGAGAAGGTGATTAAGCAGATACAGATGGGTCCCAGACGAGCCAACACGGTGTAAGACAGACACCTACCAGAGTGCATTCAACACAGGACAGTCAGCTGGACGCAAACAAATATTTGTCTTTCAAATATATGTCATATATGTCATTATATATCATAATATAAATTTAGACTATGCATTTAAGTGTGGTTTCCATTCCTTAGGTGTTTAGTCTCCATCCTTACACAGAAACCAGACATCATTCTTTTTTTGAGCCCAAATATTCATCCCATCTGCCCCTTATTACCAATAACATAAAGCTGGCTTCTCCTTTTTCGCTTGGCCAAATCACAAACAGACCTAATGCCTGATCCAGGTACCTAAGACATGCAGCCCTTCCCAAACCCTGATGCTCATTGTGTTTTCCTGTGTTTCCTTTGTTTCCTGCACCCGTATCCAAAGAAACAGTCCATTCCATCCTCGCATCCTTGCATCACATTACTGTGAACCTTGTTCCAGCCTGTACACTCAACATTCTCTCATTTTAGAGAGAATATAGCACACAGTTACACTGCCAATTAGGCAGCCAATAACCTACATCCACAGTCAAGCCCTCATGGGTCTTATTTTAAAGTTTCACCCATGCAAGTTCAGTAAACCCCAGTCCTTGATCTATAAATCAGGTGCCCTTATAGGTCTATGTACATTTGTACCCCACCTTCTGTTATATATAGTCTGATACAAAAAGAATGCGTATTAGACATATCAAACCATTTCTCAGTTATACCTACAGCATCAGACCAGTCTATGTTAAGTCCTTAATATTATCCACACTTTGATACATGTAAACTAGGATGAACTATACTTTTCAAAATTACCCAGGATTTTAGTACTGCTGCCCACTCCCCCCAAGTCAGTGTAGATATTCCTTCCCAATGTAACATCTTTATTCAGATGTAATCAGTGCTGGAGAAAACAGTCACTGTTCTAGGTCACTAACTTTTCACCAACATGAAGACTTCAGCTCTACATTCAACTACCTTGTTCTTCTAATTTTCCAAAGGCAGAATTTTTGAGAAAAACATATATGCATACTTGACTGCTAAGAGTATTTGGGAGATGAAGCAATCATAATTTGCACAATATCCATAACACAAAACACAGCTAACGGTTAGGTACCAATTTCCGGAGCCACGTGTGGACATCGTCTTGGAACTGTTTGTCCTCGAGGATTCTGCGAGTGAAGCTGAAGAGTATGCTGATGCATGTCTTAAGCGGCTGTAAACTAGAAGGCTGGGCCATCAAGTCAGGGCAATCTGGAGAAATGTCAATCATGCACAGCTTTGTAATAAAAACTAAAAATAGGGTCATTCAAATAAACTGATTTCCCAGATATCCTATACACTTTGGTCTAAATAAATTCTGTAAAAATGACCAGATGTACCCATGTTAGTCAGGAGACACAGTGTAAAATTTTTATGATCAACACTTTTGAAGATACAACTAGTTTACTGAAGGGGGGGGGGGGGCAATTTTATCAGGCCTCAAGAACTAAGCCACCGACCAGGCTCAAATTTTGCATACTGGTACCGTTACAGGCATAGTGTGTAACAAAGTAAAATATTTGGTCCAGATGACAGAGCTTGGTATGACCAGACCGTCAAAATGGAAATCTTTGGCTTTGTCATGTTTAGGCTTTCAGTTAGCATACATACATACAGAAAGCTGGAATATTTTCTATGTTTAGATGTTTAGATATTTACACAGGACTTTACAAAAGGTTATAAACAAACAAGAAACTGCATCAGGGTATGACCAGAAGACCTCTCAAATGCGAATAAATTATTTGGGTCTTATTTTCAGACCAGCTTAATCCACTGTGGGAATGTCCAACAATATTTTTGTTTTATATTTTTTTCCTGTATCCTACATGGTCCCTTCTTTCTCAAAAAAGAAGTCCTACTTTTCTTATGTGAATATTTCATTTTTATTTTCCATTCTAAACATTGGTTAAATTCACCAGTATTTACAAGATGAAGCAATCATAGGCAATCATAATTTGTACAATATCCATAACATAAAACATAGCATGGAGTGGGACATACTGCATCTTAAAAAGTGTTGATCTTACATAATAATTTACAGGGTGTCTCCTGACTAATCTGGTAATTTTTCCAGAATTCTTTGAGTCCAAAGTCTGTGGACCATTGGTTGATTTGACATGAAATGACCCAGTATAAAAAATGAACTGCATAGTACAATTTTATGTCACACACTAAAATGCTATAGTAAACTGCTCCATTGCAATTTATATAGAGAATGAGGGCATGGAACACATAGCTAAACCTGTTAAAGAACTGAAAAAAGACACAAGATGTGCACTCACCAGTAACAGATTCATCGACAACTAGGTTCATGGTTATCGGATTTTTTCTCAGCATATAGTAAAGGTAAGAGTCCACCTGAAGGCGTGATAGCATGGTTGTGTAGATGTGCATTGCAACCGTTTGGTGCACCAGGTCTGTCTTGGTTTTAAACTGATGTTGCAATTCTACCAGCACAGTTTCATTCAGCACAGCCTGCTGGAATCTGTGGTATCCACAGACCTTGGCCTGGTCTGCACATACACCCTGTCAGACAGAGAGATGGTAACTTAAAATAGAAAACATTATTTACACTGCTTTTCATTCGAGTCACTTATTTCAATCAGAATTTATTCAAATCAGCTTATCAACAGCAACATACATGGTCAACATTATCAACAATAGGTGAGTGTCTATGTTAATTAACGTGTTTTAAAACATTTGTCAAATTACCGATAGCCCTAAGATGCACTTTGTGACTGAATTTCAGAAAATGTGTATTATTTTGTTTTCCTAATACTAACATCCTGGTTCCTTACAAAAAGCATTTACAGTCTTTTCAAAGGCAAGTAATGTAATGAGATGCTGAGATCCTAGTTCTCACCTGTAGCGTGAGCTGCTCATCTCTGAAACTCCACAGTCGGTTCTGAGTGCTCTTACACTCCGAGTTGGCAGCCTGGAGCTTAGCTTGGGCCTGGCTCAGTTGCTGACAAGACCTCCAATACTGCTGAAGCAACTCATACAACTCGTGCCCCTCTTGGTGGGCTATGCTTTCAAATTCAGCCGCATGGACCTCAACGTTCTTAAGCAAAGATGCAGGGTCCCACATTTTCAATTGCTCTCCTCCTAAATCTTGCGGATCTGAGCACAGCTCTGATAGTTCTGGGTATATCTTCGGAACCTTTTCCAGTTCCAGCTTTATAGAATGTACTGGCACTAGATTTGAAAGTGATGATTCTTGATCTGCCAAGGGAAGCACAGCTGGGGCCTTTTGCTCAAGGTTACACAATACTTCAGTCATCTTGTCCTGAAAGGACGATGTTTCAGAACCAATGGGATTCTGATCCTTCGCTAAAAACAACCGGGGTTCTATTTCCTGTGCAGTGAGAGTGACATTACTTTGAACAGGCAGGACTGGAATACTGTCTTGTAGTGGGCTTAATGTACAATCCAAAGCTTTTTTGTCACAGTTCAGTTCAGGCAGTTTGTGATGAATCTTAAACACATCATCTTGCTCTTTTTGGGCAGAAGTATGTTCAGTACATGCTGAATGCTTCTGTTCCGTGGCTGGCCGTTCAGTAGATGTGCTGAGAGCACTAGACTGAGAGGTGGTCACCTGTCTATATATGGTCTCCATCAACTGACCATCTTCATGGAGAGACAAAAGAGGCTTGTCCTTCTCACAATGTATAGGACCATGCTTGCCTGCTTGGCTTATACCTTGAGAATGGTCCTGCTTTTTATCCTTAACATAAAATCAAAATGTATGCAATTGTTATTTTCAAATGAGCTGCAATTTGCCGTGCTAACTATGCATGAGAATCAGTCTGTACAAAATTGATTTTTGGTCTTTTTTCCCAAACATTAAAAAGATCCCTTAATACAAGATATAATGTACAGACAGCGCATTAGTTTGGTTCTTACCTGAGATTTCCCAGTTTGCTTAGTCTTCTTCTTTTTGGGCCTCACAGCTTCAGCCATCCCTGTTATTCTAAGGACAGCTCCCCCTTCAACATTTCAAATGACTGCTTTCCGATTGGATAGTTTCACCATTTCAGGCTCACCACTAATTATTCACATTTAACGGTTATGGACAAAACAGCATAAAAACTATTAGATTACACGCAACAGCATATAATATCATTCAGCTTCATATTGGACTTGAGCTTCATATACTGACATCTTTACTGAAATAAAACATTAACTTCAGGCAGATCAAGAAAACACTGATGTCAAACATTATGTAAACCTTGCAGTCATGCAGTCTTTTTCATACATGAAAACAGGGCAATTTTACCATGAACATGCAAATGAAGTATTATAAAATTACTGTTAAATTATGTTTTCAATTTTAATTATGAGGCTTTATTATTTTTTTTAAATTAAAAGTTAAATTTAGTTTGTGTATTTAAGCTTGATTGAAAAACATGCTTCAGTTTACAACAGACACTAACACTTTTTCATGCAACTTATACACCATGCTGGAGATATTGAATACAGTCTTCTCATGTACGTGTTAATTTCGAATTCAAAAATATTCCAGCGAAAATGGCTTGACTGCAATACATGGCAAACGTGTCATGTCATGTAATGTCCTGTAACTGTAGTGGTACAAATTATACAAACGACAGGGTGTTTCGCTTTCGTCGGGTTTAGGACATACGGTTTAGTGTCAGTATGGAGCGGAAGGCCAACGTTTATATATATGCATTAGCATTAAAAGCTATTACGTGAAATCACTGTGTTCATGCATTAAATGCTACAACATAACAACGAAACATATACTGTATTTAAATGTTGTATACAAGTCGGACTAAACATCTATAAGCACATCTGTTTTCTGCCGACGAAGAAATAAAGTTAGCATATTTCATAAATATTAATCCAAGCTTGGCTGAAACAGTATCAGTCTAACAATAACAAAAGATGTATGTTTAGAGATGAATATTACTAAAATAATTAAGTTAAAGGATTTTCGCGACAGCTGATCTTATAACTGGCGTAATTTACTGTGGTTAGCTACCAAGCTGCTACAGACGTCATATTAAATATAGTTGTGTTGTCAAACATACAGCTAATAAGCCGTATTATAAATGATCTCAAACAGAGGTTAAACAGCCATGAATTGTCATACCGGGTGAAAGTTTTGTTGCCGCGGACTTCGGGCTTCAGAGTCCGACACATAAATGCAAACCAGTCGCCCGCAGTTTCGTGTTTGTTGTCTTCCTGCAAAGGACGTCCGCGTGACGTAGCCTGACGAACTCGTGTCCGGAGTCTGCGCAGAACGCAGCGCTGTCATTTGGCAAAATTCAGCTAAATGTCAGCTGAAGACTTGAAACACACTCTTGTATTATAAAAATAATAATGTGCTCCGCAATGGGTTAGCGCCCCATTTTGGGTTTTTCCCTGTCATTACCCAATCATCACTTCGCTGGATTTTTCCCCTATATATTCATAAAGTTCATAAAAGATTCAGTTTATCACATGAACCATTTATAATAATTAGCCTCTAATATGAATTAAGTCTCCCTGCCTGTAGTTTTTAGCTTTTAATTTTCCAAATGACATTCTTTTTTTTGCCTGCTAAACTGAAATTGAAAACAATTTACTAAACGTAAATAACTCTATATCCATTAAATGCACAATAAAACCATGGACAATAAAGCTAGTATAAATGGCGATTATAGATTATATATTTAGCAGATGCTTTTGTTCAAAGTAACACGAGTCAGAAGAAGCAGGGTCAGCAATTAAGTCCCTGGATCAACTGTATTTAAACGCCTTGTATTGGATGTGTTAAATATTTGACTAGGTATAATTGCTGCATTAGTGACAGTATAAACTAAGTTATAAGATTAATTAAAACGCATGAAGTATTTCATGCTCTAAATTTGTTCAAAGCCTCAACGTCCATGAAAAAATCTTCCTATGGACTTTCCAAGCCTGAACGCGATTTCCAACACAGCGCCAGTAAACCACGCCCCCTATTTCACGCCCCTTGTTGTGATCCAATCCGCCTTTTCGGCCCAGTTCCACCACGCCCCTTTTTGTGATCCCGTCTGTTTTCACGTTGTGACCATTAACGTTACATCCATTAACTGTTACTTTGTCCTCAGTTTACAGTAACAGATAATACTACCATCTTTAAGACTCTGTGTTTGTCAAAGTCCCCATTTTAAATATTTACGGCATTTAGCTGACATCCTTATCCAGAGTGACTTACATTACAGTACTCCCCCATTACAGGGAGTACATTCTCTCTGGAGCAACTTGGAGTCTTGCTCAAGGACTCACTGGTGGTGGGTGGGATTTGAACCGGCGACCTCTTAGGTCATAAACCCGGGCCTCATACCACTAGGCCTCCACCAAAAATCATTTAACACAAATATTTAGGAGACATATACGATTTACCTCAAAGTGGTAATGGTGTAATTACGGCCTGTCAGAAAATTAATTTATGAATGAAAGTGTCAATTATAAGGCTGGTCTACTGTTACAAATTGTACAAATTTGAACTAGGTTGGAATTCGCGTACACACGCTTTGCAAACCACATATCCCACAATTCTTTGCAAATTGTCGCCGGTTCAGACGTATGGAAAATGGCGGAGGTGATGAACGTTGGTGTGAATTTGGAAGCTTTTTCTCAAGCAATTAGTGCAATTCAGGCCCTTCGTTCTAGTGTAACTCGAGTATTTGATTCTTTGAAAGATGGGATGAAAAATAAAGAGACACTTGAAGGGCGAGAAAAAGTTTTCACCACTGAGTTTCAAGACAACCTGCAGTCGGTGAACCGAGACCTTAAGTAAGTATAGAAGTAACGTTAAGGCTAGCACAAGGGATGTGAATTTAGCTATCAGAAAATAAAGTGTTACCTGAACTATACTAAATATTTGTTATAATTTGGTATTTCTTTCAGGAGAAACATATTTGTGTTTGGTGCTAGCCTGCTACGGCTTTAATTGGCTACGAAGCAGTGCTGATGACGTTTTGTAGCTTATAAAGCGTAGCATTTGTATAATTTCACTTCAGTCAACTTTGGCTAAATCTTTAATTTGCAGAGCATTGTGTATCACCTTCTTTCGGGCACTTTCAGTTATTTGTCAGATCGGACAGTAGGTGAGGATAGCGATGCAGACCGTGAGCCTCGATTGGCAGCTTTGCTCCTCTCCTCCCCACTCCGAACCTGCCTCGTGCTCACAAAACTGCAAATACATCCGACTTTCAACCAGTCGGGTTGGGCGCCGGTCGGTATGCACAGGACCGTATTGCAACGCAGATTTAGGTGACTCGTTGCCGTGCCATTTAAATGCCTGATCTATCAGCAGAAATAATGTGTGTATTTTGTTTCAGTCTGCAGTCTGAAGTTCAAATTTGCCTTAGAAATAAAACCTTTATTGTCTTTATTGTTGCCGACTTTGTTTTGCTTTATTGTTATCATTATTATTATTTTGTTGTTGTTGTTTTGTTTATATATGTTTATAATGTGTGTGTGTGTGTATGTGTATATACATATGTATGTGTGTGTGTATATATATATATATATATATATATATATATATATATATGTGTGTATATATATACACACACCATACTTTTAAAAGTATCGTTCTAGTAGCCGTATCTGGAAAAACCCCAAACGATATGTGATTGAGGTCTGCCAATAGCGGGAAAGTCACCTCTAGCCCCCCATACTGGACGCCCCTCCAACCATCGCTGCTCCTTGATATGTTTTCCATGCAAATCTAAAAAAAGAAATGTAGACAAGATAACATTAGTTTTAAGGACCCTGAATATGCCTCAAGGACAAATGGTGTGGAATGTGCATTAGCAGCCACAGTATCCCATGTTCCTGTAGGAACTCCCACAGCATGCATAGGAGTATGCCCTGCTGCTGAGTATGCACTCCTGCAGCTCCTCTGCCATTTTTTCTTTTTGAGATTCAGTCAGGACAAAAGACTCGACAGCTCTGAAAACTGGTAACTAACTTTGGCACTTTGGCTTAGGTGCTCTGTTAAACTGACAAAGGCAGCTACCCTTAAAAACAAAATTACCTGAGGCATCTTAAGTTATTATTGGATATTTATTTTAAATTAGACATATTGGAAGCAGTTTTGTGTACCATGATGCACTTGTATTTAAACCTGAGTATAAGTATAATTTTGATCTTCTTTTTGCAGTGAGTTGGAACGTCTTAGCAATCTGGTTGGTAGACCTTCAGAAAGCCATCCCCTTCACAACAGTGGCCTGCTGAGTTTAGATCCAGTTCAGGATAAGACCCCTCTCTATAGCCAGCTACTACAGGCATACAAATGGTCCAATAAGGTAAGTTGCATTTCCTTAAGGAAAAATCCTTTCTGCCCTTTACTGGTATTACAAATACATGTAGCCGCAAGCCAGTCAATGTGTGTGTGTGTGTGTGTGTTTGTTCCCCCTCATCCCTATTGCAAAATAATTAGATTTTTTTGGGTCTTTGTATATAACTGCCCTGTTTCAATCACTAGTATTGTTGTAGCCTACTTCTTTTTAAGTCTTGTATAGTTGTGTTGTTCAGATGACTCTAGTTCTCAAAGTTTGTGGAAATCGAAAATATTGTACTGAATGACAAGTAGTTTGGGGTGGTGGGGGGGGGTCAATTTTGTTACAAATCGCAATTATTCAAGGTGACAAATTTAATATTTATCTTTAGACCCACTTCCCTCAGCGAATTGCCTCGGCAAATATTTAGATGGTCTTGTATGGTACTCTGTAGTGCAGTTTTTCATAACGGCTTGACACATTGAGAAAAATTGCAAAAATTTTGTCCAGCTTGTAGTATTTTCAAAAATCTTGCATAAGTTAAGACTATCAGGGATGTATCTGATCCAGAAAATGTTGCACTAGTTTTGAGGTAATTTTGCCAAACAATAACTGAGCTTGTAAAGTTCACAAAGAGAGAGAATAGTATGACAAAAGTGTAATAAAAGGTAATAAAGAATAGAATGAGAATGTGAGATTCTCATCTGGTTTGACATAGACCTGTCATAGTGTCATCAGATTAGGAATGAAAATGTGTTGAGTATTGTGTTTCATTGTCCTTAGTTGCAGTACCATGCTGGCCTGGCATCTAGCCTGCTAAACCAGCAATCCCTCAAGCGTTCTGCTAATCAGATGGGAGCATCTGCCAAGAGGCGGCCTAAAGTCCAGCCAAGTGCCCTTGCCCTGCCTCCACAGTAAGTAAAGCTTAGCCTGGTGTTTTGTGTGAAAAGCACCTTGTGACTGTTATTTTCTAGCTCTGTATATATAGCGAGACCGCACAGTGGCTCAGAATGTAGCCTTTGGTGCTTTTCCACTGGCGCACAGGAAACAGGCCGTACCTGACCTGTACCGCAAAGCAGGTTCCTGCTCGCTTCGGTTTTCTACCGCAGATGGGGCAAGGCATCGCCAGGATTGCAGAGTGAAAAATGAGTTAAAAATGAGCCGATCTTTACCGCAGATAATTCCCTTGCAAATGGTGACTCGCTTTGCACACCCACATACTGAACAGTTAGAAAACTGTCTGCTGTGTGGAATTACTTCTGTGTTGTTAGAAATCCTTTTCTTGCCAATTCATCATTGATACAAATATTCCACATTATTCCCATAGCTTCTGCAAACATCTCAATGCAATTAAAGGTGGAAAAAGTTTTGAAATTATTTGTTGTAATCTTTTTACATAACAAAAACCTGGCATTTTAACAGGGGTGTGTACACTTTATATATCCACTGTACTTCCTAAACGTTGTTTTGAGTTTTAAATATAATGAAGTATCTGTTAAACCAAAAAAACACATCTGTTTTCATCCCTCTAAGGGTGATTGTAACTGATGACTGATGGTAATGATTGTGAAATACCATATACTGAAAATTACTGTTGCAGCCCCTCCACGATGAGCAGTTAGGTGATAAATGCATACGTTCTGGAGCTGTATTTTTATTACAATGACAGTGACTGCAAAAGGCCCTGAAATCTGTAATATAATTACTGTTCTTACCCTTGTAGGTATGTGGATGATGTAATATCAAGGATCGGCAGAATGTTTCCTGATATGACTATTGAACTCTCCCGGCCTAATGGGACATCAGCAGTGCTTCTGGTGAGATGAGATGCTTCTCATGTAGCTTTCTTTTTCAATATCCCAACATTGCTGTACTGAAATTAATCTGACTTTGTAGTAGAGCCCATCTTAAATGGTTCTATACACCTGACATGCTGACTATAATAAAATATAATTTAATTATGTTAAATTATAGGTCTAGGCTGGGGGCTATAAAGGTTTGCCTGTAAATACCAGTAATCAGTGGCAGCTGTTACTTGCTATGGGTTAACACTGAGCCCAGTGATACAGGAGAGACTTTGGAGACCAGATTTTAAAATGGATGAAAAATTAAAATCGATTAGGTTTGCAGCTATCGATTGCTTTAGTAACTGAGTATTCTGTCAATTATTCCATCGAGTAATCAGATAAGAAATACCTTTGTCTTATTAAAGTGCAATAGTAATAATATTACATGTTAATATTAATATTAACATGGTAGCAGTGCAGCTAACTGTAATTGTGAAGCCGCTGATTACCAGAACAACTTAATATGTAACGTTACCCTGCGCAAGTAGTTAGTTGGTAAAATCATCAGTGAAATGGGGACGTTATCCTCAATAGCTGCTAAGCTATCTTCGGTCATAACTAATAATTATGATGTCCATTAACAGCTAATGCTGCGTACATATACATACATGTGCTTGGTAAGCAATGGAAATGAACGTGATTCTATGCCTTGAATATCAATTGTTTGGAACTATTCACCGTCTGCATGATTCAGAAGTTTGCCAAAAATTTCTCTGCTATTTATAACTTACCATGTCGCACTCTAACTGAGCAAAGTGGATAACATTGGTAACGGGTCTTTCTAAAACCATAATTAGTTCAACTTAATGTTTATTTTTTTAAGATTTGAGTAGTAAATATAAATAATAAACACTGTTACATTTCAGCATGGTTACATTTTAAATTCTCTCTCTCTCTCCCTCACTTTCTTTTATACATCTACCTTCCTTCCTGTCATATCAAGGTGACTCTAGGTAAAGTGCTGAAAGCCATTCTGGTGATGCGAAGTTTATTTATAGATCGGACGATTGTGAGGGCATACAATGAGAATGTATACTCTGAGGATGGCAAGGTAAGGAACCATTGGACAGTAAAGGTGGTGTAATAGTAATGGACTATTCAATTTCTATTCTATTTGTGCATGATGCGAAAACATCATATCAGTGTTCTCTCTAGCATTACTGCTGCAATACTTGACTGTATTTTTATGGTTCATCCAAAAAATGCTCAATTGAATTAAAACTGAGACGTCGCTCTCTGGAAATCCTGCTTGATCTTGGTGTAGAGTTTTTTAATTTGAGTTTCTTAGTGATATCTCCACTCTTCAGGGTGCAGTGTTGGGCTACACTCTCGATGGGCTTTCAGTCTATTGAATTTCAAATGAAATGATGCTGCTTTTCCACTACTGCTAGGAGCTGAGCCGTACCCAAACTGTACCACGAACTGACGCTTTCCTATGGCATGCGAGGCATACCCATCCTGAGAATGCAGGGCTAAAAGTGCCACCAAACTGAGCTGGTTGCGTCACCACGATCTGACTGTTTGAAAGCATTTTTGACTTAAAAATGTTCATACGGAACAGATCTTGTTCATAAACTGCCTGTTCACTTTTGTCATAAAGGTTAAAATGCATGGTAATTTCTTGTGTTGATAGTGCAAATGGCCATAAAAATGTATATGCATTTGTGCTCTCATGACAAGAAATTGCCACACGTATCATTTTGTAAAGATAATGTGTACCCATTATGTCAATCCCTGTTATAAAGCACTTGGAAAAAAATAATCAGACACAGATTTAATATGTTGTTGAACTGAAAAAATTACTGCTATTAGAGTGAACACTTTATTCACCCTCTCCAGGAAAAAGGCATATTCTGTGTATTATTTTGTTGTAGTTTTGCGCATCGTGATGTATTAATGCATTGTTGATAAATTGGAAACTTTATAATGTACTTTAAAAAGTTCTATAGAACAGCTGAAAGGAATGGATTTGTGATGCAGATTTATGCAAGCAAATGCTAATTCCGCTAGCTTTTGATGCTAATATAACATTATAGCATTTCTCATAGACATGCTAGCAGAAGAAAAAAAAAACACTATTGCACTGAATTTCCATTGTGCAGACAGTATATATGTGTCTCTTCAGTTTTAGGTCAATGTCACTCTTCAAACCCGCATTGCTTTTACTGAGTCGATCCTTCTGCAGTGCAACACCAAAGTGAGCTCGAACAGTGCTGTCTGCCTTCATGGTACGGCTCGGGTACGAGTTGGTTACTGTATGTCAGTGGAAAAGCAGCCATTAGAGTCTAAGGGGGCAGAGTGTGGCTCAGCAGGTTAAGCTCTGTACCTGTGATCGGAAGGCCGCCGGTTCAAGCGCAGCCTCTGGCCGTCTGTGGGCCCTTGAGCAAGGCCCTTAAAACCCCAGCTCCCTGGGCGCCGCACAAGTGGCAGCCCCTCACGGCCAAGCTTGCTTTCATGGAGAGCAAGGTTGGG
>JAODKM010000039.1:22163845-22185669 GCA_026780845.1 Petrocephalus sullivani
ACAGGGACAGCTATCACATGAGCAGCTATCACAGGAGCAGCTATCACAGGAACAGCTATCACAGGGACAGCTATCACCGGAACAGCTATCACAGGGACAGCTATCACATGAGCAGCTATCACAGGAGCAGCTATCACAGGAACAGCTATCACAGGGACAGCTATCACAGGAGCAGCTATCACAGGAACAGCTATCACAGGAACAGCTATCACAGGAGCAGCTATCACAGGGACAGCTATCCAGAATGGCTGAAGAAACTTCCTGAGATCCCATTCTGCACAAAGTAGTGCCTGATAATGGCTCACTTTCTGACAGCTATGAATGTCACGCATCTGCTTCTTATTATGAGTTTGAACGTTTGACCTTCAGCCCTCACTATCCCAAGCTAGTGGCAAAACGGAAAAATAGCTCCAAATTCCAAAACAACAGCTGAAAAAGTCGGCACACGTTTACAGTGACCCATGTTTGGCTTTGTTATCATACACAGCGGCTCCCCTGGAAAGTGGCAAGTCTCCAGCTGAACTGCTTTTGGGCCGTCGGATTCAAACCAGGCTTCCCTGGCTGCAGGATGGGCAGGAAAGTCCGAAATGCTTAAATAGAAACAACTACCACACAAGCCGGAGCGCAAGCCCTAGCCCGGCCCAAGTCCATGTAAAATGATAGAAATTACGCCCGAAACTGACCAAACCCATCGGGTTTGACATAACATTGTCAAGACAATGAATGGAAAGACATCAGCAATGATCTTAGAGAAACAATTGTTACTGCCCATCAACCTGCGAAGGGTTATAATGCCATTTTCAAGCTATTTGAAGTCCATCATTCTACAGGGAGAACGATAATTCAGAAGTGGAAAGCATTCAAGACTGCTGCCAGTCTTCCCAGGAATGGATGTCCCAGCAAATTCACCCCAAGGTCAGACCCTCTAATTCTCAGAGAAAATCTCAAGAATTACATCTCAGACTCTACAGGCCTCAGTTAGCATGGTAATTAAGTTCATGGCGGTACAATTGGAAAAAGACTGAAGTATAGCTTGTGGAACTATCTGGACCAAACGTGATCTCCCAGAAAGGAGTCACAGGGGATGAATTCTTGAGACTGGAGTCATTCCAAATATCCTTCCTCTTGCAGTCAGTGTATGACACTCTCCCATCTCCCGCAAATTTGGCAAGGTGGGGCCTGAGGGAGGTCCCACTTTGCAAACTGTGTGGGGGGAAAAGGTACGCGTACCTATATCCAGGTTGGGTGCCACACGGCCCATACTCAGGTGGCGGCACAGTAAGGTGCTCACAGTTCTGGAAGACATCTTGGAGCAGGCAAGGAATAGACCACTGCAATCATATAGGCCGCAAACAACATCTTTGCAATCCCCCGGGTAGGGGAACGGCCAATTACTGTAAGGAGGACCTGAGGCAACATCCTCCAGAAGGTGCAAATGTGGGAGAGCAGACTTGGGCACATTTTGTCAGGGGGCTTAATAGATCAGTTGCCTGTCAACTCTTTGAAGATCTGTGCAACCTTTTTTACCCTGTATAATATCAATTTCTCATATAAAACTGCACAGGTTTAATAAATGGGTCTTAAATTAATTCTATGCATTTAGTTTGTGTAGACAATTTATTTTGGATACTGCAAACTTTTTGTTAAACTTTTTTTTCCTGTGATATAGTCTCATTTTTGATTTCGGACAACACTTTATGCATGCAGTTGTATTAGTTTGCAAAAGGTTGGCACTGTGCCATCAACCACATTAATTCCAAGTGGCATCTCTACCCTGTTGCCAAGGAAACTAGAAGCATGCATTTCCAACAACTGAAAGAGCTAAAGAAGACTGACTGCAAACACTGGCAGCTCAGGCTTTATTTTTTAGGGCTCTAAAAGAAAAAAAAGGCACAGGAAGTTCTGTACAAGACTGCCTTGGCAGTGTGTGTGCTTCTTTGCTGCTAACCCCAGTTTAATTTCCCACCAATCTCCTTTTTTCCTCACTGTCAAGTTTTTGGGTCTTATACTGACTTAAAGTTCACAATTGTTCATTTTATTCAGTTTTTTTTTATTTCAACATCTATGTTCATTTAAATATGTTACTAGGATCACATTTTTTCCAGGCCACTCTATTTCCTGGTTAGAAAGGATTTTTGGAAGTAGTTCCACTTGGCTATGCAATATATATTTCAAATGGCCTTTTTATGTAGTTTTAGGGTTACAGTCACAACAGCTGTATAATGGCAAATGATCACTGGGTGGCAGTCCCCATCTACTGGCACATGTACAGGTAGGAACAGGGTATTCTAAAAATACTACATAGAGTTAAGGTCATGTTCGGTTCATGTAATGGAAGTACATTTAGAATGGATCCAGCTAAATGCTTTCAGCCAGCTATCATTATTAAATAACCGTTTAAAGTTCTCCCCAGCCAACTTTAATAACAAGCACCCATGTTTGAAAAGATCGCAAATAGATTTGTGATCTTGCGTGTTACAGATTCTGCAGATATAGTGCATTTCTCAAGTTGTCAAGTTATGCGAGGTGTTCTGCCTTTATGTCTGTCCTTGCGTCCCATTGAGCCTTCCTTACTGCATTGATTTCACACCTCCTCAGCACACTTCAGCTGGCAGGTCAGAGTTATACTGGAGAGCTCTCCCATGATGGGATATGCTGTGCTTCTTCAGTTCTCCTCTCAGAATTGTGGTGTAATGCAGAAATCTCACCAGTTTGGTGAGTCTTTCTATGTTAGAATTGTCCTAGGAGACCTATGCAGCCATCCAGTGTCTATAGTCCAATATCACCCTGGAGAGTATCATTCACTGGAGGAATTCTACTCGTCTTCTCAGTGATAATGGAATGCTTTTTAATAGCTTATGCATATACATAACAAGTCTGTATGGAAAAATAGTCTTTAACCATGGCACAGTTCAGAAATAATAATAATAATAACACTAATAACTGAAAACTGTAGTTATGTTTCAGGCAATATCGTTGTATAATATGGTTCAGTTATTTTTTATTTAAGGGCTGTTTAGTTGTGAAACTTATATGAAAATCCTTCTTGCATGTGTGTCCATTGCGATGTCATGTTATACATTGCACCTCCCTCATACAGTTGTTGAATGCTTTGAGTATATACAGTACTGCATTTTGCTCATTTCCGAGGTGTGCAGCCTGAACAGTGAGGGCCACTAGTGGTATGACGTACCATTTCGGGAAATATGTCGGCGCGTTAAGGAAAAGTTTTAAATGTCACTCAGTACTCCAGGTTAGCATGTCTTTGCTAAAAATTTGCCAAAAGTAGTGCAAAGAAAGCACATTGAAGTTATAAAAAAATACAAGGTAAGATTTTCCTGTCTTACTGGGTGTGTTTGATATATTTTCTCTTTATATGTGTAAACAAAAGCATCTAGACATAGGAGGGAGGATATACACATTTAGAAGGTAGTGTACAGCACTCTCTCATAATCCTCAGTCTGTATACCCATGACCTGGATAAGTTAGAAGACGGGTGGACGGGCGAGCATATAAGTTCTGTGTGACAGCACAATACCTTGACTTGAGCACCAAGCCACCACACTAGGCAACTTTGGGAGGGGTTTCAACTGCATACTGATGGCAACCGGATCGCAGATGGCAACCAATGAGGAGGATCACATCCACCACTCCAGCATAAAGGGCGAGCAAGGCATGGAGGCAGGGAGAGAATTCTAATAGGGGGTCACTTTCTTCTTTTCTTCCTCTTCCTTAGCTCCCAGTAAAGCGGCCCTTGGGGGGTTCTCACTCACTTCCCTGATGCATCCCTATTTCTCAAAGGACTGATCGTAACCTATAACACATACTGTATACTACAGCCTGTGCTGAAGCACCAGCAGTGTTATTTGAAGCTCAGCTATGCTAGAGGAGGCTTGGATACGTTTTTAGGATAATCTGAGTGTCTTTTCTAAATTGTACACCTTAATCAACTTGGCTAGATAAGCAGGGGTTAGACCATTTAATGCCTTATAACTAAGGTGAATGAGAAGCCATTTAGCCTACTGCAAACTACATTAATTGGAATTGCTTTGAGATTCTCAAATATCGAAATAACCAATCATTAATGCTGACTCACCTTTGCTCTGAATCTTCAACTCTCAGCCTTCATCAGAACCATTTATCACATGAGTTCAATAGGTTTATACTGCAGAGCTTGTATTGGTGTTTATTGTTGCTGTTTCTAAGTGTGAGCTAGGATGTGGGGGTCGGGGGGGGGGGGGGGGATTCCACTATTTCACCCCAATAGGGTCCCTGCGTTCCCTATATGCATTTATGTCCAAAATAGAGTGTAAATATACTTATCCTTCGACCCTGGTTGGCAGATACAGTGCTTCCTCATGAGGGGATGGACCAAGACTGAGTGGCTGGGACAAGTATCTTATTAATACAAGTAATCAGCTCTGTTTTGTTATTTTCTATTGGGAAAATGGATATCGGAGAGTAAAGTGAAAAACAAAACAGAGACTGTCACATTTCATGATAGAGGCCTTTTTATATTAGAAGCTTCTAGTTTGGGGCTGTACTTATCTAGCATATTATACCTTAGTTAAAGGGCTGTCATTTGGTCATGAAAATGTGTTTGTAATGATTCTGCTTGAGGGTAGAAGACAGTAACAAAACAGCATGTATCTTCCAAACAGCAGTGGAATGATAAGAACAGACAACAAACTGCTGCTTGCAGAGAAATGCATTACTCAAAAAAAATACAGTTTGAAACAAAATTATTAAAATAAAACATTTAAATTGCTAATTATACAGTTTATTTTGTATTGGCTTTCCTTCCATTGTTATGGCCACAGCAATTTCATGCAGTAATTTTTGCTCATTTTCATGGAAGTTGTCAATAATTTTTGAGTTGACTGTATTTAAATATAAACCCTATTAACCACTGGAAAGTATTCTTTATTAAATCTTCCCACTAACTAAGCAATGGCTACAATTTTGGAAAGTAGATTTGCACAATTTAGCTAAATACTTAGATATAGCACCCCCTTTGCCTTTAACTTCCAGTTTACTCGTATTATTTATGAATAATTTCAAACATTGTGATACATACTGAAAATTACAAATAATTCTTTGTGTGTAGCATCACTGTCTCTTGATTACTTTTTTGAACCTAGAGGAACGGGCTGTCTATGCTGTTGAAAGTGAGCCTGTGCTGCGGCGGAGCTGAGCAGCTCTGCCGCTTCTCCTCTTTCGGCCCGTAAGCCGCCTTTTCCCTTTCTCTCCTTTCCCATGTACTCCCTCAGAGACAAAGTCCCCTTTGTGTACACAGAGATTCTGGCAACAGTGCATAGTCTTTAAACTTATTTGAATGATTTTAATTTCTCCTTTTGCATGCCTGATAGTTTTTTTCACCCTTTCATATCACATGCTCTCCCTAGCAACTGAGAGGGCTGACTGAAGGACAGGTGGTTGAATCTATAGTGCTTTTTAATTTAGTACAGTGTCGGTAAAAGGGAATTGGAGAGTAATGAGACTTCTTTAGCTTATTATGCCGACACCAATCCACAGTGACACTGCTGTTTTCAATACTTGGTACTGCTGACTATTGATTAATTGCCACTCCATCACAGAACACTGTTGGAAGAGTACCCAGAGTAACCACCCCATACAAACGTAGGCAGAACATGCAAACCCCAACCACTGAGCCAGCAGTGAGAACTGAACCTACAGTCTTGGAGATAAAAAGCCATACCATACCAAGTACAGGTGTCAATGCGGCTGTAAGACCATTATGCCAATAAAAGATGGAGGTAAGCTTGTGTATTTAGCATTAAAGTTTAAAATATATATATATAAAACTCAGTGGCCTCTAGAAAAATTCCCAAACCTAGTAAAAACCAAATAACTGAAGATGATGGTACTAAATATTAGACAGAGGTGGGGGCAAGCCTGTTATCTGAGGTTGGAGGCACCAAAGTCTCTTTTTTGCTTGCCAACTTTTTTGATTTCCATGCATTTGTTCTCATTTATCCTTATTCCTCTCTGCATTTTTGTTGTGTTCTATGCCATTTGTTCTAACTTGACACGCACATTTCTGTCTGTATAACAGCTTTTCGTTCAATTTACTGCTTTTTTAGGCTATTCCTTTTATTGGCACAGAGTTGACAAATTAATATTCCGGTTTCTCCACTCATGGCAGCCTTTCAGCTGTTTCAAGTTTTACCGAGGAACAAGAGTCGTGCACTGCAATCTAATCATGGTATCCCACTGTGTGACATTCTCAAAAGATTGTCATTAACATTAAATAGATTATGATTTCCAAGTGCTTGGTTGTTTTTTCATTGAGGATCATGTTTTTTATCCATAGTTACCCCTTGTCAGATGTACCTTTCCCTCGGACTTCCACAAAGCATCACTTTGCTGTTATGAAGCAATGTGTAATGTAAAGTGAAATAAAAAAAAACGTGAATGAAGACCCAGTGTTTCCCTAATAATCATTAATTTGCCAATGTCCATCAACCACCTATGGCGCCCATAATAAGAATGTGTTTTAGGATTATGCAAAGATGTATTCACTTTTGTAGAATGAAAGACTTACACCCCCTTTCATAAAAGCAATCTGAATCTTCGCCCTTGTCTTGGCATAATCTGTCGCAGGTTCTGCCCTGTGATTTTCCTGTATTTGGACTCTATCCGTCTTGCCCTAGATGGTTACAGGCTTTGTAGTCGCATGGAAAAAAAAAGCCCATAGCATGATGCTGCCACTGCCATGTTTTATGGCAGGGATTGTGTTACCTGGGTGATGGGCTGTGTTTAGTTTGGCTTTCAGGCCATAGAGCTTCTGCTTTAGTTTTCTTCCAGAAGATTTTCGAGTCTGTCACACGGCTTTTGTCAAACTCTAAGCTTGAGTTAGTGTTGCCCTTACTCAGGAGTGACTTCCATCTTGCCACTCTCTGAAAGAAGTTGAAACCGTGAACTGCTGAAAAGGCTACTGCTCACTGGACGGTATTTCATGTTTCGGTCGATGCGGCACGCAGTTCTGTTGTAGGTGCTGTAGGTGGTTCACATTTTTTTATAGGAGAGCCTGATCGTGGTAGCGTCTGAGTTGTGTGTTGTTTCCTTTGTCTTATAGTGGACACAACTGTGAAGGTGGCCTTGGATTTATGACTGGCACTAAACATGTCAATTGAATTCGTTCCTTTTTGTCAACATGAGGAATAGGTCGCACCATCATTGTGAGCTGCAGGTGTTTAGTGTAAATGATTGCAAGCTTTGTTTTTGGTGACCTGGCTCCCATGCTGGCTCTTAGAATGATGCAAATGCATGTGAAGCTGAAAAACCCTCAATGTATGTTTATTAAAGGGAAGTGATGGGCCACTTTAGTTTTTATTGGACTACAGAAATTACATTTAAAGTCTGTGATGAGGCTAAAATGCATGTGCTACCTACCTCCCCTCGTAAGGCATTGAATTTAAGCTAGTTTACATTACCTTTTGCTTTTTATATAATTCTAAATACAATTAAATGTAGCGATATTGTCTACCAGTGTGAGATAAAACCACAATAACACTTCATACTTGAGGGGGCACAGGTAATTTATAAATTATGAACAAATACAGTATGTATTTATGTAACTGTATGTAACTGTATGAAATACATGACCTGTTATGGCTGGCTAATGAGGAATGGACTTGGAATCAGTACGTAACTGACACTTAGTTTCTGGTTAATTAAATACATACGAATGTACTGCTGCATTATTTGCGCCCCCTCAAGTAAAGTGTTACCAGAACAATATTAAAGATCAAAATCACTGTAACGTATTTTTCAAAAACTCCCTGTTTTTAAAATAACGTTTCTAAAACATTAACTACCACCAGAACATAATCACTGCAAACGCCGCAATCTTTATTTTTTACTTTTTTAACTTTATATCTGCATCAAGAAGTTGAGAATTAAGAGAGAAATGCTTCTTTCAGATAAAACACCCTCGGAGCTAAACTAATCTTTGTGTCTTATATTTGTGCATCATATAGGCTGCTAGGTCACACAAAATTATGAGAGATGTCACTTTTACAAAAAAAAAAAACTTCCTTAGAAAGGTCCACTTCTAAAACCTGAAAAATGGTCATGAGAACCAATGTCAGAAAGTAAAGGTATATACAGTATATCCATCTATTTCTCATAGAACACCACGGAAATAATGTTAGGTTATCCCAGAAAGCACAGGGGCAAGGCAAGGATACATCCTAGATGGAGTTCCAGTCAATCTTTGGGCACACGCAAACCAGGCATTTTAGAATCACCAATTGTGGGAGGAAACAGGATGGGACTCTACCCCAGTGTAGATAATTTTTAAGTAATAGTGCTACCCACTGAAATGGTGACCTGGATGGCTTATATGATCATTCATTCATTCATTCATTCATTCACCTATTATCTATACTACTTGGTCCTATTCAGGGTCGCAGGTATTATCAGAAAAATTTACCAATCTGGATATCATTAAATTACCACTTTTATCTACCTTTTTAGTAGTCATAATATCAGGCTTTAAACATCTTTTTCACAGTCCAGATAAGTCCAAAATGAAATGTTATCCAGGTTGAATTCAGGTCATTTACAATATTTAAAATAAAGAATTAAATGAGAATTGAAAGTTCAGAATAATTACTTGTTCTTATGCCTGTGCAGGCCTGTCTTCAAGTTTTTAAAAAATGGGGCAGGATTTGGAAAATGTTATTTATATATTAGAAAGCTTTTTTTTCATGGGCAATGATGCTTGACTAAATATTCAAATTAGAAGACAAGAAGAAGGGAAAGCAAAGCCCTCTTGCTAAGAATGAACAGTTTGTGAAACATTTCCTAATTGTTAATGAGGGGGAAGTTGGCTGGCTGCCATATTTTCCCAGGGGCCAATAATAAGGGTTAGTCTTTGAGGCCCAAAGGGAGGGCATTAGCTGTGGGGACATGAGGGATTCTACCTGGACTCATTGCTATAAATTTGGGATAGCAGAGAACAAGACTCTCTCCCTACTACGCACATCTGCTGCACTTACCATTTGCACTTCTTCCTGCACACGCATCCATTTGATCGATCTTCCTTGTTTATTTATACATACTTCGGTATGTATAAATAGGTCTTGTTGATGTCTGTTCCACAGAGAGGAGTCATTTTAAGAGGAGAGCAATCAAGATGTTGCCAGTAAAGTCTTCGCCAACACCAGTTGTGAAGTTATCGTCACCTGTTGTGCAGGTGCCAGAGCCTGTTGATGTCTGTCCACCTGTGACGGAGATGAGTGGTTCTGGGGATGAGGATAACTCAGAGAGCCGGACTGCAGCCATCGCTTCCCAGGCTGTTAGATGCAGTATTTTCCCTTTCATGGTCTCCCCAGCCACAGAACGAATTCGATTCATGCTAAAGGAGGAAGATGAGGTGCCGGCGATGCCCCAGCTCTTCACTGAACTGGATGAGCTGCTAGCTGTGGATGGACAAGTAATGGAGTGGAAAGAGGCAGCAAGGTAAATCTTCTGTGAAGCACACGCACAGAACCGACAGGGTGAACTAGCTAAACTCTGGGAAAGATTTATTTGGAAAGCCATGGATTTACTTTCAAATGAAACTGCTGTATGATTATCTCTATTGACAAATGTCTGGACAGGAATTAATTTTGGGAATTAAGTAATATAAATGGACATGTAAATCACTGATTATCCACTACCTTGTACTGAATAAAGATGTGGTAGCGCAAAGTGGTAGTGCAAGTGACACCATAAATATTAAATTAGAAAATATTATTTACTATAGCAATAAACTATAGCTACCAAATAAACTATGTAAAACTATACAGAATAAACTATCAAAATTAGACAAGTCATATCATATTTAGACAATTTAAATATATTGCATCAGGTTAAAAGTTCAGTATCATAATATATCAGTGTATGTATTATGCGTGTAAAATTATTTTACTCAAATATAAAGTTAAATATATAGCACTTTTAGTTGAATATTAATTGAAATGCAAGTTTTTATCCCTAAGAATAATTTTGTTATAAACATCACTTTATGATTATTTTATTCAGTTGTCATGATCTAGCACTAAACTAGTCATTAAATATTGTAAGATTGGCTGTTGTTAATTAACTGTCTAGTAATATATTAAAGCATACACTTGAGTCAATATTTATGTAAAAAAATGTATCTTCTTTTAGTCTATATCGCTTTTGTTAAGACTTATTGTACTACATTAATTGAAAGGACTGCTCCATGGTTACTGCTGATATTTTACTGACATTAGCACATTTCTATTAAATTATTTTGAACAAAATTCTAAAATAAAATGAATAAAATATAATGAATTTAACTGAATGTTCCAAGTATTGTTTTCAATGGTCTCAAACTAAAAACATCTACAGTACATGGCAAAATCAAATTTTACTGTTGACCTGCTACTCAATTTTGAAATTTCTGTAAAATTTAAAGTTCTATATTTTTAGTTTATATAAAAAGTTCTCAAATGCTTTAAAATTTAATTAATGAAATCCAGTTAGAGTACTCAGTATGATAGCGTGATGACACATTATTTAACTGGAATAACATAAGTACAAAGTTAATTTTCGCATGGCCACCTTTCTATCAGCGTTCTTTGGTCAAATGGTTTATCATTTTGCAGTAGTGACATTGTTCCATAGTTTAATAGAGGATATTTGATCATAAATAGGTATTAATTTTGGTTCACTATTGTTAGTATACTAGTATTTATTTATTCCATTCTGATGAATATCATATGTTGTCAGTGTTACTGATTTCATATTTTCTGATCCAGAAATGCTTTTTGTGTCTCCATAGGTGGGTCAAGTTTGAAGAAAAAGTTGAAAAGGGTGGAGAACGGTGGAGTAAACCTCATGTTGCCACATTGTCCTTGCACAGCCTGTTTGAGCTGAGAACTTGCATAGAGAAAGGCACTATTATGTTAGACTTGGAAGCCTCAACTCTTCCCCTGGTTGTGGGTAAGCACTGAAAAAAGAACATAGTTATAACCAAGTGATAATCTATGCTAAACCACACAGGAAGGAGCACTATACACATCAAATACATCATTTTATGCATACTCTTATACAGTACAAGGTCAGGATGAAAACATGTTATTTCAAATTTGTTTCAAACAATAATACTAAAATCTGCCAATGTCACCACTCAAGGATCACATGACATCTGTTTAAAGGGGCACTTCACAACAAATCTGAAAAACGGGGGATTTAGGGCTACCTATCAAACTAGGTTGTTCTGCTGGGTGTTGCCTAGTTTTGATATCAGCAGTAGAAATATCGCGGTAGAATTACAATGGGACCGAATGGAATTCTTTCATTAGAACTCAACTGCAGAATTTCTTACCAGAAGTGATGACCTGGTTACTCAAGATAATCCACAGTCTTGTCTTTGTACTGAGAAGTTTAATGTAGGAACTATTTTCTTCTACTGAACTCCACACACCAATCATATCATAGCTCAGAAGGTATTGCTTGGGTGGTCGTGCTCATATCTTCTGTGCAGTGATACAACTGGTGAGTGAAACATCCAAGACAGCTGTTTCAGTTCTAACCAATGACAAAACAACAAGACTGTAGTTTCCAGTCCCTCCTATGTCTTCATGGACCTTAGTAATAAATAATTTGTTGGTGCATGAGGTGTTAAAGGGGTTAGTCTGCTTCCTTTGCTCCTCCCTCAGGACATTGCCAATCACTAAATCTGTAGCCAAAAAATGTAAAAAATCATCAGTTGTTCAGGCGTCATATTTTTCGCCATTCTTAAGATCTGTAATAAGGGGGGTTTTAATCTATGATGAATGGTTTACCCAGGCTGCACTTCCACAACACATACATACACAACACTTCCACTTCAACTTGAACCATTGCCACCCCCCAACACCTCCCTCAGACAACGGGAATAGCATCTGTCTGTAAACCTTTCAATAAATTGGCATAATAAAAAAAAGATGTTGACCAAATAGAAAAATATGCCATATTAGTTCTACTCAATTCTGCAATTTGTCCATCGTGGTGTGGGAAACTCTTGGGAGTCCCAGATGTAAAGCGTACTCTGGTCGACCTTGAGGTCACATCAGTATGACTCCTTTTCCAAATGTTTCCCATATGTCTGTACAAACGCCTCCCTACCTTTCCTGGGGCAGTGTTGTTGTTCTATACTGTCCCATATAATATCAACATAACACCAAGCTTTCCAAATTTCAAGCCAGTTAAAAAATTTTGTGCCACACATACTCAGGAGAATTAAATGTTAATATGTTAATGTTAATGATAAAATATTGATATATTTTGCCTACAATATGAATAAAGTGAAAACTGGTCAATGACTATTGAGCTTTAAAAAAGCTGCAATTATTATTGGTTTTAAATGGCATTCCCATGGTTTCCAGAATTGCGTTTTGCACATATATACAATATGAGAAAATCCATAAATCTATGCACTACACACCTGTGTTTTGAATACAATAAACCATAACTTTCCTTTCCCTTTTCATAGAGAACATCATTGACAGACAGATTGCGAATGGACAATTGAAAGCCGAATTCAAAGACAAGGTTATGTCCACCTTGCTACGTAAACATCAGCACCAGACAAAGAAGAGCAGCCTCCGGTCCCTTGCTAACATCAGTAAGACAGCCTCTAGTGCAAGTAGGCCCTTTGCGAATCTAAATAATGCAGCTGCTACTTATGTGCACTTCTCATTTGCTCTTCTCAAGGCAGGGCTAGGCAAGCCACATCCCGAAGTGCCGGTTTTCTATCCTGCCTGGTCTCTGATGAACCACACCTGATCTCAGGCAGATAGCACTTCAGGATCAGGGTTGCCTACCCCTGTCTTAAAGTAATGATTTTTGATGTTTGTGTTTGAATTTTTATATTAATTTTGGATACAGTTCTGGAGTCCTACAAAAAATTGAATCAAACATTTTAAAGTTTCAATATACTTGAAATGTATTAACACTGATAATTTCTCTGTGTGAGGTGGTAGGTTTAAATACAGGGTAACACATTTTCTGCATTTTATATCTAGTTCAGTAACAAATTCCCATGGCAAAACGGTCTCATGGTCAAACGTGGAATTTTCACATTCCTGTTGTATATTTTGCCTTTAACTGTATACCATTAGCACCAAAGATCATTGAAGTGCATGCCGAACCCTCCTCCCTTATATCGGGGTTGTTGTATGACTCTGCAGCACAGGCCTCTGTGCACCTGATCAGAGGGTTACCAGTTCATGAGTAGCAAAGGGAATGATGGGCCTGACTAAAGTATCACTGTGTACTAGAACCAACATTTCTTTCCACTTGCACAAGTGTAAATCCTTTTATTTCAAAGAAGGGGTCTGGCATTGATGAAATTGACCGGCTTTTGGTAGAACACAGAAGTAACGCTCTGTGAAACTCAAAGCGGTATGTTACATAAGCTTGACGCTCATCCAGCTTGTTGTGAATTGAGTGTAGTTTGCTGCGGATCATGGATGGAAGTGGAGGTCCCCGAGTTCATCCCCATCTTCTCAGCTGCTTTGTTGTCTTTCATAGCTGCTGGTGGATTAGGTCCAAGCTCCCTCTGTAACAAAGTAAACAAAGTGAAGGACAGAGTTTCAGCAGCGTCTCTTGGGTGTATGAAGTAGTGGGTCAGTTCATGACAACAAACATCAGTCTAAGTTTTCTGGAATTCCTACTGGACAGTAACATGGACAGTAATACACGATAAATAAAATAAAATAAATATAACTGCTGTCGTGATCATTCCTCTGCCTGCTGATACTGTTTCTGAGCCCAGGCTTAAGATGCTGGAAGTGAAGTCATGACATTGGCATTTCAGGATTTTTGGCTCTCCTCTCATATACTCACACCATTCTGAAGGTTTAAACGCTGGGGAATTTCCCACTTTTCTGATGGAGTGATGAAGCCTCTCAGTAGGGGTGGTGGGTGGGCAGTGGTGTAGCTGGGGGGATGCCAGTCTGTATTTACTACGGAATGCTACATCTTTGTGGACACTTTGATCTTTTTCTTATGGCAGGTCTTTTATGTTAGTTTATATTCCTGCATATGTATCTAGCAAAATAAACCAAGGCCAGTAAAAAAAAGTCCTAATGCGCTGGGTGAAACATTGTGGTATTTTGTAGCTGATCAAAAAATGTCATGATAAGGCATTAATATTTGGGTGATTCTGGCTCAACTGAACAAATATTTGATATTGTCCACGCTCAACCATCTCACAACTGAACTGTGGCAGTTTGTTTGCCCCTGGGCCATTATGAAAGATCCAAAACATATAAAAAATGGTGTTTTCCGTTGAGGATTTTATTGAGGTTATGGGTTTTATTTTTGTTTTGGGTGTTTTACTGACAATTTGAAGAGTTTTTATATGTTGTAAAAAAAGCTAGAACACAATGTAAGTGAATTATTTTACTACCCTTTGAGATTCTGAGCCTCTTCACAGATTAGAGAAAGAATTTTTTATCTTAAGTTGGGTAAATACTACAATCTACATAAATATATTTAATAACAAGAAGAGTTAAGCACCCAGATGGAGTGGTGGAAATTAAATGAATCTGTACATGGTGAAAGGTTGTTTGACTGTATCGCAATGATTACAATATTAAATCAAACAGACAACAGACCCCTATCGAACTCCGTCAAGTGCTGGTACTGCTGTCTAATGCATCTATGAGGCATCCTCTGAATCTGGTGACTAGACGTGCCAGCTCCTTGCAAATCAAATCATTTAGAAATCCATCGCTGGTATGCACGTGCATCAAATTACATCCAAATTGCACCATTACTTCTGGGTGCTTAACTTTTTTTGTCACTGAGTGTCCATATTTTGAATTAGGCCAAACTCCCCAATCCCCAATTATTTTTCAGATACCTAGGCGTTACCGTTGCAAAGATATAGGCATTTGAAAATTTTGAGAAAGGAAAAATCTCATTCAATTTCAAACCAGTGTAACTGCTAAACTAAATGAGCTAAGCCAGAGAAATTTAAAATTTTTCATATTGGTTCAGGGACAAACAAAATACCACAAAATGGTTCAATTCTAAAATGGTCGAGTGTGGACCATTTGTTGAGGTGAGCCAGAGTGAACCATATATTTACTTTCTGACATTATGGTGAACTGCTACCGCAACTTGCCTTGAATGCTGTCATTTACCTTTGTCAAACTGCTCTAGTATGTACTTTGCATGATTGTTCTCCAGTATATTTTGCAAGAACTGAAATACTCCAAGAGAGCTTTGTGCTCTGCTATACACCAGAAACCATTAGAACCTTTCAAGTGGGCCATTCTGACATCAAAATCAGTGATTGGCTGACAATGTACTGCAGAAAATTTTCAATGAATATTATAAAAGCAAAACCATACAATTTTAACTAACGATGTCCATTCATGGATCTGTATTTTGACAGAGTTCCAGTGGGAGTCAGCGGGTCTGAAAAGAACTGTGGACTGTGATTGATGAGAGTTGGAGTCAGTTGAGTTTTAGCAGTAATCTTTCATTCAGTGCTACATGTTACAAAGGGCACAGTGATTCACCTGCCTGGTGGTAACCTCTGTATTGTGCTATAGAGTCTGGTTATTTATGATGAACTGGACCATGTGTATTAGCTGAATGGCTTTGGATGTTTCTCAACTGAGAATCCACCCCCCAAACTCTCACACAGTAAAGGTTGTGTCTGTGCTCTAGGCGCTGTAAGTAAAATTTGCCGGTTCTCTGTAAATTGTCGTGAATTTTGTGACCACCTGTTATCAGAAATGGCACTGGTAAATTTTGCAGTGGGCCTCCTGTTATGATGGGTCTGGGTGCAGGTGACCCTCCATTCCCTGCTTCCTCTGCTACTGCTCTAAAATGTTTTGTTAAGTGATTGTGTCGTGTAATAATTGGCATCCATGGCAATTGCATATACAGCCTATTGCAAATGATTCATTCATTATCAAGTTTACTCTGGGACTTCATACCACATAGAGTTTATAGAATATTTTATAGCAGGGAAGCTGAATAGGAAGACCTGAGCTTAAGAAAAAATTGTAAAGCCAATGCAAATCTGTCAGTGCAAATTCAATCTACGAATTCATTCAGTAGCAAACTTTATAGAAAAGCATTAGGAATGCAATGCTAGGGTCAAAACCAGGGAATACACGCAAAGCCCTGAGGACACCAGAACATGGATAAACTCCTTATAGCAGAACAATGATATCAGATGCAGCTGACTGACAGCAGCAATTAGGTGGTGTTTGGGAATCAGGCCTCTCTGCTGCCATCAGGCGGTGATGCTGCATCATAATAACTTTTGAAAATTCCTGTTTGGCCCCAAGGGCACCGCAACCCTGTAATTAATGGTTGAAAGAAGGATGGATGGATGGATGGATGGATAGTTGTTTCCTGACATATGTCAGAAACCATGTTTTAATAAAGTAACAGTAATCACAATAATCATAATAAATAATTGATGTAAACAAGCATTTTTTTTTATTATTAGTTGTTTACAGTGACAGCAGTTATATGCATATCTATATGCAACATGTATTTCTCATAATGATTTATTCAAACTGACTGGCAATAAAAACATTGAAGCTAATTGTATAAAATGTTGTTATAGTTATGACAGCAATCCAAATTGATCTAATATACATATGAAAGACAAAGCTTTAAGCAGGGATGAAATACTTTTCAGCGATAGTATTTTAGTAGCATTTCTCTTAGTGATAGTTACTTCGGTAACACTTTAGTTGAGGGGCCACAAATAATACAGTAATACAGGCTTAGTAAATGCATTAATTAACCATTAACTATGCATTACTTCATCATTAATCAATGATAACGATTCATGTATTCTTTGCAGGAACTTCATTAGTTAGTTCATTAGCTAATCATTAACTAATTCATGTTCATGATTAGTACTTCAGTAGTCAATGAGGTACTACTATGACTTGTGGCCCCTCAACTAAAGTGTTACCGTTACTTCATATTATTATGGTGCTTAAATCATTGCGGGCAGGATCTGGCTCACACCATGGAAATCTACAAGTCATCAAAAAACTATTGTTTCACAAATCATTTTCCACCCTGCACACACATCACATTTTAGTTTTGGGTTGTCATGACTGTCTGCAATTTATGTCCTGTGCGATGCTACAACAATTATTAATAAGAAGTGATGCAATGGTATTTTCTCCCCATTTTTTTAGAAAATTATTTCCATCACTAGACTACTGGATCATTGAATTATGTATACAGGAGAAACAATGGTATATGATGCTATAATAACTTTGGCTTGGTATCATTAAACTGACATAATAGCATTATAACCTCTATTGCTATTTCCTCTGTTTTACATTTTCACAGGTAGCCCAGCAACTGGCCATCAAAATTTAACATCAGGCAACTTATATGTTTCTGAAAAACCAGATAAAAACCAGGTATGTGTACTTTTGTACTTTTTTGGGGAAAAAATCTTATGCTTAATTAAAGGCAAAACACTTGGTAAATATTTACCAGTAATAACTTATTTGCTTTCAGCTTTAACTTTTTCCCTTGCATTGGAAACATTGACTGTGCATTAAAACGCTTATACATTTAATGTGGTAAATAGAATCCAGGTGACGGGTGCTTTGGGCTTTAGGGGAAACTGCCATCGGTGGGATTTGCATGCCTTGGAAAAGGGATAAAGTGCTGAGACACACAGAAGGCACCATTCCTTTTCTTGGCTTGTATCAGTGACCCACTGCCGTCCAACAGTGGAGCGAAATCTTTTACAGGAGGTGCATCCCACAGGTGCCAATGAAACTGCCCTGTTCTGTCCTCCAATCACTAAGTAGTTCACAAAAAGTTTTCCCCCAGATACTTGGGTACAAATGTATTGGGAAACCCCAAAAGCTGTCTGGAGCATTGCTAGGTTAATATGTGTTCAGTAAGGTAATAAGGTAATACATCAAAATTTCAATTCTTTAATCATGATAAGTGCCATGTGTGCTCCGTAGTACTCCGTAGCATGATATTTCATGTGGCTGTGAATTTCATATATACTTTCACTTTTTTGCTTTTAGTTGAAGAACAAGTTTATAAAGAAGCTACCACGAGATGCAGAGGCCTCCAATATATTAGTGGGAGAAGTTGACTTTTTAGTTTCACCATTAGTGGCATTTGTTCGCTTACGACAAGCTGTTATGCTGGGAGCTCTGACTGAGGTTCCTCTTCCAACCAGGTATGGCCATATTCACAACAACGGCATATGAACAATCGGCAAGACCTTGGGAGAATGAATTATAAGAAAAAAAGAAAGAATTTGGGCTACATCAATGCTGCATGACTATGTTATGAATTTCCTCCTCAGATTCTTGTTTATCTTGCTGGGTCCCAAAGGCAATGCAAAGTCCTACCATGAAATTGGAAGAGCAATTGCTACCTTAATGTCTGATGAAGTAAGCATTATAGATATTTAGTAAGATACAAAGACAAACCTAACATAGTACATAACATCTGATAACATTTTCCATTACTATCTTGAGTAACGCATTATATTCTTTGTACCTTCATAATGCATTTTTTATGCATTCATAGAAAATTCAGTGCACTTTCATAATGCATTCGTGTCGGGCTGTGTTATTGATTGTCATTGATTATCATCATAAAACCGCACACCTCCAAGTGGTTAATCTTACTTATACAGTGACTAACGAACAAAAACTAATGGAATAAATTAGTCGTGGTTAATTTTTCAGAAGAAAATGTTTCAATTCGCAAGTAATAATGTTCCATAATGCTCTTAAAAATATATGCTCTGGTTCCCATTCATGAAACGTGCGTAAATTAACGAGTACATTTGCACATAAAATCTTATGCCACATACAAAAACCATGAGCAAAACCTCAATTTTATTAACACTCTGCGTAGGTTCATAAATATCAATTGTTTGTAAATTGTCGTAAATATAGTTGGCCACACTGCAAGGTACTTTTAACATTGGAGGGCCGGAAGGGACACGGAGGGGGAAAAGATGGGTGGTTGGGGGGAAAAGAATACCTCAAAAAAGTTTTTTTTCCAACCATCGATAGTTTGTGCAAATGGAATTCACGTATAATGCTTTTTATAACTTACTGTTATACACACTGCGCTTGGTCTTGTGTATGTGTCAGATCCGTTCGTTTTTACGAACTGACTGTCCTTACTAAAACTTTTGATAAATACCAGATTTTCCATCTATGAAAGCTTTATGAACAAATTCATTCTGTTTACTACTGGTCCCTAAACTTCCAATGCGCAAATGGTGGTAGAAAACTAACTAAAAATGACAACTAAATAAAAACATATGGAAGATTATATGCACATAAATTCAAATGGCAATTCAATATTCAATCTCAGCATGCAATTGGCAATTCAATATTCAATCTCAGCATGCAATTTGAAAATACATTTTGCAATTAGCAATTCAATGTGCAAAGTGCTGATGCTGTCACGCTTTCGGCGGGATGAACAACCCATAATGCAGGCTGCTTGATTAGAGGCCTTCAAAGGGTGTTTATTATCCAGTACACAAGGGAGTACACGGGAAAACGAGGGAGAAAGCGCGAGAGCAACCATACGGGGTATGAACAATACTTGACCCGGGGCACAGGACACAGACTCACTAAAATAGGGCAGGACATCAAGGGGCAAACAAGAGGCAGCTGATCCAAGGGAACAAGTGGAGAATTCACACGAGGCAAACAATGAGGGACAGGTGCGACGAATCAAGCCCCGCCAGAGGGCAAAACAGGGGAAAAACATGAAGGGTGGGGCTGAGCATTACATAGCCCCCCCCTAAAGGCGCGCCCCCCCAGGGAGGGGCCCAGGGGACCGAAGACAGGATGGGGACACGGGGCCAGGACACCAACACGCAGGACCCGGGCAGACAGCAGACGGGCAGACCGGGGCGGCGGACGACCTGGGGAAGACAGAACCACATCAGGCACGAAGCACCTGAGACAAGACCGAAACACAAAACAGGCAGACCGGGAGCAGGACAGACAGTAACTGACACACCACAGGCAGAGCAAGGAGACACAGAGGAAGGAAAATGGGGGAGACAGGAGGAACAGAGGGACCAGGAGGGAACAGGGGAGAGACAGACGGGCGGAAAGCAGACACCGGGGGAACAAAACCGGGACGGACAAAACCCAGGGCCGGGGGAACACGGGGAGCCCGAGGGAGCCCACCCCGGCGAGGGGCGGCAGCCGCAGGGGCCGCAGGCGACCGGGAGGCAGGAGCAGGCGGCGACGAGGGAGAAGGAGGGACGGGCAAAGGGGACGAGGAGGGAGACGAAGGGGGACCCCCGGCAGGCGAGGAGGGAGGAACAGCCGCCGCAGGCGATGGCGCCGCTGACCGAGGAGGTTGGAGGGGGGGCGCCGCAGGCGACCGACAAGGCGTCGGAGGCCGGACAACCGGTGACAGAGGAGGCAGCAGAGGGGAACCCGCAGGCGACCGCCGAGCTGGAGGGACTGCAGGCCCCCCACGAGCCCCCGACAGGGCGACCGAGGGCGAGCCAGGGGGCAGGGCGGACGGGAACCGGCCCCGACGCAAGTGACCCCGTCCTTTCCGGGATCTGGAGAGGCGGGGCCACCGCCTGGTTTTGCCTCTCGGCGGGCGTGGTGGAGTCCCTTCCCCGACTGAGGTCCTAGGGCTCAGGAGGGCCAGCCCAGAGGGGTCCCATGCGAGGTTCTCCTCGGAGGAGGAGGGAGCCGGGTCAGGAGGTTCGGGCGGCGCCGGCGCCAGAACAGAAACAAGTGCAGGCGGCGGCGCCGGGACTGGAACAGGCAGAGGCGCCGGGACTGGAACAGGAACCGCCGGAGGGGCTGCCACTTCCTCACCCGAAACGGACGGGGGGGCGGCAGCGGCGTCTTCACCGGGAACCGGGGGCGCAGCGGTGGTCTCACCCGGAACGGGCGGCGAGACGGGAATCGGCGGAAGGGCTGCCACGTCTTCTCCCGGATCCGACGGGGGCGCGGTAGCGACATCTCCTGGAACGGACGGGGCCGCGGCAGCGCCGCTTCGGAGAAGGCGTCTCCGTACTCGGAGCAAGTCCCTCATCTTACCCCAGACCTCCTCCTGCTCTGAGGGAGACGAGTCCGGGGTGGCGGAGGTGAAGTCCCGCTGCAGGGCATCCAGGGACCGGGAGGCCTCGGGATCCTCCCGCAGCACCGGGTCCACTGCCAAACTCCACCAAACGTCCTGCAGGGAGAAGATTTCCTTTGCCCAGGCCTCCCGGCGAAGGCTCGGGGACGTGCCCTCCGGGCACGCAGCGGCGCAGCCTGCGGAGAGAGCGGTGGAGCCCACGAAAATCGTGGGGAAGGCATCGGAGCACCGCGGAGGGAACTCCTCTGCCGGCGGCGTCTTCTGCGGAGAGGCGCGGCGCGGAGCGGAGTACGCAACTTCCTCCTGCGCCTCCTCCGTCAGGGCGAGGCGGCGCTCGAGCTGCTCCGTGGCCTCAGCCCAGACGTATTCCTCCGCAGTGAGGAGCAGGTCTCCGCGCCAGAAGAAGAAGCGGTCTTCTCCGCCTCTTCTTCCGGGTAAGCGGGAGCGGGCGGTGCTGGCGGGCAGCCGCTGGGTCGGTTGTTTGGGTCGAGTATTCTGTCACGCTTTCGGCGGGATGAACGACCCATGGCAGCGAGCTGCTTGGTTAGAGCCCTTCAAAGGGGCGTTTATTAGGGAGTACACAGGGGAACGAGGGAGAAAGCGCGAGAGCAACCAAACGAGGCATGAACAATACTCGACAAGGGGCACAGGACACAGACTCACTAAAATAGGGCAGGACATCAAGGGGCAAACAA
>JAODKM010000039.1:22191385-22203106 GCA_026780845.1 Petrocephalus sullivani
CAGAAACATTTTGTGTGACAAACATGCAAAAGAATAAGAAATCAGGAAGGGGGCAAATAGTTTTTCACACCACTGTATAAGGATGAAATTGTTTGAAATTGTGAAAAGTTTATCAGTTTTATTGACAAACACTGATTCTGTGTTGAATCATCATAAATATTATACTTGGTGGATTTCTTTCAGCTCATATTGCAATTTGAAAACCATCATAACAAAACTAAGATAACGTTCATAACTAATATTAAACTTTATCAAATAAGGCAGCCAAAAAGGTAGCAGTGGGTATGGAATTTACAGAATGGTTTACAGATGTACATATGAATTCTATATTGATGTCTGTTAAATTAATTTTTTATTGTACTTCGGAAGGAATATAACACAATGATACGCCAATATGCATTTTGCTGTTATGCATTAATTAATATAATCAGAGTTATTTAGAATTTATTTAAATTCTGTGTATTCACTTCAGACTTTTAGACTGTCAGACTTTCTATACAAAACAATGTTGATTTTATAGAATATGCATACGTATTCACCATTAAAGAATTGTATTAACTATGTATTAAAATAAAAATTGTATTAAAGTTCTAGAGTAAGATTTTCGAAATGTTATTTGTATTGTTAAGAAGTTTATCTTGTTTTTCTGTCCTAAACGAACAAGCCTGGTTCTGTTACATGCACACTTCTAGAGTTACCATATAATAGGTTCTGGATCCCTGCGACCCAGAATTGTACAAGCAGGTATAGAAGATGGAGGGATGGATGGCTGAGTGAATGGATTGGAGGAAAGGAAAAACTATTCAGTGAAATATTAAAGCAAGTATATCCTAAAGCATTAAACAGATATTCTTTTTTTTTCCATATAGGTGATAACTACAATGATTCTTCAGAAGCCACATGGCCAATCAATATCACTGATCTGGCAAGTTGCTTTACTTCAATATACTGCTATAAACAGTTGCTAATAGTGTGTCATGTGTACATATTTTAATCTGTATACTTTAATAATATAAGTTCCGAATGTGATTTAAAATTAATACAACACGCACACACACACACACGCAGTGAGGACCATTCATTCAATTCTATGGAGAAAAACCCTAATGCTAATCACAACACCCTTAACCTCTCCCAGCCATAACATTAACCATAAGTAACCAAACAAAATACAAGATTTTTGCTGTTTTTACTTTTTTGATTGCATCCACAGGTATTTATAAAATTAAGTCTGAAGACTGAAAAAATGACCTCACAAGTCACATTTTTTGAGGATTTGCTATACCTGTGATGTAATTTGGTCCTCACAAGTATGGCAAAACCTGTACAGACACAGATCATCATGTCATGCATTTTTTATTATCTGAATGAAATACAGCTTTTTAACTGATAGACCAGTTTTTTTCTTGATTTTCTTATGTAGTTTATTTTTAAAGAACTTCTTCACATTTATAATGCTTTCTATATAGTTTCAGATTCTGGTTCATATTTATTTTGTCTTTTCCGTAGCCCTTGGAGCCTTGGTCATCGCTAACAAAGAAGGACTGCATAAAATATGGGGGAGAGTTAGTTGGGAAGGCCTGCAAATTTGTCCCTGACATAACCTTGATATCCTTTATTCTTTTCTTTGGGACTTACATATGCTCTATGTCTCTTAAAAAGTTCAAGACAAGTACTTTCTTTCCAACCACAGTGAGTATTACTCTAATTTGTTCTAACTAATAAAACTATTCCCTTATCAAAGCTCTGGTGCCCAACAGTAACAAAATTATACCATGTATTGCATTTCCCTTTGGTTAAAAACATTTGTATTGGTATTTGTATCATAAACTGTTAAACTTTTTAATTTTGATTATGTGCTAATGGGTTTGTGTCTGGATTGTACAAACATGGCAGTGGGCTGCACAGAGTACATGAAAAGTTCTCATACGTAGGTGCTTGAAAGTTTGTGAACCCTTTAAAATTTTCTATATTTTTATAAGGCAGTGACCTAAAACATCAATGATTTTCAAACAAGTCCTAAAAGCATATGAAGAAAACATAATTAAACAAATGAAACAAACATTATTATATTTGGTTATGTATCCATTGAAAAAGAGATCCAGTAACATTTCTGCAATTGAAATGTTGTGGAAAGACCTAAAGTGAGCAGTTCATGTGAGGAAACCCACCAACATCCAAGACTTGAAGCTGTTCTATATGGAGGAATGGGCTAAAATTCCTCCAAATCAATGTGCAGGACTGATCAACAGTTACCGCAAATGTTTAGTTGCAATTATTACTGCACAAGAGAGTCACACCAAATATTGAGAGCATGAGTCACTTACTTTTGCCACATGCAGATATGTTATTGGATAATGTTTTTTCAATAAATACATGACCACATATAATCAGTTTTGTGTCATTTGTTCAACTAGGTTTTCTTCATCTACTTTTAGGACTTGTTTGAAAGTTTTAGGTTGCTTTAAAATTTTTAAGGGTTTTAAAGGGTTCATAAACTTTCAAGCACCACTGTATATTTCCCTATTGCAATTTTTTCATATGGCTTGGATTTCTCATTTAATGATAATAATGTTGTGCTCGAGTCAAGACCATATCTTTAACAAATCAAGTCTAAGTCAGGACAGCATCCAACAGGGAGGTGAGTCAGAGGGGAGCCCATTAGTGGAGAAGGGTAGCTGAGTCCAGAAATCAAAAGTTTAGTTCTAGACCATCAGTCTGAATTCAAAAACTGTTAATTTAAGGCAAAAAATAGTTCATATATTTTCAACAATTTATTTATTTAAAATGACCACCAACTGAGAAACCAGCACAGAGGTAACTAAAACACACCTCCACTGTATCCTGTGCTAATTATGATTTTATTATAATGCGATTCTACCCTATTGAACACATTTTGAATTGGTTCTGGATTTATAATTTTCTTAAAATTACACACAAAGTCTACATATAATGTTCAGTGGCAGATCAACTATGTAACATGATATCTTTAAGGATGGAGACTCTCCATACTACAACAATGACATATTGCTCTTGAGAAACACAAGTGCTGGGAACATTTTATGGCTTAAACGTGTGCAATTGAGGTTAAGATTGAAAAATTGCTAGCTTGATTCCTGCTCCCAGTGAATCAGTTGTACTACCATTAGGCCTAAGAATAAGACCTTCAAACATAACCAGTTCTCTCACTTACCCTGTTATCTGATCCCAAACTTCACTCTCACCCGTGTCTCTCTGGAGACAAAGGTAAGCAATATGAAGAAGAACATTTCCGACACAGGCATTAATTATTATTGTACGACATTGGCTAGTTAGCTGAACAGCTATTGCTAGATTCCCGTGTAAAACAAATTTTGGTTGGGTCACATGGCCAGTCATGGCCAATCATGGCCAATCATTGCCACTGAGATGGCTCGCATTACGTACTTGTCTTTAGGTTTTTTTTTTTTCTTCAGAAGCTTGCACAGAAGCTTCTTATGGTTTATGTATGCGAAACGGATAGTTGCCGACTCAGCAAGGTTTTGTTAGTTATGAGTGCGAGTCAGAACGAAGTAAAAATTCACCTGATCGCGTGACAAGACTGATTTCATTCATTCATTGAAGTTTGGATGTTTTGGACAAGATTTAAACAGGATAACTTACATACTGAGCACTTTAGAAACAATCTGCATTTTAACTACATGGAGATCTACCTCTAAACTGTGTGTAGGTTCACCTACTTCTGCTGCCCCTTAAAACAAAATATTTTATAGTGCTCAGTGTCCTGTCCAACCCCCAGATGACCAGCAGGTATAGCTTGGGGTCCTCCAGAACCCTCCATTTTTTCCCCAGCTGTGTCTTGTTCGTAATCATAATGGGGTGACGTCAACAACTGAATCGTATCAGTCCCTCATTAGTCCTATATAAACGTGCATCCCAGTCGTGTGTTCCCCATTTGGAACATTAATGTCAATCCTCCTGTTGCTTGTGCTCTTCCCATCTTAGCCTTCCCATTTTGACCCCTCATGGTGCCATTTCTTTCCCTGCTCCTATATTATTATATATAAAACTTTTTATTCTCTTCTTTTATAAAAAAATTTTATTCTCCTGACTAGTCTGGAGTTTGTATCTCATGACGTGACATTATGGATGGAAATCGCCACATATGAGACCAATTTTACCATTTATAAAAGTGAATTAGCAGTAGGTCTGATTTACTGGCAAAACTCACTTAAACTCAAACTATGTATTCAGGAAGAGCAGTCGATCAGGTGCTCTGCTGGAGATTTTGGGTCCCATAAAAGAATATTATACAGAGCCCCTATCCCCCTCTCCCTTACAGTACCCCTGCAGCCAACCTAATTAAATCACACTACTAATTTTTTTTCTTTATAACTTTTCAGTCATTAAGAGCAGTGTTTTTGTTAACCAGAGTAGCAGATAATCACATGTTAAATATATTGGAACATGCTTAATTTATTGGCTATTAAAGGTAGATGAGATGTGTTTTAATGAAGGAACCTACATTGATTATTAAATAATATCAATATGTTGTTAACTAACTACAATAATGATTGCTTGAATCTTAATTTAATCTCGTTAATTTCGTTACTGACTCATCATTAAACCTCGTGATTCATTAGCATTGTTTGTGCCAACAAAACTTCCCATTTGTTATTGTGAATTTTTTGCTATTTTCTGTCCTTCACCAGGTGCGGAAACTTGTCAGTGACTTTGCTATTATTCTGGCCATTTTGATTTTCTGCGGTGTGGATGCGTTGGTAGGAGTGGACACACCAAAACTCATTGTGCCAACTGAATTCAAGGTGAATAAATATGTGTGTTTTAGAATTTCCTCTTTATCCTCCATTTTATCTTCTACATTTTTGTATATATTTGTATAATTCGTATAATTTGTATAATTTCCACTGTGTTCTGGATGAACCATGCCATAACTTAAACAAACTGTTTCTTTCCAGCCAACCAGTCCACACAGGGGCTGGTTCGTAGCTCCATTTGGTGGAAACCCCTGGTGGGTGTATGTGATATCAGCTGTTCCTGCCCTGCTCGTCACTATTCTGTTGTTTATGGACCAGCAGATCACGGCTGTCATTGTCAACAGGAAAGAACACAAGCTCAAGGTGGGCTATTAAGATGGGGCACAATTTTAACTCAACTAATGCTATACTCTGTGGCAGGGGTGGGCAATCTTATCCGCAAAGGGCCGGTGTGTATGCAGGTTTTCGCTGCGACCTCATGTTTCTGTAAAATATATTTGGCATTAAACTAGTAATATAAAGAAAATTTTTAAGTATTTTTGCTTGGATATGTCGATGAATTGGATTGGGATGTTTTCAGACGCTCTGAAAGGAATGTGGAATATTTGTATCAGTGATGAATTGGCAGGAAAGAGAACATTCTCACAAGGATTCAATTGTCAGGTTTCTCTCTAAATAATCCTCTGATTACTTTTTAAAGATATACTGTCTTTTGTATATATTCATTAGTTTGTTACAAATGTCTAGAAAATGGTATGATGTAATGGATTACTATACATTAAAGAAAGATTATAATGTTTGTCCCTTTGTTTTTACCCCTGCCCCTCCCCCACAGAAAGGAGCCGGGTATCATCTGGACCTTTTTTGGGTTGCAGTTTTAATGATTGTGTGTTCTTTTATGGGACTACCATGGTATGTGGCAGCCACTGTCATCTCCATTGCCCACATTGACAGTCTGAAGATGGAAACTGAAACATCTGCTCCTGGAGAGCAGCCCAAATTTCTGGGAGTGAGGTAGGCCCTTTGCAGACTGTCTGGGAGTGAGGTAGGCCCTTGCAGACTCTGTCTGGGAGTGAGGTAGGCCCTTTGCAGACTGTCTGGGAGTGAGGTAGGCTCTTTGCAGACTCTGTCTGGGAGTGAGGTAGGCCATTTGCAGAATCTGTCTGGGAGTGAGGTTGGCCATTTTCAGACTCTGTCTGGGAGTGAGATAGGCCATTTGCAGACTCTGTCTGGGAGTGAGGTAGGCCCTTTGCCGACTCTTTCTGGGAGTGAGGTAGACCCTTTGAAGACTCTGTCTGGGAGTGAGGTAGGCCCTTTGCAGACTCTTTCTGGGAGTGAGGTAGGCCCTTTGCAGACTCTGTCTGGGAGTGAGGTAGGCCCTTTGCAGACTCTTTCTGGGAGTGAGGTAGGCCATTTGCAGACTCTTTCAAGGTGTGCGGCCCCTTGCCAAAACATTTGTGTTGGTAAATGCTCATTGGAATTATGACGTATTTATAATTCATGTAAGAATTTAAATACTTCCTCAGATATTATTCGACTGAAGTTGTGGAGAAATTCTAAACACCAGATGGGTGCTTATTTAATTTCCATAAGGGAATACAAAAAGCTTCAGCTGGTAGCTAAACAAAAATCAGTTACTAGTGCAGCATTACAGAAATATCTTCAGATTTTATTATTTCCATTAGTTATAGAATTTGGACTAAGTGGGATGGAAAAAAACTGAACAAATAGCTAACTGACTGATTTAATAGATTTATATGTATACCAACATTCATGTTTTATTTAATATTTAGTGATATGTAATTAGAGCTTTTTATTTTCCCAGGGAGCAGAGAGTCACTGGTGTTTTTGTCTTCATTTTGACTGGACTGTCCGTGTTCATGGCTCCAATACTCAAGGTATTTATTATTATTTTCCAATTTCTATTCCTTTCCGGAAGACACCTTCAGACATGAAAATTTTAGAAAAACATTTAAATTAGCACATTATGGAACAAATTATTTTCTTGTGTGTTACTGTATTAATACATATTAATACAAGATTAAAGTATATAGTATTTCTGATTTTTTGTTTACTATGCTAATATATTGTTGGTGTCAAACCTGGCGAATGCAGACAAGGAGTTTAGAGCCATGTGCTAAAGCTACATATAGATTAATTTTCAGAATATCGGAGGCTGGTGGCATTTTCCTTCAGTTACAGATGAATGATTGATAAGCGATGAACAGAATGATAATACTGTATGAGTGCCTGCATTTAAATGGAGCTTCAACAAGGGCACAGACTCTTAGAAATTGTTAGAAATTCCTAAAATTCTGTCCAAGCTCTTGCTCCCAAATGGCCCAAATAAAGTTAGGAGGGACCCAGACTCCCCCTGTAGCAGTTATATGTATTTTTTTAGATATCCCATTCAAAACCATCATAATTTATCTTTTGTGTTCCAGGTTCTTTTAAATCACAATGTGTTATGACCCAATAAATTGGCATATTTGCTGAAATCAGTACATATCAGGATTATAAATCCACAATTTCTCTTGTCTTTGTTAGAAAGATTTTAAAGCTTTATCTGATGTCACAGCCTTTATATCACTTTACCCCTATGTTTAGTTTAGTGCTCTTAAGTTTAACTTGGGGGTTAATTGTCAGGCTTATATTCAAAGGAAGAGAGAAGTGTTTTTGCAAAATGTGTACTGTTTGCCAGGGATCTGGGTGGGAGCTAAAATGTGTAATGTTTGGCAGGGAGCTGGGAGGGAGCCAAAACCATGGACTGTCTGGGGGTCCCAGGTTGAGAAACACTGACCTAGGCAAATTGTATTATTCAGGTTACAATTAGAAATGTTGACAGAAGTCATATTGATTGAATTGAATTGAACATCAACCAAAAAATGGAATTTTATCTGTAATTTTTGTTTAACTCTTTTTTATTTTGCAGTTCATTCCAATGCCTGTTCTGTATGGCGTATTCCTCTACATGGGGGTGGCCTCTCTTAGAGGTGTTCAGGTGGGATATATAGACGTACAACTGTAAATTGTAAATTTACAAGGTCAGTTCAGGCCCATTCTTACTGGAGGCCGCTGAATTAAAGTGCCCCAGTTCACTGCAGAATAATACAGTCCCTGCATATACAACTTTATTTTTTTAATTTATGAGGTCATTAAATTTAAATTGAATGATATTTGTTTAAAATTTAAATGCTATTAGGAACTTACTTATCTTGCCTAGAATACTACTGTATCTATTTAGTATTTTAAAGTTCTGAAGCAAACAATCCTATTTACCTGTCTGGTGAAATCTAAGCCTTTCCATTGTGTTTCTCTCTGAAGTTTATGGACCGCCTTAAGCTGCTCCTAATGCCAGCCAAACATCAACCTGATCTGATCTACCTGAGACATGTGCCCCTGCGCAAAGTTCATCTCTTCACATTCTTCCAAGCTCTCTGTCTGGCTCTTCTTTGGATTCTCAAATCTACTGTGGCAGCCATAATTTTTCCAGTGATGGTAATGTTTCTTTCCGATATCACCCTGTTGATGGCCATAGAGAATGGTTCCATGTGCCCAACGATGGACTAGTATCCTGTTGAGAGTTTACCCGCACTTTGTGCCTCCTGATACCTGAAATTGTCTCTAATGGCCTGTGCACACCAAGTCTGAACCTAACTGTTTTTAATGTGGCTTTCTTTAATCCGACATCCGATAAAAATCATTATGCAGAGAAACCTTGCACAATGCATTTTATTCAATAATTGTGAAAATTCACAATACAATACAAGACAAAATGGAGTTGTGAAGCAGTGAGGATGATTGTGTGGGCCTCACACTTATGAGCTGGAAAAAAAGGGAATCCTATCCTGAGAAGCCATTAAGAGCAGAGAGAATTTCACTTGCCGATATGAGAACTGCAGAATTATCCAGCTCATTTCAAGGTGTATTTCAGAATATCGGTGGTCCAGTTTGGTGGACCATTTTCTAACTATATTGGAACCACATATTAAAAACAAGACCACTGATTTCCACTATCCAATTGTTCCTGAACAGCAGTTGGCAGTTTGTCCAAGGTAGGGACACGCATACACACATAATGAGTTCAATAGGCAATCCAAATTGTGCCATCCAAAAAGTGCACTCTAGGTGATCGGCAGACATTTAGGGCATAGTCTCAAAATGCTGCAACATACATGCAAGCTCATGGCCAATAGCTTTTGACAGATGCGAAAAATGTAGCAAATTAAAACTGTTCCGAAAACTGTAATGACCACAGAAAGTTTCAGGGTTGTTGTGTAAACATGACTGACACCGGGAGGTTGTATTTATTTTCAGATGTTGCGACAATTTTGGATAAAAAGTATGGACTTGGAGTGCAATGGCCTTAAGCCCCTCCCTGTGACCCTGACCAGGATAAGATGTTGGAAGATGGGTCGATGAACTGAGTAACCATGGTGAAAAATAATACTGTATATTTCTTGGTGCAGAAGTAATGAAACAAGTGCCCCATTCCACTGAAAACATTGGATGAAATTAAGCAGTATGAATAGCTGCAGAACCCCATGACCAGAAATACTGATACGATCTTGGATGGACTGTGTCAAATGTCTCCCCCAGATCCTTGCACTAGTGCTAGTGCGGAAGGCCATGGACTGCCTTTTTTCCCAGCATGACCTTAGCTTTCTGGATGATGTAATTCCTGAAAAAGACAAGAAGAAAAAGGAAGATAAACAAAAGATGGGAAGCTCGGGCAGTGACACTGAAGACGTGAGTAATTTTCCGTCATTCTCAACACAGGATCAGTATTTTAATATATCAAGTAATTTTCTGCACAGACAATGCATTTTTCTCTCAAACATACAAGCATATAATTCCAACTTCAATTCTTATTCTATTCTTCATTTAGAGCATTCTTTTAGAATTTAGAACATTTACCCTTATCCTGATACCTTTTGATCTGGGGAGGGCTGCACTGGCACCATGCTGAGCTGATCAGACCAGACCTGTCTTTGCAAGGCCGCAGTCTCTAGCTTACTCTGGGTGATCCCCAGACATTCCCAAGACATCTGGGAGATATAATCCCACCCTCCAGTGTGTCCTTGCTCTACCTTGAGGCCTGAGTGGAACGTGCCCAGAACAGCTGCCTTGGAAGTTTACCAGGTGGCATCTTGATGGTAATCCTGAACTATCTTAAGTCACTGCTCTCAGTTGGAAGGAGCAGAGGCTCTATTTTGAGGTGCCAGATGTCCAAAATCCATAGAGAGTGAACATGGCAACACTGTGGAGAAACCTTATTTTTACCACTTGTACTGTGACCTTGTTCCTTTGGTAATTGCCCATAGGTCATGACCATCAGTAAGGGCAGGAATGTAGACCTATAATCCGTAAAACTCCCCTGACAACTTCAGGATCATCAGAATCAGCATCTTTCATCAAGTACTGCAAGCAAAGCATGTCATGTCAGTCTCCCCTCTAATTCATTCCAAAGGTTGAGGTCAGGGCTCTGTGCAGACCAGTCAAGTTCCTCTGCACCAAACTGACTCATCCATGTCTTTATAGACTTTGCTTTGTGCACTGGTGCACAGTCATGTTGGGACAGGAAGGGGCCATCTCCAAACTGTTCCTACAAAGTTGAGAGCATGAAATTGTCCGAAATGGTTCAGTATGCTGAAGCAATTAGTTCCTTTCACTGTAACTAAGGGGCAAAGCCCAACCCCTGAAAAACAGCCCCACATCATAATCCATCCATCCACCAAACTTTACACTAGACATAATGCAGTCAGGCAAGTACCGTTCTCCTGGCAACCGGCAAACCCAGACTCGTCCATTGGGACTGCCAAACAGAGAAGCATGATTCTTCACTCCAGAGGACGCGTCTCCACTGCTCTAGAGTCCAGTGGCAGTGTGCTTTACACCACTGCATCCGATGCTTTGCATTGCACTTGGTGATGTAAGGCTTGGATGCAGCTGCTCGGCCATAGAAACCCATTCCATGAAGCTCTCTACACACTGTTCTTCAGCTAATCTGAAAGCCACATGGAGTTCGAAGGTCTGTAGCTATTGACTCTGCAGAAAGTTGGCGACTTCTGCACACTGTGCGCCTCAGTATGTGCTGTCCCCGGGCTGTGATTTTACGTGGCCTACAGTACCACTTCGTGGCTGAGTTCCTGTTGTTCCCAGTTGCTTCCACTTTGTTATAATACCACTAACAGTTGACCATGGAATATTTAGTAGAATATTTAGTTTAGTATTTAGTAGTAGGAAATTTCACAAATGGACTGGTGGCATCCTATTATGGCACCACGCTTGAATTCACTGAGCTCCTGAGAATGACCCATTCTTTCACAAATGTTTGTAGAAGCAGTCTGCATGGCTAGGTGCTTGATTGTAAACACCTGTGGCCATGGAATTGATTGGAACACCTGAATTCAATGATTTCGAGGGGTGTCCCCATACTTTTGGCAATATAGTGTATATCACAAAGACCGTCCCTCTCACAGGATCGCTGCAAAATAAGAGTTTCAGGTCATACCTGACTGCAGGGCTTCCTGACAGTTTCTGTTAAAGCTGCACTTGTAGAACTTTGTAAAGCAGTCTGAACCAAAGATGACATTTTAATCATACAGTGGAAACTGCTTATAGTGATCACATCTGTCTGTGTGAAACTGATCACTATAACCGGGTGGTGATTTACCGATTTTGTTCTCTTTTATGTCTCTGGAAGATTAGCATCTAATTGGCATTTGTATATCTATTACATGAATATAAGGTAATAAACTGAAGATTTATTGAATTCATTTTTTTCAGAATACTGTACAGCTGTTTCTAATGCTTTTCAAATTACAGTACTGTACAAACTTACCGTATTGGCCCGAATATAAGATGACCTGAATATAAGACGACACACCCCCCCCCCCCCCCCCTCCTTCCTTTTTCTGTAAGGTTTTTTTTGTGTGAATTTTTTTTTTTTTTTTATTTTAAT
>JAODKM010000039.1:22206171-22245675 GCA_026780845.1 Petrocephalus sullivani
ATAAGTCAAAACCAGAAGACAAGCAAACCGAAGGCAAAGGTACAAGGGGCAAAGCAGAAAGTCGGAAACCAGGAAACAGAAACAGTCATACACAGAAGTCAGAGCAGTAAACTAAAACAGCGATAGCAAAGATAAAGATTGAGCGAGAGCTCCCGCTAGATGTGTCCAGCAGGTTAAATCCAGGAAAACAGGGCCGGGATCAGAGGTCGGAGGTCGGAGGGCGAAAGGGGCGTGGCCAGAGATCGGGAGGCGGGGAGAAGCAGCAACTGGCGATTGGAGCTTGGGGCAGAAGACCGAGGTGTCCTGTAGACACATCCAAAACACTTACGGCACATAATGGTGAATATATTAGGGACGTGAAACGGTTAATGTATTGCTTTATACAACACAGTCTTTTGTGATTATACCTTAAATTGGTTGTATTAAAATCTACCTAGCACATCACCAGTCAATTATCAGTAATAGATGCACATGTTATATATATTACGGGTTAAATGCAAAAGTCATAACAAGACAATGGATTCTAAAATAAAACCAAACTGGACGACAAACAAAATGGTTCTCTTGGCACAGTTGGTGCGTAAATGGTACTCGCCTGACCTAAGTCCAATAGAACACCTCTGGAACATTATGTTTCGGTACATCCGACGCTGCCAGGTTGTAGACTGTCCAGGAGCTCAGTGATGCCCTGGTCCAGATCTGGTAGGAGATCCCCCAGGACACCATCTGTCGTCTCATTAGGAGCATGCCCAGATGTTGTCAGGCATGCATACCAGCACGTGGGGGCCATACAAACTACTGAGTATGATTTTGAGTTGCTGCAATGAAATTTTGGCAAAATGGACTGGCCTGCCGCATTTTTGCCACATTAATTTTGAATTCTTTGAATTCAGCCCTCTGTAGGTTGATCATTTTCATTTCCATCAAACAATGTGGCTTCCTTTCATTCCTAACACATTATCCAGTCTAATGTTCCTTGCCAGGTCCTAAAATTGGGTAAATTCGATTTCGTTATATCAGTAGTTACTCAACTAGTAAGCCAAAAGACTGCAGTCATGTGGAAATAGTAAGTGCACCCCATGAATCAGTGTCTTGCAGCACCACTTTTAGCAGCAAGAACTTGAAATTTTGGCCTGCTCTTCCTTTCTAAATTTTTTAAGGCACATTGAATAACATTACACAGGCTGAAGTGAAATAAACATGCTCCTGCACATACCAGGGTAGGAAAAATACAGGGTCCCGGGTCTGCTACTGCATGGACTGTACATTTGGTGGCTTCAGTTATGCAGGGGTTGAGTGCGTCTGCGGGAGGAAGTGGGAGCTGTAACTCCCTCTATAAACCAATGGTCATAAACTGTGCCTGAAAGATAAAAAGGCAGCAGATGCTATGGGGGATTCTGTCTTCCATTTGGCCTGAGAATTCTCTCAGAAAAAGTTAGTTTGGCACCTTGTAAAATGAGTTTTAACTTATCCTGCAGTGTGCTGCCACCATGGTTCCCAGTGAGAAAAGTGGCTCTGTGGCTCATACCCGTGATTGGAAGGTTGCTCCTTCAAAAGCAGTGGCATCAGGGCCTCTAAGCCTGAAAAGTGCTCCATGGGCAGCAGACCCAGTGCTCTGTCCCCAAGCTTCATTCTCTCCTATATATGTACTTTTCTGATAGGGCATGCAAAAAAAATCTTAGGTACTTGTCCAAATGACACATCATATATAAAATGATTAAAGTTTCCATACATAGAAATATATAGCATATACTATATAAAATTGCTAATTGAATTACTTGAGCAGTTCAATTACATCTACTATTTCTAAACACACACACTGGTAGTGAACATTTTATGCAATATTTCACCATCACTGTCTAATGACTTCCTGATCCTCATTGTATTTTTCGCAGAACTTCCTGACAAAAGGCTGGCAAATGATACAGAGAAAGCATGATTGGTGTTTAATATTCATATGTCACATGACTTATCTTCTGAGAACCACATTCACTTGTATTCTTAACTCGTGTTCTGCAGGCAGTTGTAGGGCTTATGCACACCTGTAATTAATCTCTACATTTGATTCTTAGTCATAGCACTACTGTGGAACATTGTTTAATTGGAATTGTGAAGCTTCTAATACAACTGAATTTGAAACAGTATCTGTAAATTTAAGAATTTTCTTCATAGTAGCCTTGAGCTGGTTGAGCCAGCAGATATGCACCCTGGTATACTGGTCATTTAAGTTAAACAAGCTTCATGCAAACTAGAATAACATTCCTGTTTAATTATGTGTGACGCGATAAAGCACATGTTGGGTTGCAGGGAATTCTTCTACAGAGCTCCATGGCTTCCAGTAAATCTTCCAGTGCGGCATTCAGACTCACACTCAATCCTCTTGATCTTTACATCTGAAAATGCTGCACTGGTCTAATTTAGCTTACAGGAACACTTACCTCCACTTAGGGTTATAGTCCAAGGCATAGAGCTGGGTAGGAATTCTTCATTGATTCGTCATGTTTGTGATTCCACCTGCCTCTCCCTCCTTTTTTACTCATATGTCTGCTTTGCATTGTCATTTTTCCGTTCCACACTTGTTGATGCACTTTTTTTAATCCTCTCTCAACTGGGGAGTGATCAGCCCAGAGGTCTGCATGCAAGGGGGGGCCCTGCCTTCCAACAGGCTTACCCAAATTCACGCCTGCTTACCCGACCTCCTTGCTGTCTGTCAGAGCTACGCCACTTGCCCATCTGTATGTCTACCTGGCTTCATCTTGTACTAATTTGTGCAACCTTACACTGCTCAGTGCTGACCAGAGGTGGATGGTTCCAAGATTTCTTCTTCTCTCTAAAGGAGTCTTTCCTTACCATTGTTACCTCAAGCTGGGGAACTCATGCTGAGAACTAAGTACTTTGTGACCTTGCTAAGAGCACTATATATAAAATTGCATTGAACTGAAAGGCAAACTCAGTTATGTGACAAAGAAAAAAAATGTTAATGTATGATTCTGAAATTCCTTAAGAGGCAAACAAATAACATGGTAAGTATGGTTCAGTATGTTTATTTCTATCTGCTCCCATTACAAGAAATGGCTTCAGTAGTTTACACAGCAAAATGCAAGATCAGAAATACAAAAAGTCACAAATTCGTGGGTAATACTGTGTGGATAGATCATATATATTCACTATATCTGAATTGTTAATTAAAAATCAAACTAACCTAGCTAATCTATTTAAAATTTAAATATATTATTAAAAGCGATTGTTTATAGTTATTTAGCAGCTAAACATCTACAAAATTTATATATATCTCTTTCACTTTAAAATTTAAAAACGAAAAAAGGTCTTTTTGCTTTGTAGCACCCCCATGTTAAATAGTTGGAATACATATAATTCAAGTTTCTGATGAAAATTTCTACTACACCTGGCTGTGCAGAAATAGCTTGCAATATTAATAATAAAACAACTAATTATCCACCCAAAAAGGATGTTGATATATGCAACTGAAAAATTAAACTAACTTTAACTCATTAGACATTATTCTGACACGAGAACCATGTGATAAAGATCTTGCGGCTTGGCATGTGTTAATCGTCAAATGAAAACAATTTCCATTTAATGTATTTAAGGCACGTATTAACAGATCAGTATGAGATTGAAGTAGAATGTGAAATTTTCAATAAATAAATCTATTCTGCACAACACACAAAATATACTAATACAATCTATAAAAGTCTATAAAAGTCACGTACATATATCTTACTGCAGTCAAATGCAATGTGTTTGTGATACAATTCTTTCAAAGAACTTTATCCAATATGTTCTACATATATGGCAGCTTGGCTATACAAATTCCTTATTTTCATTTACTTTTTCCAGTGGAGAGGAACACTTGACGTGTTGTGTTTGTGTTTTTTCTTTATCAATGAATGTAGATTCAGATATATCATGGTTTATCAGTCTTCCACCTGCTTAGCCTGCTCAGGGTTACAGGGGGCAACAGTGTGTCCCAGGCTACACCGGACACAAGGCTGGGGTACACCTTGGATCGGGCGCCAGCCCATCACAGGGCACACACACACATACTACAGGCAAATTCCTGACACCAATTAGCCTAACAGCATGACATGGAAGTTACATGGGGTGTACAGTACGTGCAGGCTCCCCACAGAGTGGGGGTGGGACTGAAAGCGAGACCAAGGAGGCCAAATAATGGTGCTGCCAGCTGAGCCACTGTGCTACCCAGTTTTGTCAGTTTAGCTCTTGTCTATATCGCAAGCGAACATGGTATCCATAAATAAAAGATTCTCTTGCATAACTGCTAAAACGTAAGTTATTTTTAAGCTGTATCCAGAACATTTTCCAGCTTTCCGATCTATAACCTCATGATCTTATGAAGTTTTTTTTTTTACATTCTTTTGAAACTGATCATAAACACAAAGACAGTAAAGTACAATTACAATGATAATCAAATATAAATTATTATTATGAATTTTACTAGCATAAATGTTTTCCTTTTTTGTTCTTATACTCTTATGCTCAAATATGACGATTTCACAAATATGTGTACCTGATAAATTATACATTTATTTCAGAGAAACTGGTGAGAAATATTACCTAAAATATAAATTTTAGTCTTGCCAGTTTGTTGATTGCAACAAAGTTCTTTAAAGTGACTGTAATCATGTTGAGGTCTTTGGTATTTTTTCTCCAGACAGAATGGAATGCTTATTATTAAAGTGAACCAGCACTTTCTATTTTCTGTTCTCTATCTATTTAATTTTTAAAACATAAATTAACCAGGCTATTGTGAGATATATTCATTTAGGTCTGGCAGCATTTAAAACTCATCGCCCCTCCTCAGATGCTACTGGGCTTTGATGTTCCAGAAATCTTTCCTCCACAGGAAATCATCTGCAGGATGATCTGAGACGTCTTGAACGTGACACAGGTAAATTCTGCCCTCCGCAGTTAGCAGGAGGCATGAACCACCTTTGAGTCAAACTATTTACACGGAAGGTTTTTCTCAGGATAGAATCTGTAGGAGAAACAGAATGAAGTAGCGAGTGATCAGTAGTGTTATGGAGCTCAGAAAAAAAGGCTACGAGATTTTCAGGATTTTAGAAATGTGGTCTGTATGAAACCTGACCTCCATCCCCTCCAAACCATCCCCGGCTGCTTCAGAGAGGAACGGAGTGGGACTGCTGCCGTTCCTGCTGCAGGACTCACAGCACAGTTTGTTGTAGCCTGGGATCGAACAATATCGGGCCAGAACTTCCATTTGGCAGAAAATGGACTTATCCCCAGTGCACTGTTCATCTGTGAGAGAAGGAGTACATGCAAACAATGTATATTTAATCAAAACATACTACATTAATCAAGTCATACATGTCGAACATAAATGCAATGTCTGCAGGTCAATGTTGGGCAATTAAAGCCACAATTGAATCACATTTGGCTCAATTCCTATTTTTTGAAGGTGGTGGAAAAATTACACATTTAACATTAAATTAATTACACTTGAATTCAAACATTTTATGTTTTCAATAATACATGAAAGGGTTTCTGTAGAAAGGAAAATTTGATAAAAACAATAAAAACATAGGAAAAAAGTAGGTATTTTTCAACTCAAAATAAACTTTAGCTATTTTCAGATATGACACAGTAATGCAAAGTACAGAATTTACTAAAATGATTCTTGCCTAACATCATTGCAGTAGGCTTCTAAATCCTGTGGAAAAGAAACCAACAGTCTGCCTCCACAGAGACAAAACCACGATTCAAAATCAGAATTGGAAATCTTTATCGGCAAAGTTAAACATACAACATACTTGGCCAATGAAGATCTTTCTTTTGAGTAAATACTTTAATTGTTTAGGAGGCAGTAAGCATGATGCTTTTTATCCGTTATGGGAAAGGTTACTTCAGATATGGACAAACGTTTTGGGACACCTGGCCATCAAATTTATGACATCCCATTCTAAATCCATAGGCATTAATATGGAGTTGGTCCCCCCATTGCAGATATACCGGATGCCACTCTTCTAAGAAGGTTTTCCACAAGATTTTGGAGTGTTTCTGTGGGAATTTTTGCCCATTTATCCAGGAGAACATTTATGTGATCAGGCGCTGATGTTGGACGTGAAGACTTGGCTCACAATCTCCATTCTAGTTCATCCTAAAGGTGTTCGATGGGGTTGAGGTCAGGGCTCTGTGCAGGAAATTCCACTTCTTCCATACCAAACTCACCCTGCCATGTATTTATGAACCTTGCTTTGTGCCCTGGGGTGCAGTCATGCTGGAACAGAAATGGGCCTTCCCCAAACTGATGCCACAAAGTTGGAAGCATAGAGTGGCCTAGCCCAACCCCTGAAGAACAACCCCATACCATTATTCCTTCTCCACCAAATGTTACAGCTGGCGGAATGCAGGCAGGCAGGTAACGTTCTCCAGGCCAAACCCAGACCCGTCCATCAGACTGCCAGACAGAGAAACATCTCATATTTCTATTGCTCCAGTCCAGTGGTGATGTGCTTTACACCACTCCATGCAATGCTTAGCATTGCTCTTGGTGGTGTGAAGGTTGCACGCAGTTGTTCAGCCAGGGAAGCTCATTCCAGGAAGCTCCTGGCACACAGTTTTGTGCTGGGGCTATTGCCGTAGGAAGTTTCGAATTCTGCATAATGGAGTCATCAGAGTGTTGGTGACTTTTAAACACTAGGAATGGAATGATTGTACAGCATACATCTTCAGTGATTTTTAAAAACAAGAATTGGGTGCACAAGTTTGAATTTGTTTTGGATTTTCTGCAATCCACACTGGGTTAGGGTTAGGGTTATACATACAGGCTCAAATATACACATACATTCAGAGAAGAAAGCAGTGGGGAAGAAATTTCATGAGCTGACTTATTGCGGTGGTGTCATCCTATGACAGTGCCACAGCGGAATTCCCTGGGCACTTCAGAATTTATCATTCTTTGTCATGTTTGTAAACCGAAATAAGCCAGTTGAGATGGCATCTATCCTGGCTCCAAGGGGAGGTGTTTTGGGCATGTCTAACTGGAAGGAGAACCTGGGGCAGACCCAGGACATACTGGAGAAATTATATCTCTCAGCTGGCCTGGGAACAACTTGATATTCCCCTAGTAGAGCTGGAGTAGCTGGCTGGTGAGAGGGAGGTCTGGGCATCCCTGCTTAGACTGCTGTCCCTGTGACCCGACCCCAGATAAGTGTCAGATAATGGATGAATGAATTTTATTTTCAACTGCCAGTGTCATCAGTGCTACATCTAGACGATTAGAAAGCCAATCACAACCCATATGCCAGAGTATAACAACATAAATGCTTCACAAATCAAGTAATTAGGCAAGTATTTGTTCTACAGTGTTGACTTACCATGACACAAGCTGCGCTTACATGGCCTGATGGCTTCTGGTCTGTCCCCATCGCATTGATCACCAGTTGGGCAGGTCACCGGGCGATGCTCCACACCCTCCCCACAAGTCACTGAACACTGAAATTATATTAAATAATAAATAAGCTACTGTACTTTCAGTCATCAGGTATATTTGAAATTACTCACATACAGACTGGAGAATTTTAATTTTACAGAAAATGGTGACATAGCTAGTTTATCGTTTAAAAGCTGTGTTGAACTAAAAATCATTTCAAGTTCACTGTTCTATTAGCTGAAATTCCCTGACATAATGGAGAATGTAGTTACTACAACTGAATACATTTCTGGGTTGATTGTCTTATTTAGATTATTGTTGGTGATTTGCATCAATGTAAGATTTTGTTAAAATGTAAAGAATGTAAAGCAATTATTTAAACAAATATTAAAAGGGAATAGAAATTCACTTAGTTTGAAGAGACTGTTCACTGCAGTAAGAGCTTATCCCGGTTGGGCGGAGGTTGCTACAATAAAATTAATTATCCTTCCACATCCACTCTACAGCGTGCCATCCGAGCATTACAATTATTAGGGTTTCAGGAAGTTCCTTTTCAGTCCAGGGGCCTCCTGTATAAATGGTGCGTATGCACAAAAATATTGCGCACACCCATTTCCACCCTCACATCGAGATGTATAAAAACTAAACTTGGCGTACCGCTACGCACATTCTCACGGCAACAAATGCGCACGCAAGTTTATGCTCTATTTTGTAAATGGGAGGCATCCACTGTCAAAGGAGTGCTGCTGCAGTTTCACTGTTTCATACTCAAATTCATGATGCGGTCTGTATATATAAAAAAAATAATAATAATAATTGTACATCGTTTATAAATGTACTGTACCTGATCCTAATCAATTTGTAACAATAAAATGGTGTAGAGAAAGTCCAAAATATTCCAGCTACCATGGCTGCTCTTGCGTTATTAGAAGACATCGCAAATGGAAGAATTAGCATAGAGCGCATATTTTGGGATCATAGTGATCTCTTGGCTCATGATGATGACTGGCTTCTAAAACCGCTTTTCATCCAGATATTACTAAAAAAAAGGACCAGGTACCAGGTACTGTTCCCAGTGGAAAACCCGCCAAAAGTGAGCTGAACTGAACCGTGTCGTGGCGTACTATGCAGTGGAAAAGCGCCATTAGTCAGTCACTGTGGCTGTCGCCCTGTGTTAACTGTGTCATTGTTAAGTGTAGTCAGTATCAGTATCGGTATTGGTAGCCCATGTTAGTTATTGTAGTTTCTTGTGTACCTCCCTATCCTTGGTATTGTTGTTTTCTGGTGTTGCTCCCTGCCTTAGTTTCTGTTATCAGTTTTGTTTTGACCCCTTGCGGTCCCTTTGTTTTCTGATTCTCCCTTTGACTTCCATTGCATTAAAACTCCGTTGTTTTGGAGCCGCTACATGGATTCTACATTGTGCACCACCATAGCAAACTATCAATCTACAAGGACACATTACGTAAGCAAATTGTCTCCTACACCTTTGACCAGGCCTCAGTCCTCCACTGAGCAGGACAGGGCTGTCTGTTGCAGGGCCTCCGGCTCTCTGGTTTCTTCCCACTGCAGTGCTTGTTGTGGACTGATCGATTAGCACCTTCATGGAGGAGCTGCATGCACTGCACCGTGCGGATCTGATAGCCTGAGTTACCACATGTCTTGGTGCAGTGCTCCCATTCTTCTGCCATCCACCTGGATGAGTATACAAAAGGAGGCTGAGAACGTCAGGCTTGCGAGAAGATTGTAAGGCTGGAGCACACCCTAGATGGGATGTGAGCCTGCTGCCAGACACAAACCTGCACACACAATTGTACATTACAAGGCTTTCTGCTTACACTTGTAGTTTATTATTCACTGGAACCTCAACCTAGCCATACGTATGCCTAGTCCACTCCTTGACACTTGTACGTTGCTTTGGACAAAAACATTTGGTAAGTAAATGTAAGTGTGATTATGTGGATGCCAATTATCCTAAATGCATGTTTTTGGGCAGTAGAAGGAAACTTGAGGAAGATGAATCTGACAAAAGAATTTTCCTTACGATGAACACTAAAACGAAAAACTAACACATTCTAACACAAATATTAGATTGTGTAAGATATTTACTCACTGTGGCTCTGTGCACTCTTGCATGTTACATATGCGACTAATCGTTTTTGGCTTCTTGCTGACGTCACAATATCTCTGGTGGGCCATTTTGCTGTCACCTTTCTTCCTACATCCATACTTAGCATACTGAAACCCTGAAACCAAAAAAGTTAATCTGGGTGTATTTGGTTAAGCATAAGTGCGACATGGAGCAATTATTTTGCACATTACCTCCAGCACAAGGTCGGGAACACTGTGACCAATTCTTCAATGCCCATTCATAGATATCTTCCTGAATTACATTGTTGTGGTGAATTGGAACGGTGTCTTCATGTATAATGTATTTATACGTCAGAGTAGATCTTGTCTCATTATCCTGAGGGATAATCTTAAAATAGACAAACGTAAATTCAGTTTAGGGAGACAACATTAAACATAACATTTCAAGCTGTTTCATTTGGGATAATGTTAGCGGGTAATAAATAAAAAGACCAATCTGCAAACACTTCTTTCACTTATATATCCATAACTGTAAAACACTGCAAATGCAGGACTTTTAAGCCGATCTGATGAAGCTGGTGGTACATTAGTTTTACTACTGATAAGTGGATAAAGTTAAAGGTATCAATTGATTACAATTAAAATGCATGATAATGCGTTATTTGAAACATTACGACAATATTTTATTTTCATAACAAAATCCTTCAGAATCCATACCAAAACAACCACTTCATCGTTTAAAGGCCCATCTGTGTATAAGGTCTCAACGTTATTCTCAACAATATAATTCCATTCCAATCCCAAATCAATGAAAGTCTTTGATCTTGCATCTACTCCTTTTCCATTGAGTATATATTGTCCTGTTGCTTGGTTCTTGATTGCTGAAATAAAAATCTTGTAAGGGATAACACTCAGATACTTGAAATGGTTTAAAAAAATGTATCATAAGGTCCGTTCATGATGCAATAACAGAAATTCAGAAGATCCAATAATATATAATGAATTTAAAACAAAAATTCCAAGTGTTTATCCATTTTGCAAAAATTAAATTGCTAAAGTATCACTTATTTTGTATTTCTACAAGACATAACAGTTACAAAGCAAATAAGTCAAACGTTTGATCTAGGATGCAATAAACAATGTGTTCTGCATTACTGCAACTACCATTTAAAATATGACAGTGCATATTTATACATATTTGTAGTCTACGTCCGATATAAATAGATCATAAGGAAGCAGAAGCGAGGCAAGAGACCTTACAAATGGCACACCTCAAAATGTGTGTGATATCCCACCGTGTTTGAGCTCCATTCACAGTCTCTTCAAAATCACTTCAGACTAAATGGTGTTTTATTTCAATGAAACCAAATCTTCAACAGAAAATAACAAAACCTGATAAAAGTTTTTGGATGTTCTTCCCAGTAATGTAGTATTTATTTGATACTAATTTATAATTAGCAACAAATGTTAGCCCTCATTAACTGAGCACACAAAACTTAAGACAAAAAGTCTAATAGTGATGCATATAACTTTATTTTAGAGAACAATCATAATTCCAGTGTTTGAATTATTGCATATTTTATCACGCACAAATTAGGTACTTGCTTGGGGTTTATCAGTATCCCTCCTTATTTAGCAAGCTACGTGTCAGATAGCATAAAGATAATTTTTGACATTTTATCTTTACTATACCCTTTGAGTACAGTAATAGTAAATATTAATGAAGTCCTAATAATGAAGCATGTATGTTGTCACTATTGGATGCATGATCCAGAGCGTGTGGCTCTTTGGGTTAGGATACTGTGCTCATTATTGGATGATTTCAAATCTTCTGGTTGGCAGAGTGATTTCACCCTTGGGTTCTTCAGCAAGATTCTAAACCGCAGTTGTCCCAGGGCCTGGCTGAACCTCAAATGGGTTGATTTGGAAAAACATCAGGTAAATAAATGTGATTAATCCTTTTTGGATGGTTCACATGAACACTGAATTCTCTGACCTCATGGACACCCTTATATAGCTATCCAGTACGAATCAATGTGGCCATATGCCAAAAGAGATGTCTTATTCTTTCTGGAAACATTATTATATTGCTGTCAATAGATACTAATTTATTATTCCTAAAAGTCCTCTGTTATAACCAGCTAGTAACCCCTGTTTGTCAGTTCATCCCTGGGACTGACCATTTGGTACTAAAATTCTTTTTTCCTTCCCTGTGATTCTAATGAATTATTACACTAATGAGAATTTCATTATAGCATTAGCATTTTGTTGTCAGGGGCCCATTGGTGATGTCAGTCTGCCGACCCTAAGAGTTGAACCACTGATCTACTATTACTGATATATACAGTATCCATCTGAATGCAAGCTGTACTTCAGTACATCACAATAATGAATTAATGCTAGAAAAAAATTGATGTAACACTGGTAGGTAATTAAAACTAGTGCTATTTAAAACAAACGAGGTAGCTATAAAATTTTAAAAACTTAAGTAATTGTGTCTTTATTTCAAAGTAATGCCTTTAATCGGAATTGCATCCTGTATAAATTTACCAAATTCTCCAGTAAAGTATGTAAGTATGTAAGTGAAACACTTACCCAGAATTTGAGGTGATCCCTCATGTTCCTGAACCATCACATGTTTAGCTCCAGGTGGGATGAGAAACATCTTAAAGTGGCCTTTGATTTTATTTGCAACATAAAGCAACATAAGCAAAGATTCAGACACACAATAGAACTGATTAGTGAGGGGAAAAGGTTTCGCTATAGAGGCGGACATCTCCCTGGTTAGAAAACATTTAATTTGCTTTAACAACAAACAGTTAACAGCATGAAATGCACTACAAATCTATTATAACTTTCATTGTGCGTGGTCATGACAACCTGCAAATGAAAATCACTGCAAAAGGAAAAAAAAAACGGAGAAAAGGTTCATATTCATTCTGATAAGCCAAAGCTATTTTGATACTTATATCTGACCCTTGTCTTAACATATTGAATTTAGTAAAACAAAGTATTACTGAATGTCATTTTAGTCTGTTAACAGATTGTACCATAGAGTAAAATATTAGAAACATTATAAAGCAGCATGAATAAGTGAACCCTTTGTCAGTTTTCATTGAGGTTAGCAACAGGAGCAGCTATTTGGCTGCTGACGTCTGGGATGTCCACACTCCTGTAACCTAGTAAGACTCACCAAGAAATGTTTTATAATCTTCCGTTTCATTCAGAGACACATTACGGGCTTCTTTAGGCAAAATGAGTGCTCCTCTTGTTTTCCCTTTACATAAAATATTTCGTTACCATTTTAAAAGATGCTGTCTTTTTCGCTAATATTCTCGTATTTCTTGATGAATCACTACACGGAAATGTGATCACATGTAATGGTCTAGACCAGAGAAACTGTACTGAGGGGCTTCACTTTAGGTTTCCTGAAGCAAGAGCTGCAATGTCTGGCTTGATTATTACCTTATAACAAATTAATCCTACAGAGTCAAGCTTGGGAAAATTCTGGTTATACAAATATATGACAGGTGCTTGAGGCTAACAGTACTATATCCTTGAATGTATGCATTACATGGTGACTACAACAGATTGAGAAGAGTGATTGAGTAATCTGATTTGGACATCTGATTGTATAAGATTAAAAAAGTCTGGCAACATGATAGTCATGCCATTAAAAACCTATAATGATTCATTGTGATGCAACCTTCATTCTTCAGGCAAATGACCTGAAAAATACTGTGACGGTTTAGAATGGAGCTCTCTCAAAAAGTATTAGGCTTACTAACGTCCATGTTTCAAATTCTCTAAAAGTACTTGGTGCCTGTCTAGCTTTTCAGTTCATTATGCCACCCAATGCCATGCCAATGCTGTCCAGCTTGCTACGTTTTCTAGAGCCTCTCTGGCAGATGCTTCACATTGTTTCCCTACTGTGGTCACAGCTTTTAACACTTAAGACCAAACACTATCCCACCACAAATACCACAGCACAGTAAATATAGTGGACTTTTTGCTGTATTTTTACATTTGAACTGTTACAGTAGCTGTATTTACAGCATCCATACTTTCAGTTTTCTTTGTGAGCTGTTTTGGTTTTTTTCTCCTTTTCTCCTGTTTTTTGTCTTTTCAGTCCCCGTATACGGAGAAAGCAGGAAACTGTACCCATCACACCTGCTATTCCACACACCCCTGCCTTTTCCACCCCAAAATAAAATGGTATAATGCATTTTTTAAGTACCACAATGAAATTCTAAATCAAACTAGAAAACACTTCCCCTCTTGTCATAACGCGCTCCGTTAATCTTTAAAGGAAGCCGTTATAATAATCATTGCTTTTTTCCATAATTCTCCACAGCTACAATTTAATGTTACCCTACATTTTTAAAACCTGAGATTCCACATAAATCCGTGATTGCACATGAGGCAATATTAACGAATACCTGACATGTCATTGGGTGACATGGAATAATTACTTCAGTTTTATTAATTATGCACCTATGAATAAGAATTTTATCTTTCATTCCTCTAAAAAAAGTCACAAAAGCGACAGTTAATCAAAGAAAGGACTGAAACGAAAAGGCACAGGCATATTACGTAGCACTGGATACTTGCTCATTTTGCTTTCCAGCAAATGGATTTCTTTTTGGCATCTCTTGCTTAATTTTTTCCCTGTTAAAAAAGGTACGCGATTCAGATTAAATCAGATAGGCACAACAATGTCTCCATTCATTCATTCCACCATACACAGGATATTCCTGCTGAATAATCACATTCGCATTCTAGCTAAGTAATAGTGCTAAATCACAGACATTTGCCGAAAGGAAATCCCCCTACATTAGGTTTCCTGTGTCATATTGCTGCCAGCATATACTGTAACACATGCATCTACAGGAATTCCCAATCATTGCTCGTGTTGCTGAAAAAGACCGTTGTCTTTTTGTCAGTGAACTGTGGGTGACCCATGACTAACTTTGGCATGCATACATATTACAGACATACAAAAAAGTCTTGCACTTTGAGGAAAATGTACATGCAACCTAATCCTTAAAAAAGCAGTTCTTACAATTATTAATCGTTATGTTACATCTGTCAACGTAAATTCCACATAAACCCATCCAACAAGATATCAGGAACTTTTACTGCAAATATATGAGTCTTAAGTCAAGTACTCTCTGATTATTGAGTGTATATCTGCTCACAAAAAAAAACGCAATAAAAATGCAATAAGAATTTCTTCTCTTCCAGTTACTTATTTTGTTGGACGGCCTGAAAAACATCACCTCAGCTCCCAAGCTTCAGGGCCACCCCACCCCATCCATGTATCATCAGATTTCACCACCTGCTCACTTAACTTACTTAGATGTATATATTATGAGAATACTGATTAGCCAAACATGTTATGCTAGTGGCTGAGTCAACAAATATATGGGCATACGAGATGGTTACTGCAAATACTGGGGTGACTTCAGGATACATTTTTGAAATGACTAAAGTTTGGCAGACATAATATTAGATTTACAATAACATGAAGATCATTTAAACATAATTCTCTTCGGCAGCCTAAACATTTTGCACTGTATATATTTGAATTTTGTACTGTATATATATATATATATATATATATAAATCTGTATAACTTAGCGATAACTGCTTGTACTTAAAGATTGCCTCCATATTGCAGGTGGGATGTTAAGTAGCACTGACCAAGACTTCATGTTTGCTTACTCCATAGCTTGGTAAAAAAATGTTTAGCATGAACTTGTACATTAATTGGCATATGGGTAATATAATTAATCAACAAAAGGACAGAAATAACTCAACAAAATGGAATATGCCTAAGAATTAATAATGGGATTTTACATTAAATATTATTTTAGAAATGCATTCAATAAAAGGCATTATCATTTGTAGGAGCATTGCTTTAACAACAGTGAAAATTAATCATTTTTGAGGCATAGTGTTGTTTATTATTAACCCGAAGGGATGGCTTTACTGTGTATTTTGGGAGCAATGCGGTGTGCTGTGATAAAAGGTTTTATAAGCAACCTACCCGACTTCTTGGGAGTGCGAGTGATTGTTCCCTTGACAGTCCTGCAGTGAGAGTTGTCTCCGCCACACACCCCGCAACTATCCTCAACTTTGTTTGAGCCAATTTCTTTGTCACAGCCCACTTTCTGTGAAAGGAAGTAGGAACAAGTACAATTTACAGGTTGAACTATGTACTGCTGATTACCTGACAAATAAAAGCATAATGCATGTGAGAAACACATCTATTATAATATCATGCAACGCATCTAGCAAGGATAGATTTTGCATGCCATCTACTGTGCATAAGATACAAAGGCGAATAAGATATTTCATTAGTTAGTTAAAAAATTATAAGGTTATATGATGTTATGGTATAAATGTTTAGACAGGTTTCATGTACTGTACTGAATTTTTAATTGGTGTCAGATGTGTTTTGCTACCTTAAACTAGTTTTTTGTTAGAAATGGTCTATGTAGATTGATCAATAATCACTACCTAATTATAACTGAAACAATAACAAAAATTGTATACAGGCAAATAATACATATATTTTACAGATATTATATGTGTGATAAATTATTACAGATATTATATATTATATGATATTTTATGTGTGATGAGTGTATGATGACTAAAATAAAAGTGCTGTTGGGGAGTGGCTTAGTAATACACTCATTCCCCACAATCCTCTGCGTTTCAGAGTACTGCCAGTACAGCCTACGGTGAATGGATGAGAGACCTATAGTGTGTTTCCTTTAGTCCTATACAATGGTGAACAAATATAAAAAAAAAAACAATATTCAAAAAAGAAGAAAGCATAGAGCATGCCGAAATGTTCATGGTACTTTAGGGAAGCATTTAGGTGTGTGTAGCAAATCAGAAAATTACATGGCTTCCCTTACCACACATTCTCCCCGCACGCAGATGCTGTAAGGGTCTTTGTAAGAGCATCTTGTCCCATCACGCACTAATTGCTTCATGTAAACCACGTCACTTGTTTCTCTTGACTGGCAGTACAAGTGACATCTTTTATTTGCTAAAATAAAATAATGATAATAAAAACATCAGAACTTGAAACAAGCACCATAATAGTAATAATCTTAAATACCTCCATGTATATGTATAACCACTTGACAGTACTGCCGGTGGTTGATACACAAGTATTTAAAATATAGAAAGACGTACAAAGTTTACAGCAGGCAAAGTAAATATTAAGGAACTAACTATTATGAATACTAAATATCATACTAAACATTGTAGGCTAAAACAAGGTAACCGAACTTTATTCAGTAAAAAAATATCCAGTTGTATAAATCGCGCATCTTTACAAGAAGAATGCGTGACTGGTTGTACGTTTCACAAACTCACTGTCTGGGTGCTCATAAGGTAGCCAGTGGTGCTTGGCATTCTGAAACTCAAAATATGAGTTACGCTGCTGGCACTGCTGTGCCCGAAAGTCTTCCGATTTCTTGGGGCAGTCGTCCCTGTTGCAAAGCTGATACTCATAGTTTACTCCTGAACAATCCTGACCTCCATTAGAGGGGCTGTTGGAGAAATATAAGACTTAAAATGTCTCCTTCTAAAAATGAACAGAAAAAGGTATACTGTGCATATTTTCAGGACTTTATAAAATTGATATATTTTATCCACACACTCGTCTTCCAACTGCTTATCCGGTACAGGGCAGGTTTACCAAATGACAAACTGTGAAGGGATTAAAATACATTTTTACAGTTGAGAATTTTCTCTCAGATTTCCTTTCAGCTTTTTGAAGTTTGATTTTTTTTAATTTTCCACTTTCAGATTTATAAATTTTCAGAGCAGGCCTTTTTCACAACACAGAATTAGTGGAAAAATGTAAGAATGACTAAATAGCCAAATAAATATATATGTATAGATAGATCGATAGATACAAACTGATTTTAGAAATCTGAAAGAGGCAGGGGATCGCCCAACAAAATTGCTCGCTGGAATTTTAAGAAGAATATCAAGTTAGTGAAGCTCTTGAAGTATCTACACCGGACACAGAGATCATAAAAAATGAGTGCCAACTTCGCAACAAAACAACAGAATAAATATCACAGCTGAAATTTTTCAGAATGATGGGTAGGCTATTTTGGTCCCCTTTGGACCAAAATTAAAATGATCTACATTTTTACATGATACAGTTATATTAAAACAGTCTTACATAGGGTTGTTGCATTGCCGGGTTCTGAACCGAACCCCAGTCCCACAGCTTCGAGAACAAGAGCCAAACTTGGTCCAAGACCCCCAGGCCCCGTCTTGCTTTACAGGGTTTGAGTTCCTCCACATGCAGTGACCTTTGTAGCACCACTGCAAAAACGTAAATCTCCGATAAACATTCTGATAGCTATGTTGTTTTAAAATTTGTGTCGCTGAATAGCTAAAAGCAATAGTAATATGAAAAGCATACTGATATTACCTTATCAGGAGCACACTCTGTCCCATCCAAAGGTGGGCCTTTCTTAGTCTTGCAAAAATAGGGATTATCAGGGTGACTGCACCACAGCTGCTTGCAAGGATCAAACGTACGGAACTGAAGAAGTTAAAAGAAGCATTTAAATATAGACATTCCTAACAAGAAAATAAAGATGAACACTATTCCTAACAATTTCACTGCAAAGTCCATTAATGTATACCAGGGGTGCCCAATATATTGATCGTGATCGACCAGTAGATCGCAAAGGTAGTGCAGGTAAATTGCGCAACCAATTTTTTAGACCAATTCTTGCAGAAAACCAGATAATTCCAAAGGGTTCACCTAGCTTTTACATTGTAAATATTACAGTACGTAACATACTTCTGAATCTACTTACGGATGTGCAGATCTTGTATCCAACACCAAAGTCAAATCGACATTGGTCATCCATAGAATAATTGATTCCAGGAAGTTCAGGAATTTGGGGCCAGTCATGCATGAAAGGGTCATCCAACAGGCAATCATAGGAGCTATAAAATATGTAACATATATAAAAATGTGTGTTAATAATAACAAAACCAGAAACCAGAAAAAATGCATCTTTTCAATTTTATAAGGATTGTTAAAGTATTCATCTACAATTTAAAATACGCAACACGTTGCACAATAATTAGCACAAGGAAAAACCCAGTCCTGGAGTTGTGTTGTCACTCCTTATATTACACTTCATCAAAGTAAATTTAATGCAGCTTTCAGATGCAAACTCACTGTATGTATTTTTTGAGCTCTTGGCCGCTACACATTGACCAGTGGTACCGATGGAAAGCAGCTTGCACCAGGGGTGCCATGACACTGCCCATTGCAGTCTCATCCCCACATCGATTTCCCTGTCCATCATGTTCCATTCCCAGCCTAGCAGAAAGAGCGCACATTTATTATGGATACAGATATCCATTATTTCTAGACAATATGATATTATTATTATTATTATTAAATTATATAAAAAAACAATGATTTCAGAAGTTCTGGTGAAGAAAAAATACATGCTTGTTGGTATCACATGATTTTTCCAATAAGTATTTTAATTTTTTTTTGTTTATTGGCTGTTGCACTGGCGAAATACTTTCTTTTGATCGTAAAATAATCTATAGCAGTCAAATATGAATCATTTCCTTTGAAGCAAATGTGGCAAAAGAGACAGCTTAAATTTATGTAAAGGGCTGAAGCAAGAAAATGATGAGTGCTCTGAAAACCTCTAGACTAACAATTCAAATATCTTTCATTTACAAGATCACAGAGCCATACAGTGTATGGTCACAAACGTATTTTTCATGTTTTCCCATAATTATTCTATAGATATCATAGGCTATTGATTTCAGCAGATTGCCATTTAACAACTATTTAGTCTGAAGCACACTGTCCCCTGAAACAGTAACAAATATAATCAGGGGAATGAAAATATTTATCTGCTATGTTGCTTGCATTCCAAGTGTTGACCTTCAGTGTCGTTTCCAGCCTACCCCGCTCCATCTGGAGGGAGTTTCATACACACATCTGCAAAAGAAACCTACACATGGCCCGTTTCATGGGCCACTACAAAAGCAGAGGAGAATCCGTCTTCGTGATTGAGGGTGCAGCTCCGGACCGGATGGCACATCCCTGTAACTGGGGCATATCCTGCAGTCACGAGGGGAAAAGGGAGTCATACACAACAGCTCAATTTGTTGAAATACCATACCTTAAATCCACTATTTTGTGAGCTGAAAAATTACAGCAAAAACTAATTTTTAATGACTAAATATGCATTTCATTATTAAGAGAATATGTTTTACAAAGATACTTAAATGCTCACATAAAGAAGTGCACTGAATTGCTGCTAAGCAGATATGTCTCTGCGGTATTGAATATATTGGCATATTATTTTAATGGCTATCAACATTCATTGATAAAATGTGGCCACTTCTGTGCCCTTGCCAGCAGAGCTAGGTATAAAGGTACGTATATATATTTTTCAATATTTTGGAAAGGAAAAACACGGTTGAGGACCTAGCCTAAATTTATCATGCCATATTGCAGCTCATAACATGATCCACTAGAGATATGGTTTATTTTATTTTTGAAGAAACACCTGACATTAAAATGTTATGACTGCATTACTCAGGAGGAGGAAAAGTTGGAAAATATGTGAAATAGAAAAATGTACTACATGTGCTGTTAATTTCATGCACATGCATATGTGGAACCTTTAATACATCAATTCCACTTTATCAATTCCATTTTTTTTGTAGTTTTTTTTTTTTTTTACAATTCTAGGAAATTGGAAAAACCACACACCACAAAACCAGCTAAAGAAAGGTGCCGACTTTTTAGCATACACACGTACAGTATATCGACCAAGTTTACTTCAAGGTTATCATCCTTTGTAACAAGCCTTTCAGAGAGCAAATTACCCCCTCCCATTATGAATGTTTATTTCAAGTAACCTTCCAAAACAAAGCATTTCTCTTAGAAATATGTGCTATTCATGAAAGGGTATCGGAGTATCAAACAGAATTTCACATCCACATAAATATATAAGGTCAAATAATAGCCCTCAAGCCAAGTTGGCTAAGACTGTATTTTGAACATGACAGCCAAAATAACAGGCAACTGAGCCAAGCCAGAACTTTTAAACATGGCCCACAGCAAGAGGAATGGTAATCTGTAGCTCTTGAGGAAGTGCTTTCAATATTCTTTGTACATTTCTAGGTTTTAGCAATTATATGTGCAGTACAGTTCAGTGAAATTATTCTTACATCTATGGTAAGTGAATTCTTTTGTGCCATAATATGCACCCCTGTGCGCAGCACTGTATTTCTCTTTATTTGAGATTCATGTATCAAAGAAATGACTGGACAACTTTCCATCCTTACAAATACCAACTACTTATCTAGTACAGCCCAGGGTCATGGTGGAACTGAAGCATAACCAAAGAAACCCAGAGCACAATGCAGAGAAACACCTTGCATGGGATTCCTGTCCATAATGTGGCACACAATCTTGTTATGCATCCAGGGAACATCCACCATATGTCTCTAGAATGGCTACTTACACACATAGCAGTTATAAGGTATAAGACCTGTCAAATCGTGTGTGTGTTCCTGAAAAGGGCCATCATATCCTTCTGATAATATTTCAAAGCCATACCCATTTTCTCACAAATCAGAGGGATACAAAATAAGTCATCTGTTTAAATCACTAATTACAATTATAATTAATTAGTGAATTGAAGACTTTTACAGTTAAATTCAATGTGTGTAGTCCATTACCAGGTCAATCTGCATGATCTAAATTAAGACACTGTACTGCACTAGTACTTTGTGGAAAATGTTTATTTAAACCACCTTTTGTTCCGGCTTGTTATCATTTCTGTGTATTGTGTCAAAACGTGAAAAAACACATGAAGAAAGACAGAGAGAGTTTTGAGTGACTATAATATTATGCCACAGCATTAACATCCATGATACACAATGACAGTAGTTTTAGTGTGACAGTACCTTGCATGCCAGTGGGGCCAAAGCCTTGCCGGGTCAGAAAGATAGCATGGTCATGGTGCTCAGAATGCTCGGGGTCGACTTTCTGCTGGATGAAAGCCCACCGACACACATTCTCTAGGCTCCGAGAAGGGTTCCCCCTTTCTATAAGGCTGACAGACTAGGAAAATAATACATTCATTATATACAAATAAATAAGGTTATTACTATAGCCATTGTGCTTATTATTCATAATCAAACTTGCTGTTCTCTCACATAACTGGACTGCAAAAAGTTAGTAGTTTCCATTTCGGTAGTAAATGCAAAAAAAAAAAAAATTCACCCAGATGAGTTATCAATTTATCAAGTTAGTAAATGTAAATATATTATTTAGTATAGATAGGTGGGTTTGTGTGGAGTGTTTACCTTTGAATATCCAAGCATGATCATTCTCACAAGCACTACGTTTATATGAAAACCTAAAGAGTCATCATGATATATTTCATTGACCTGAAAAAGATAAGGCACGGGTCAGTAGAATTTAACAGATTGTTTATTTGTCTTTTTTATTGGCTGTGTTCTTTTTATTTTGATAGTTCCAAAATAATTTATTCACATATCTGACAAAGAACGCAGACAAAATGAACTGAGCCATTCCTGACATAGAACACAAACAAGATCAACTAAGCCATCCCTTCCACATTGCCAGGATTTTGCCTGATGGTCCTGGAGTGCATAGAAAAAAATGCAAAACACAGGCAACTAGCAGGATTTTGGACTGTTGGAGAGTTAAGATGAGACACGGTATGATATTGTTGAACACAAAAAAAGCCGAAACTGGAACGAGAAATCCAAACAGGACCCTGCAAACTGGAGACCCTGGAAGATTAAGAGCAGAAAATCTGAACACTAAAATATTACTGATAAACTACACCACTATGCGATCAAAAAAATTTGCTTGGTGTCTCTATGTTTGATTCTGTTCAATTTTGATTACAGGCTGTTTCAAATTAATTTCAAATTTGGAGTTAGGATCTTTCACAAATCAAATATTTTCATGAAATTAGAAAGTCTGCAGATTTTCGGCAGAATCAGATCACCGAGTTCATCTTGGGAAAAGCTTTCAGGAAAATCTCCATTTTCTAGAACGTACAGTAGTTGTCGGCATCTGTGTCATCATCAGCATCTGTGCTGGACTCAGTTTCTGTAATATACTCTTCGATGCCCGTTGGCATTGGAAGATGAATGCTGTCATCATGAGATACCGGTCTCAAAGCAGATTCTTTCTTGTTCTTTGCATTGCAACCAGAAGCATTTACCATGCAAAAGTAAAAGTAATTTTTTGGTCCATGCCAGACCATGGGAATTCCAAAACTAAGTGCTTTTTCCCGCCATTGCTCCAGGTTAAAAGACCCTCCACACATTCTGCATACTGTATGAGGTGCCCACAGCTTGTCTTGGTCCCAAAGCTTCATGCCAAAGTAAGTTTTCCTCACAGAATCAGTTATCTTTTGTCTTTGGTGCTTAAAATATCTTTAAAACAAGCAACACAGTAAAGCTTAAGGTGCAGCAAGAATTAATGTTAATATCTCACAAAGAACGCACAAATCGAGCCCTGGTTATTTGATTGAGCATATTACAGTATAACTGAAAAGTTTTACACAAATGATAATTTCATGAACCATACATAAACCATACATGATACAGAAAATTGGATGTTATTTTTGAAATCGGCACAAAAAACATGCTTTTTGCAAAAAATCAGAAACCATTCACAGCAGTGCTATAGGTAGGTTTTCAGGAACGACCTAAAACTCCAGGAAACAAACTAAGCAAATTATATAATCATTATATAATCTATAACCCCCTCCATTCTGGGACAGGGTGCCAAATTGAACCTGACAGGCCTGCAGAGGGAAATACCCGAAATTGAATGATCCATGGAAACACCAAACTGAACTGAGCACCAGTAAGGTATTGATACAGATGTATCACGTTGACTGTCCAGGGGTCCCTGAGGACTGGTTGAGAAACACTACCATAGAACGCCTGAGAGAATTAACTAGGCGAGACAGACCAATCACCTTCCAGAATAAAAAACACGGGGAGGGGAAACTTGAATTTATCATAACAAAACAATGCACTCACTACCACAACTTTAATGACACTTTGTTATACAGCCTTCCAAATCACAGGCACAGAGTCCTAACTCCACACACATTTTCATGAAATATGTATTCAGTGGCTTCTTTATTAGATACACCTGCTTGCTAATGCAAACAACCTGCTCATCCAAAAAGCAAAACATGTAACTATAATTGAATGCACACAGCAGACAGACAGGGTCAAGAGGTTCACATATTCTTCCACTAAGCATTAGAACAGCTATGACGCCTGAAATAAGTGTTTTTGAATGCAGTGTGATTATTGATGGTGCCTGGTTTGTGTCTAATGCAGTGGCCACTGAGTTTAAGGCAAAAAGAAAGACTTTTTAATCTTCTGTTCAGGGTGATATTCAGTTTTTATACTCTATACTCCTCACATTAATATATTTATATATTTACCATTTCTTTTATATCCTGTTTTAACCCCCAGAAGTTTTTTTAACCTGATAGCCTCCTTGCAGACTTCATAAAATTTAAATTAAAAAATCATAATGTAAAAAACTTCCAGCTGAAAATGATTTAATTACAGAAATACAAAAACCATCAAGAAACAACCAGTGATAAAGCCACTGAGACATATAAAATATAAAAATATAAAATTTGTGACATCAATTTGGACGATAGTTGACCTGTGCGCTACCAGTTTGTTAACCGAATAACAAAACACTCAACACACAAAGTATGCTAATTTCGGAATAAGAGTCCAGTGATTGGTATCCGTTATAGTCCTAGTCTAAAAACAACCTAAAATGGCCAATCACAGCAAAAACTAGGCCTAGCAGTTTACATGGCGTCCGTATCGTCATCCAATCTTACCCATGGATTTTAGCGGATACGTTACATATATACATAACTCACATTCAGTACGTAGGGCTTGGCTTACTGAACAAAACAGCCCTCCTACTGGCTAATCCATTCAGATTTCACTGAATGTCAAGGATTTCCACCCAGCTACCTCGTGACACAGGGACTACCGACCCACCCTTTTGATGGACCTCTGAGCCGCCCAATAACCTGTAGCTCCTCAAAATAGGAGAAGACGAATTCTACAACATATCATAAACCCCACCTTATTATAATGCTATGCTGCACAACAGCTTTATGATGCTGGTAACTGTCACCGCTGCTACAAGTGGCCACTCAGCAGGAGGGCGTGCCAGGAATTACTTTTAAAATTATAATACATAGCCAGGAATTAAATTAAACAGAAAAAACTACATTTAAACACAAGTAAGGCACTTTTTCTCACTTTATGGTTTTAAAGACTCATGGATGTGGCATGAGAAAAGCTGACTACACGCTGCAGATGCTGAGCTAACTGAGACAAGATTTATAGCAATTCTTCCAAAGGACAAGAACTTTCTAACTAATGTATTGTACTGACTGGTAGCAGAGCTCTACAAAATGTTTATAATGCCTATAGCAAACCATCATATCATTTCTGCAAGCATGATTTTGATTACAATTCCAGTGTTTATCCTTGTTTATCATTACTTATCCTAAGTAAAACTTTAGATAATCAGTTTGTGTTAAATTAGTATCTTGTGACTGTCAGGATGTAAACCAGACCATATTTGTGCATGTTGTGTGGCAAAGGTTAAGATTTATTCTATATCCATGTATTAATAAAATAATATTTTTGTTAAGTGCCTTGAGGAAAGTGTATTGGGAAAGGTGCTATATAAAATGAACTGAATACAAACTCCACACTGATAAAACAGGGATGAGATTTAAACTTTTTTCTTTTTTAGTTGAATGCATGCTAATCACTGAGCGCCTGGAACTGTGCTAAACAAATAAACGGGTTTAGTTTAAAATAAAACCTGTTTCTGAACTATTCCTAAAGCAATAGACATGTAGATAATTTTTCGGTTAAGTGGACAACTCAATTGTCAGAAAAAATTATGGAAGTACGATTAGCCTGATAACCTGCTATAAACCGATCAGCCATAAAATAAGAATGACCTGCCTAATTTTGTGTAGGTCTCCCATGTGCAGCCAAAACAGCTCTGACCCATCAAGACATGTACTCCACAAGACCAGTGTCCTGTGGTATCTGGCACCATGACGTTTGAACATATTTGTCCAGCACATCCTATAGCTGCACAATCGGATTGAGATCGGGGGAATTTAGAGGCAAGTCAAAACGAATGAGGCCACCGCCATTTGGGAATATCGTTGCCATGAATTGGTGTACTTAGTCTGTACCAATGTTTAGGTAGGTGGTATTTGTCAAGGTAACATCCACAAAAAATGCCGGGACACAAGGTTTCCCAGCCGAACATTGCTCAGCGCATCACACTGCCTCCAGTTCCTCCCATAGCTCATGCTGGTGCCTTCCCCAGATAAACGATGCACTTGCCCTGGCCGTCCACGTGATGCAACAGAAAATGTGACTCATAAGACCAGGCCACCTTCTTGCATTGGTTCATGGTCCAGTTCTGACACTTACATGCCCATTGTAGGTGAACAGGAGTCAGCATGGACACTCTGACTGGTCTATGGCTACACAGGCCTATACGCAGCAAGATGCAATGCACTAGGTTGTGACACCCAATCACAGCCAGCATTACACTTTTCAATAATTTGTGCTGCAGTAGCTCTCCTATGGAATCGGGCCAGATAGGCCGACCTTTGCTTCCCATGCAAACCAATGAGCTTTGGGTGCCCATGTCCCCATCACTGGTTCACTGGTTAGCCTGCCTTGGACCACTTTTGGTAGCTACTGACCACTACATACCGGGAAAACCCCACAAAACTTGCCGCTCTGAAAATGCTATGACCCAGCTGTTCGTCATCACAATGTAACCCATTTCAAGGTTGCTAAGATCCTTACAGTGGCCTATTTTTCCTGCTTGTAACTTTGACTGTTCACTTGTCATTATATAATGGCACTCCTGTTCTGTAACGAGAATTTTATTCACTGTACCTGCCAGTGGTTTTAATGTTATGGCTGATCGGTGTTTATCAGATAGTAGATGTTTCTCTTAACCAGAAGTGTAATCACAAACACAACAATGTATTTCTTTTTAATTGACAAACATATATTGCAAAAGTGCATGTACAATAACATTAACATAACCTTACTCTTTTCTGACTTTTCACGTTATTTGGTTAGTAGATTGTTGTACTTACAATGTTCATGAGGGTCAACAGGTAGTTCTGGACATGTTCTTTTCCATGAAATCGCACAACAGAATCATCCACTGCTAGCAGCACCTCAATGTTGTAATCGTTGTCTCCTGAATGCCTACGTTTCCTCCGAGTTCGGTTTACGTACTGGACAATGCTGTCGAGTGTCCCTGGGGTGTCCTCAGAGTCTGACAGGGAGTAGACAAAACTCTGTTACTATTAATGACCAATATTAATCTATCCATTTATAATTTTTATTCACAGGTAACATCATTTTGTTGTTGAAATTACAACAAGTTGCTACTGCTGTTGCAGTTTTACCACCATTTGACAAGAGACACATTTTACTAAATTATACTAAACAGTCAAGCAGCATTCAAATCTGTCTTTCTGCTTAGCATTATTTGAAATGATAAATTAAGTGCAGTTCCCGCTGGCCATCCCATCTGGTGTTGCCCTAGTGTGTTCCCCTGCTCCCTGGGCTACCGGTCAATGGGTTGAGTGTGAGGCTCAGACACATTCTCCTTGTGACTTCATCTTTGTTAAATATTTGGGTTTTATTTTATCCCACTGAATCCAGTATTGTTGATCTTTGATTTCGCTTTGTGTCCCTGTTAATGGTTACCCTGCCCATGCCTTCTTTAGTTATGCTCTGTTTTACCTATATTCCTAGTCTCTCCTTATACAGACAGCCCTCAGTATTTGTGAATGTTCCCTAGTCTCTAGTACCTGTTAATAGTAATATACTCCACTTTTTCCTTGTCGGGCCAAGGTCTAATTGGTTGATTAGTTATGGTTCTCACCTTTCCTTTGTCTTGCCTTGTTAGTAGTGTTTGTAACCTTCTGGAGTCTGTTATCCCGCCCGCGTGATATAGCAGAAATTTTGGCAAACCAATGTTTGAATTCAGCCTCTGCCCTCTGTGGTATGGGCATGTTTTCCCTGTGTTCTGCTGGTTTCTGCCAAATAATTCAGTATCCTCCCTCAATTAAAAGATATGCAGAGGCAACGTGTAACTAAGATGCCTGTAGATTATCACTATGCATGTGTCTGTCTGATGAGGGACTGCCATCCATGTAGGGTATACCTGGATTGGATGCATATCACGTTTTTCTTTTGATGATTAAGGTTTGTTTTCTGCATCTGTTATTTACACCCCATCAATGAAAGATGATCCCACAAATACTCCCAATAACATCTGTTAAATCAGCCCATAACCAAAGTTTTCCCATAGTATTCAGTGCAGCAGTTGCAGTTTTTGGATCAAATTATCCTTATGGTGTATCGTTAATTGGTTGACCAGTAATGCAGAAAAAAATCTGGATTGCCCTCAGCTGTTGGGTTGTTTTTAAAAGAATTCCAACATTCCTGCTAAATACAATCAGAATGCAGACAGTACAGACTGTCACTGGACTCAGTGTCACTACAGTGGTGATCCTACGTATTCTCTGTGATATAAAGCTAAACTAAAGTCTGGACACATCTAATTTTATAACATTTTTAATTTCTTAGCAGGTTCTTGTTTGTGTACTTGTTTCTTTGTTTCTTTGTTTATGTGTAGACCAAGACCAAGAGAATAAATGAATGGTACAGTGGTGTGGAACGTAGCACCGTCATCTCAGACCACAAAGATGGGAAGTTTGAATCCCACCCCTCCTCAGTGTGTGTGTTGTGTGGTTCTACTCCTGCAATCCAAAGTTATGCACTTAGGTGATCTGGAATTTCTATATTATATGTGCATCCTGGGATGAAACAGATTCGGGATCCCTTGTACTAGATAACAAGATAGAAGTTAATGCTAAATAGTTAGAAAATACAGAGCATCCTCTTTACATTTAACATCAGGAGAAAATTCAATATCCTGTATAACAATATCCTGTATAGTGTCCTATACTTCATAACTCGGTAAAATTTTGCACTTTTTTATTTTTCTATGAAATGAAAGACATCCTAATTTCTTCAACACTGAATACTCAGCATTCTTGCCAGTGCACCAAATTCTTTCTAGCAGTACAGCCCACACTCTCCCCCTAACATTGCTGTGTGACACATATAAATCATAGTTTTCCACTACGAAGTTCAAATCCTCTTTTTCAGAAATATCCTGCCGAGTGTCCCAGAATGTGAAATGTCTGAAATACAATAAAATACAATAATAATATATCTCGCCAATGTTTTTTCTTGGTCCCCCCTCCCCACAACTTACAAAAAAAATTACTTTGTTTTCAGTTTTTAACAGACTGTGCTATGTTGATTTTAAGGTGTGTGGAGTGGAGTGGACAGAATTATTTTTGCACCTCAGTTACAGTAAACACAATGATTACCTATCTATATATGTCTCTATGGGATAATTTGATCGCTAACCAATATACTTTTGACTAATACCGCCAGTGCTGGTTGTAAAACTTGCCAGCACTTATTAGCAGAATAACTTTATATCGTTTTTTTATTCTGGGGAAAACCTACTGGAAATACCTAATCAATTATCTTGCACAATGTCGATGTGCAAGGATGCTCACATGGAAAAGTGAAGTAGGAATTGGCCTTTAGCTGTAGGTAAGTTCTCTGTTGCCTGATAATGCTCAAGTTTATGTAAGGTTCTTCAATAAGGAGAAAAAAAAGACCTGTGAAGACCTGATGGGTGTTACACTCCTTCAGACCAGTAAAAAAAGGAGAGGATATCTACTTGGCAATAAAGGAGATATTAACCAAGAGGGGAATAGAGCTGAAACAAGTGGTTTCAATAACCACAGGTGGAGCCCCTGCTAAGGTAGGAAGAGAGGAAAGAGCTGTGGCAAAAATGAAAGAGAACAGTCCTGAACTCATCTCTTACCAATGCATGATTCATCAAATGGTTCTGTGCTCCACCCTGTCAGACATGTATGCTGAGGTGATGAACACAATGATGAGAATGATTAACTTTCTCAGGGCATCCTGTTCCCATCAGCATTGCATGCTTTGGGAATTCCTCAGGGAAACTGATGCAAATTCTGATGACCTTCTCGTGCAGAACAATGTAAGATGACTCAAAGGCTATTGGGTCTTGGGGTGCTTTTGTTCCATCTGAAGGGAAAACAGCCTTCTTTGCACATCTGAAGAGCCAGAAGGCAACACGATTTTCTCTCTTTTTAGAAGATAAGAAGACAATGGTTATTGTTGCTTTTTTAGTTCGTATTGCTTCACACATGAACGAACTGAATTAAAAGGTACAGGGCAAGGACAATACAGTTTGTGACCTGATGACAGCTGTCCACTCCTTCCAAGCAGAAACTTGAGGTGTTCAAGGAAGATCGGCAGGGAGACCTTGCACACGTCCCAACAGGACAGGAACAGGTTAACATGGCGAGAGAGATGTGTCTTCTTTTGTTGACTTTGTTGACAAGCTGAGAGTAAACTTCAGCAAATGATTTGACAGCTTTAACCTTGCACAGCAGCCCACCCTGTTCATTCAGAACCCATTCCTCATCACAGATGTCAGAGCGTTCTCAAAGGAAGCCACAGAGCACTTCAAGTGGACAAATGCTGGGCCTCTCCAGATGCAATTGGTCGATCTCCAAGCAGATGTGACCCTAAAAGAGTATTTTCGAGGAACTGACCCTGCCACTTTCTGGTTCTAAATGATCTCGGAGACAGAGTTCCAGGTCTGAGGAAAATAGCCCTGTACATTTTGTACCATGTTCGGCTCCACATACAGTTGTGAGGCAGCTTTCTCCCCAATTAACATTTATTAAAACCAAATATTGTTCTAGGCTCACCAATGAGCACCAACATATACTGTATGTATGAGAAATCCAGGCCAGACTTAAAATCCTGACAGGAGTGGAATAAGAGGGAGAGGAAGTGAGAAGGAGATGTTAGAGCTGTTCAGTTGTTTAGTTGTGTTGATTGTTCATAATAAAATCAGTGAAACCTTAAGATATGACATGATGTTCCAGACCTTTGCTTGAGGAAATTTTCTGTAACTAGGTATTCTGTAACTGAATACCCTGACCGATACAATGATAAATATTATTAATAATAATGATACAATGATAAATGATAATAATGATAAATGATACAATGATAAATATTGTTAATAATTATTATTATTAATAATTATACATAATCAATCAGTTAATCTGTGATTTACACAGCCCTGGCCACAAAATATTCTTCCATATAACCAAATGTTTTCCTGCAATAAAATTCACTGTGTGTTACAGTGTGAGATTATTAGTTAGTGCATAAAAAAGTGCTAATTGCAATATATAGTTTCTTGTGGAAAAAATGTCTTGTGTAAACATATTTTTATATCCTTTCCCAGGCCATACGTATAAACTCAAAACAATAAAAAAAGTGTAGAATACCACAAACGCAATCCTGCAGTTATCAATTTCAAAACACTTTTGCATCGTCTGCTATATTCCTTCTGAGATATAATGTTAAGTGGGATATTGGACTGCTCTCAAAGAAGAACATTATGTGTTTATATCAGGTGATGGTGAGGCCATGGAAGGAAGGACTTCATTCAGATGTTCATGAACCAGTCAGATTTGCTTGCTGCACGTACAAGAGCACTCATTTGAGAGTTTGTGCCATAGGGTGCACCTGGTGTCATAAAATGGACTCATATTTCTAAACTATTATATAACACAGCAACCATCAGACAATAACTCTCAATACAATAACAATAAAATTATTCCATTATTCCATTATGAACTGCGCAACAGCTGAAAGCTGAACTCTCTTAAACCTAAACCTGTCTATTTTACCCCATTTTATTGCTCTGGGGTCCAGGTTTCATGCTTCCAACACCAAATCAAGTAACTATGCCTTACATAAAAAGGTTTTCCCATACAAGTGGTTTCTAAATAACAGCCCCACCCTAAATTCCTGCTGTGCTAAGTTAACGAGAAAAAGGTTTTGTTCGACACTGGGGCAAAAAGCTGATTCAGTAACTGCTGAGACTGTACTTAGTGTGCTTTGACTTGAAAATAATTACTCTTTGCTGATGCAGTTTTTTCAGGTGTGAAATATTCTGGCATGATTGTGGAGACTGTTCGCTTTGACGCATTAAATAATTTTTAAATAATTCCAATGTACCTGGAAGGAAATTACTTTTTGACCACTTTGGAATTGCGACATCACGTCAACATGCTGATAATCAGGCTTCTTTCATAGCTGGCGCATGAAGTAAATTTGCATGCATCCCAATATGGCTCACTTTCGTTGGTGCCTGCATAATTGTACAGTTGGGTTTTTTTCCACCCCCTGTACAGTCCATAAAGATATAATAATTGCATAATACTGAGTTTGTAGATTGAGGCTTTGGCTTTATGTGTCCAGTGTTTGCATTGGAAGTTATACCCATTTATTTTTTAATACTGATCTCGTGACCTGCCTTTTTGTGTGTGTGTATGTGTGTGTGTGTGTGTGTGTGTATGTGTGTTTGCTTTGTATTTCTTCCTTTAAAAAATTATAAAATAAAAAAGACAATAAAAAAATAGTTGCATAACAAGCTGTGCTACTTAGTTAACTGGATTGTTTTAATTAAACCAGAACTACCACTTGCAGGTGCACTGAGTAGGGAGCAAGAATTGGTAATATACTGTAACATGTCATGTTTGGAGGAATGAGTCAAATAAGAATACAAATGAACACCAATTAATAAATGGAAAAATATATCCTTGCCTTGCCTAGCCTTGCCTTCCCTCCCCCACCCCAATCCAATTTTATGTATTACGTTACAAGTGGTGCACTGGACCCTCATCCTGGGTTGGTTCCCCGACTCACGCCTGGAGCTTCCGGGATAGGCTCCAGACCCCCCGTGAGTGGTTTCAGAAAAAGGATGGATGGATGGATGGATGTTACAAGTGCTGGGCCCCCTGAATCCATGCCCCTCTCATGTCCCTGATTATAACGTCTGTCTTACACTTATTTAGTGCTGTCAAGTCTGGAAATCACCCATGCTGTGTTGTGCTATGTCATGTGTAACGTCAGACAGTTTCTCTTTGAAATACTCTTATCACTAATAAACCCATTTTGAATGTCAGTAAAAGAGGAAAACATACCAATGACCTGATAGTCCATTGACGTGCCTGAAGAAGAATGCAGAACATCTGATCTTCTGTAAACCACATGGACTCTCCCCTGTTCTTCCTTCTCCTGAGTACCCCTCTCCAGGGGCTCAATGAAGTATTCATCTGAGTCAGTGCGAATTATTCCAGCCTGTCAAGATAAAAACAAGGTAAAAATTTGGAGATGGCACAATATTATTTTTTCTCATCAGATTCCAATACCCAATATATTGGTATCTTCCAATACCAATCCAATATTTTTCCCTTTATTAACTACATCAGCATTAAACAAAATATTTGTATAAATATATTTCAATTAACATAGAAAATTCTCTACATTTAGTGTTTGAGCAGCATTGTTTGAGTATGCTAAGAATAGAAAATATAATGGTCATATTGCTCAAACAAAAGCAATAAAAATCCACGGCCAGCATGATTTACCCAAGTCTGCTTTTTAGTTTTATTAGTAACAACCTTCACAAAAATTAACAGAAATATTTCTTAAAGTGCAATCTGTTGTCAATTAAATATAATAAAGACATTACTGATGAAAATATCATTGTATATCCCAACTAACCATTTATAGCAGAAAAAAACACGTCTCCATGGGTCTAGTGGTATTTGGATCCCTGCCATCTCTATGAAAATTGTTAATTCAATACTTCCCAGGTGGCACAAATGTTACCTTTTTTAGCTTTCTTAACGTTTCAGTCACAATCATATATGCACACATAAATGTTTGCCTAAAAGGTTTACATATCTTCTAGCAAAATTGTCAACAGTAACCAAAGATATTTGACGCTAAGCTATAGTATACAGTAAGTTACCAGTTTATCAGCCCAGACTTCTCCAATCTCTCCAGATTCTCTATATAACCATTTTCAAATACACTTTTCATTTGAACGATGATCAAAACTGTGTCATCTCCCCTAGTGCTATTACATACATATTTTATAATATTAGATAAACTTTGAATTTACAATAATTTCGTTTTTACTATTATTTAACTGGTCCCAGAACTAGGGTCGCATTTTACCAAATTACTTATAAATTATTTATGTTTGAAAAATATGTAAGTGTAGTCAGGAAGAAGCAATCTGAACATTTACGGATGTCTGGTCCCTAAAAAGACTAGACTAAAAAATACATATTTAAGCATAATTAAAAATGGAACGTTTGGAGAAACTCCATATGGGCAAGCATGATGGTAGGAATATCATAACCTGGGGTGGCTTTTCTTGAACCATCCTTCCTCTGCACTTGACATAAATAAGGGAACATTGAGTTATGAGAATGCATGATAAATCTACAACTGTACTATGGAAAGCTTCAGCAGAAAGACGTTTTGTGTTCTGACCTGTATCTGGCAGCACTGCAACCCACACGAGTTTGGCCAATGTGGAATGAGTGAAAGATGCCAGAGATCAATCAGTGGTTATAAAAAAACATTTACTTCAAGTCATCACTGTTCAAAGAGACACCATAAGAGACAATAATAAATCATATGTCTGTCTATTGCGTGCTTCTAACCTATCCGGTCAATCATGCATCCACCTCTTTATCCTGCTCATTATAACAGCACGGAACTCAGGGCTGGAGTATACACGGGACAGGATCACATATGTAAGACTTCAAGTAGCTGAAATGCATGTTTTTGGACTGCAGAAGCAAAAGCTGGATGTGTGGGGTGACACTGTTACTCAGCGAGGCACTGTGCCGGCCCTTTTATATTTGTCATGCTCACTTTATTGCATGGGCCCCTGTACAGAATGCAGCTATTTTCCTGCAGCTACTCTTAGCTTGAGAAACCACAGCCTCAGTAATGTCTGGTATAATCTATGATCATTTTCTGAAGTACTCGCTGGAAATGTTAACAGCCTGGGTAGTGTGCTGCAAAATGTACCTGGACAACAGAAACATGAAGATTGTCGCAAAGTAAAGCAAAAAAAAAATACTATATCAAGTTTAAGTCTCTTTGAGAAGGACAATACTTATAACCATAAAAAAATATAAAACAGGAAAATAATTATAGTCATGTATTACATTACCAGTAAGCTGTATTAATTAAAAACAACTTTATACCCTTTAACTGTCAGATTCAATTACTAGTTATTGATTCTAAGAAATGTTATAATACCAATATAGCATATGTAATTTAATAAATCACTGTAATTGCATGCAACATTGTGCAGAGATTTTGAGTAATGCTTTATTATGACAACTTCAAAAAAAGGACAACTGCAGGTGGTTCACAGAAACCTAGCCTGCTTTTACCTACAGTATATGGAAAACCCGGAGGAAAGAATCAAGAGTCCTGTGTTCCATCAGTTTAATATCCCAGCATCAGCGCCAGCCAGGCAGACACTGAATTTTGGCCAAGACAAACATATGGGATTCAGCTGAAGGGTCCTATTTTCTAAGACAGCAATCCAGTCTAAACTTTTTAAGGAGCCGGTATGAACGTGTGGCATTTAAAAAGTTACTACCATTTTCAGAAAGCATGAATTTAGCTTAGACACTGGTACCTTTCATCTTCTGTGTTGCTCAAAGGTGTGTTTAAATTAGAAATGTGTTCTTCCTTTTCAACATAAAAACTTAATGTTCCAAATTGTGAAAGCATGCATCACACCCTCATAGTGGTGAAGTACTCATGTTTTAATATTAGTCTACCTCCAGTTCTATCCTGCTTACGGAACAGCTGGAATTGATTAATTAACACAGAAACTATTACTAAATACAACAGTTGTGCTCACTACCAGTCACTGGAACTTGGATCTATTTCTGCAAAGCAGAAAAATAAAATGGGTTTAGGGAATACAATTCTCAAAAATAAAGAATAAAACTATTTAAAAGTACAGCTATGACTGTTTATTATCATTTATTCTACGTACTTTCAAAGATGATGAAGCAAATCTGTATAGGGAGTGCACATACTCCTGCGATATTCATTGTATTTCTTGTTTTTTTTGTGTTATTCTTGACATCTTCATGCTACATACTCATCACTAATTAAAAAGTTAAGTTAAAAAGACTAAAAACAAGCTCAGAGGTTGGTATAAAGGTTTTCCCTGCATACAACATTTAAAAATATTCTACCTGTCATGTCCTGCTCTCAATCTCAATCCCTCCCAGTCTCCCCCCACCTGCTGCCTGTTTGTCTCTCCTCTTCTTTCAGCACTTGTGTGGATCACTCCAGCTGCCGCTTGTTTGCCCCCTCAAAGTGCCTCCCAGTCCTGTGCTCTCTAGTCTGGTCATTGATGTCAACCCCTGTGTACTGTACGTCTGCAGTTTCCCTGAACCTGAGCGCCTGTATTTTGGCCCTGCATGGCACCGCATGGCCCCTTTGGTTTCCCGTTTGCTCCGTATAGCAAAATAAAAACTCCTTTGGTTTGTCCCAATCGTGGCTCCTGTCTCTAGTCTCTTCTGGCCTTAACACTACCAGCCTATCATCATGCACATCCAGTTTTATAACCCTTTTCAACATGATTAAAATGTTAACAGAAAAATAAAGTTCCTGAATGCATGTATGCATTCTCAGAATTATCCATCCATCTATCTAATTGTTCATCCTCATAATGGGTCTGTAGCCTATCCCAGGCAGCATAAGGAACAAGGTTGGAGTATCACTTGAGCAGGATGTCAGTCCACTACAGGGCACACAGGAGTAGAGCCATAGAGTAAACAGGGAAGATGCAAACTCACACACGAACAATCAGAGTGAGGACAGGATTCAACTATCCCGACCTTAGAGGTGTGAGGCACCCCCATTGTACCCCCCAAGCCACTGTGCTGCCCAGAACTATTTACAAACGTACTATTATTTAAGGGCTATGTTTGGTATTTTCACAAATAAATTTTCATGCAATTGCACATTAAATTTTTGGTATAACCAAAGAATGTGATGATACATTAAACATATTTAAACATTTTTTAAAAGTGGCACTGAACTGCAGATTTAGCTTTATTATGAGTGAGTCCAGCCTTAAGGATGAAAATGATTTATGCTTATGCAAAAACAGTGGTGGTAAACTTTACATTGATTTTTTAACATATACTACATTAACCTTGAAAAGGTTAATGAAAATTGTAAAGCATCCTATGTTTTGTTTCCTATGACAAAGTAAAAACATCCTGTGAACCTGTACCAGTCACTGATATCATCAATTCTCTGCCTCCATCTCTGATGCCAAAACTACACTCTACCAAGAGAAGATCAATGCCACCATAGACACTCAAGTTATTCTCCACTTTCAAAGCCCTCCTTAACCCTCCTCCACCCACCACCCTATTCGCTGGAATCCCCTCCCATTTCCTCCAGGCCATCTCTCCTACACTAATCCCTGCAATTACCCACCTGACATACTCATCCCTTATAACCGGCACATTCCCTACTGCATTTAAGCAACCTTATGTAACAGCACTATTTAAAAAACACCCACTTTACTCTTCATGAACTGAAAATTATTAGCCAGTCGTTCTCTTCTCATTCTTGTCCAAAACTGCTGAATGTGCTGTCAAGAACAACCTCCAGGGCCCTCTTCAGCCTGCTTTCAGACCTGGATACTCAACCAAGATAACTCTCTTCAATGTTGTGGATACTCGCAGAGCTGAAAGAGCTGCATCCCGGTCATGTGCCCTGGTCCTGTTCGACCTCTCAGCAGCCTTCAACAAAGAATCACCAAATCCTCCTGGCCATCACATCCCATATAGCCATGCCATACCTATCAGAGAGGTCATCCCAAGTGGCTTTGAGGTGTCCAAATCGCATCAGGCAACTTCTGTTCCCTTGGGCTTTGTCCACAGTCCCCTCATCTTGTCTCTTAATCCCTCTAGGTCAGATCATCCAGTCACATGGCTTCTCTTATCACTACTATGTCAATGACCCCCAAATCTATTTTTCTCCTGACATCACCATGGTCTCCAACGAATCTCTAGATGCCTGGCTGACATGGCATCCCTGCTGGCACTTGCATCAAGTTTAAATCCTTGGTGCTGGCTTACAGGTCCATCAATGGACAGGCACCCATCTCCATCAAAAGGCCCCTCAAGACCTACGTCCTATCTCACCCCCTTCATTTAGCTAACCAACATCTCTTCAAACTCTTTCCACTATGCAAGAAGTGTCACTCCAGATGGTTCGCTTGTGTGGTTCTCTGATGGTGGAATGAGCTGCCAAACCGTATCCAGCCATCAGACTTCCTTCTCCACCTTCAAAAAACAAGATCCATCTGTTGCATGGATTCCTCTACTACCTTGATGCCTCTTTACATTCTCTAATTGTTCCTATGTTGCACTCTTGGTCCTTCAATACTATTATTAGGTTTTTGGTTTTTAAAAACTTTTTAAAAATACTCCAATACTGCTTACATTTGTACCTGGGCATTCAATGGGAGTTCACGCTAGTGGCACTTATGCCTAGTTCACTCCTTGACAGCAAAACATATTGATGATCTCCCTTCGGTGAATTTTAGCACGAGCGACACCACCTAACCCTGCCAAGATTTCAAAATATCAGAGTAGCGCTGTCTTTGAAAATACCCCCAAAATACCAGGCAATAGGACACAAGGGCAGACACAGGCAGTAAAACAATGCAATAGTGCAGGCTGGCAGATCACAGACAATACAGCAAAACAACAGGGCAACTCACCAGGACAGCAAGTAAGTCCAAAGCATCCCATCCAGTAAGAGTAGTCCAGTGAAAATGAACTTCCACAGACAATTTCAGTCCACAAGAAATCCCCACAATAATAATGCACAGAGAATTCAGAAATGTAGTCCAGTAAGGAGTCTAATAAGAACATGAGTGCTGGTGCTTTGTCAGCATCGACTAAAATAACCTGGCCTGCTGCCAATCGCAGTGCTTTGAGAATGGACAGCCTCTGCACAACAAACGCACAGCAAGGTTTATTGAATCAGCGGAGCGGCCCACATACTACTCTTCTGGTAATACATGTGAGTCATGACAGAAAAACGAGTTTGCTGGGAGGAAACTTTGGTGTCAGTGAGAAAAGTGCAGCAGCCACAACTTCTTTTTAAAAAGGAGATTGTGGATAAACTAGGTAAAAAGACATCAGTGGTGCGGTGGTTCTTTGCAATTTAAAGAAGCCTATGACAGACAACAGACTGATTCCATGTGTTGTAATCTTTGCCAAAATCTTGTGTCAATTAAACCGGAAATACTATGAACTTGTTTCATCACTCAAAGCACTGACATCTAGTAGAAGATATAGAATGCTAGTGCTTACAGTCACATGCACCAGCAATTACTTTCAGACGCATATTGGACCAAAATGGGACACTTATTATTTATCAATCGGAGGCGGGTGGCAGCTCTACAAGCAATGCCAAACATATATACTGTATATACACACACTATATTGCCAAAAGTAAGGGGACACCCCTCCAAATCATTGAATTCAGGTATTCCAAAGATTTCCATGGCCACAGGTGTATAAAATCAAGCACATAGGCATGCAGACTGCTTCTATTGTGTATTGTGATAGGATGCCACCAGTGAAATACGTCCATTTGTGAAATTTTCTTGCTACTAAATATTCTGCAGTCAACTGTTAGTGGTATTATAACAAAGTGGAAGCAATTGGGAACAACAGCAACTCAGCCAGGAAGTGGTACTGTAGGCCACGTAAAAT
>JAODKM010000039.1:22247562-22258370 GCA_026780845.1 Petrocephalus sullivani
ATTATAACAAAGTGGAAGCAATTGGGAACAACAGCAACTCAGCCAGGAAGTGGTAGGCCACGTAAAATCACAGAGCAAAGACCGCATATGCTGAGGCGCACAGTGTGCAGAAGTCGTCATCTTTCTGCATCAATAGTCTGAGTCGCCATCTTTCTGAGTCAATAGCTACAGACCTCCACACTTTGTGTGGCCTTCAGATTAGCTCAAGAACAGTGAGTAGAGAGCCTCATGGAATGGGTTTCTATGGTCGAGCAGCTGCATCCAAGCCTTACATCACCAAGTGCAAAGCAAAGCATCGGATGCAGTGGTCTAAAGCACACTGCCACTGGACTATAGAGCAGTGGAGACGCGTCCTCTGTGACGAGTGACGAATCACGCTTCTCTGTCTGGCAATCCAATGGAAGAGTGTGGGTTTGACGGTTGTCAGGAGAACGGTACTTGCCTGACTGCATTGTGCCAAGTTTGGTGGAGGGGGGATTATGGTGTGGGGTTATTTTTCAAGGGTTGGGCTTGGCTTAATGCTTCAGCATACAAAGCTATTTTGGACAATTTCATACTCCCAACTTTATGGGAACAGTTTGAGGATGGCCCCTTCCTGTTCCAACATGACTGCACACCAGTACACAAAGTAAATTTTATAAAGACATGGATGAGCGAGTTGCTGAGGAGAAATTTGACTGGCCTGCACAGAGCCCTCACCTAACCCAAACAGAACACCTTTGGGATGAATTAGAGTGACAGCCAGGCCTTCTTGTCCAACATGAGTCCTGACTTCACAAATGTTCTCCTGGATGAATGGTCCAAAATTCCAATAAACACAATCCTAAACCTTGTGGAAAGGTTGAAGCTGTATATTATATATTAGGGGTGTGCGGTTGACGACACATACCCTCCAGTTTTGAGATTGGGAGGGACTATCCCCCTCAAAAATATAATATACAATTTAATTCTTGGTTTACAAAAAAATAAAACATATAACAAATATAACTAATTAATTTAAATTAAATAATAAAAACTTTTCTTTTCTGACCATTTTCTCCTACGGAACCCCTACGGAACCCCTACGGAACCCCTACTCTCTCTAGTCTAAATTCTTGCCCCTGGTTGCATTTCCCAAAAGCGTGATTGCTAACTACATTAACAGTACGGCTGAACAATTTATTGATTTTACATCGAAATCGCCAAGCTTGCTTGCATAGAAAACAAGGTTGGGGAAGGTGAGGAGAGAATTTCTCCACAGGGATCAATAAAAGTATCAATCATTATAAAGTCCAATTATAAAGTAATAAATACTACACACATTCCTAGTACAAGCTACAATGATTTATCTTTTGCAATCTGTGTTAAACACATGCATATAAGAAAGTATATGTTTTAATAAACCAAAAATATGAGTGTAATCTATTCCAGATGGAACAATTCCACATTCATACTAAATGAGCTACTAGTGGCACTGAAGACCTACCAGGCCATCACAGTTGTTAATGGCAACAGAAGCTCCTGGAACATCAGTGATGTCACCAACAAATGTACAGTCTGTTTTAAGAAGTTCTCTCTTCAGTATCCTCTCAATCCGGATGCTGGATTGATTCCGTATTTCAGTATTGGTGTCATTCTCAAAGTTGGCCACCTCATCATGCCACTCGACCATAGCACCTGGCGCCACCAACCTTTCATTTGGGTGCAGCCGAAGGTGAAGTTCTCTTCCGAATGTGGTTATATTGAAAAAAAGGTTATAATTTTTTGCCTGAAAGCCGTGGGATACATCTCTCCTGATCCGCTGTTTATGGTTTGCTGAGAGTAGGTATGACAGGTAGTGTCCCTCTGAATCTGTGCTGATTGGAGTAATAAGGCCATAGTCTTTCAGTCTGTTCTTCAAATATTCTGGAGAAAACATGGGCAATGAGTAAGAAACATCACAGGTCACTCTATGAATTTCTTTGCAACAGCTTGTTCATAACAAAGTATTATAAACAAATATATGAACTAGAAATGCCCCTCATCTCCAAAGAAAATATAATTAATTTTAACTTGACTTAACCATTGCACTTCAACCTTAAAAAATTTTTTTCTGAAGTAATTTTCCAGTAAGTATTAGCTTAGTTTCATTTGCTGAGGAAAAAGTGAATGTCTTAATGCAAACCAAAGATCATTAAAAAAAAAAAAATGAAAATGCAAAATTTTAAAATCTTAGGTAAACACAGAATTATCACTGGATACTAGCTGGCTTAGTTTTAGCAATAATTTTTGCTTGTGGACATAATTTACCAACTTATACAAGCTTTTATTTGTAAACTGTCAAAATTAGACTGAAATACATGGCCTTATCTTCAAGTACATAGACTCTGTAATCCCAGATTTAGTGACTGCCTTAGATACGATACAGTGATGTTAGAACATATCACATATAGCAATGTAACAATACTTGGAACATACAGTATGTGCAGCTTTGCTTCAATTGTACAAAATGACAAAACTAAATAAATACAGTCAGTAACGTTATAAGCTCATGCTTAAGATGCTGTATAAATATGGGAATTTCATATTCCTAAGAAAACGCTTACCTTTCTTTTCCGAGTCACTAACCTAAAAAAGAAAAATACACACTTTAAATGAAGCCAAATAGTAATGAAATGATATTACAGGTATTCCTTTTAAAAGTGGTACATAGCTGAGCAAACACTCGCTTGGTGAGCAGACTAATTTTGCAATGTCTCTGGAGTTAGAGAACTGGCAAAAACTCTACTTTCGGTTTCAGGTGTGAGACACACACTAGCTCGATTTACATATCATACAACACAAACTATGTTTTTAGATTCTTCTTCAAGTAATAGTTAGCATGAGTTAAAACGTCTGGAATTACTTGGAGACAATTTGACCATTCCCGCAATATTTCGTGGACTTCTATACTTCCAGCAAAAACTTGACTGAAGCATTACCGGAGGAGATCCAGTACACTGAATTCGCCAGAAACAATAGTATTCGTTATAGACCTTACGCTGTGTCTGGGATTGAAACTTCTGCATTATTATATCTAAAATATGTATTTTTAAATAAAACAATATAAAAAAAACGCTAAGTAAAAACATGTGTTTAAAGAAACGAATAATTAGCCCGAAATAAATCGTAGACTAGAAGGCACCCGAACCACGTAATACTGGGCTAAAATCAAAACCATTTTGCAATTTAAGTAAGTAAAACGCTGACTGGTTTGCTATACAGACTACATACATGATATGCACGGATCGGAGGAAGGGTTTACTTACTGTGTGAGGTGAAGTCAGAGTGACTGTAAATCCTACAACTACAAATAAGCACTGTGACAGGAGATTCATCACGAGTTAAGTTAAGCTGCAAGACGAAGAAAAATATATTTTGATAAATATGTACTGATTATATTTCTTCCACCTCAAAAAACTGCCAAACGTTTAACCATTCTGTCCAATTTGTATTCTTCAGTGAATCTGCAAGGACATCTTTCAAGTTATGTTTTTAATCTAAAGTAAATTTGTACGTGGTTGCAACCCTTGTGTAATCACTGCGGATTAGTAATTTATTCCAGAAGTGGTTAGTAATTCTTTTTAGCGAGCTCTTAACGTGAACTCTTTGCAGAGCAGTATCTGAACTCCTGCAATCTGGCTGCCTGTCCGCCTAATAAAACTGTAGACTGCCATTTTCTGACGTCATCCTTTAATTTCTTTCTCTCTCCACCTACCTATTAAGTAGTACGCATACGACTAGTATGTTGAAGAAGCGCAATTTGCTAGACGAAGATGTGTAGTGGCTTCTCTTTATACACATCGTATTTACCGTGAGTTCCACAAGAACACATACAATTGTCATCTTAACAAGCAAAAGTAGTCCTCTATCACTCCAGAACCTTCAACTTTCTAGACATCTAAACGTTAGAACAACAATTTGCATTTTTTTTTTTTCAGCTGCAGCAGTACTAAGGGACATATTTGCTTTAACTGGCCAAACAGTTATTTATAGTTATGTTTACAAGTATATGTAGCATTATTAGATGTATTTTACCAATATGAAACAGCTTATTAAAATTATGGTTTAGAAATTGTTGGTGTTTTGCCTAAAAAAAATGTATGTATGTGACTTTGTTAACTGAATTTTGGCCACAACAAGAAATGTTATCACGGCCTTAACATGTCATGACACATAACACTCTAGCCAATAAAACAGAACTTGTTATGGTCAGACCAAAGGCAGTAAAAGCTTTGCTTTTAACAGAGGAAAAACAAGAAATAAATACTTTATGTATTGCACGAATATGAAGCACTGAGTGATTTTCCAGCATTGTATGTATGTATCGCAATGTAACCACCAGGAATCCAGCAGGGGGCAATCAGCAGAATGCATGCTGTGGGTAACCATGGTTTCCCCACAGTCAGCTACAAGGCGTGCCAACAGGGCACAGCTGGCAGCTGGTAATTGCCCCAACTGGCGGGGGGGCAGCCTTGACTTGCAAGTTCTAAAGCACTTACAAGGAAGACGGTAGATGAAGAAGGAAATGGTGAGCTAGCTGAGGGAGCACACTTTCTGCAAGTGCACACTGGGTTAGGGCCACCCTGAAGGGACTGCTGCCTCCAGACTGACTACCTGTTCTATATTTTTTCCATGGTTCCCCTTAATAAAACGTGGCCCTCAAGGTGTATTTTCCTGCGCTACTGTCTCTAAGGTAAAAATAATAATAAAAAAAGAAAGAATGGCAAATCAGAAATAGAATTTCCTGGTTTTTGGAAATATTATACCTGTCAAAAGTGACACACTAAAAATTATTTTGAAATACCAGTATCTATACTTTATCTGATTTAGCAGATCAAGACATTCAGCTAAAACATACACAAAACTGGCTTCAAAAACAAATCATGAAAAGCAGGCAGCATGATAGTTTAGTGTGTAATCTCACATCTCCAGGGTTCCCCCCCTGCTGTTTATTCCCATGTGCAGGTTTTCTCTGATTAAACCCACATTTTTCCTTGGTCGTTAAAGAGGACCTATTATGCTTTTCCAGTTTTTACCTTTCCTTTAGTGTGTTGTATAGCTGTACGTGCATGTAAACGGTCTGCAAAGTCTTAAGGCCTCAGAGTACATGTGGAAGGGAGTAACTCTCATTACAGAAACCACTCTTCTCTAATCTGCTCACCTCACTGGGATTTCAGCCCTTCCGTGACATAGTGAGGTCTCCTTGTAACACAATCCTTGTTGGCCATCTACTTGCAAGGATCTGTCTGTAGACTGCAAGACAGGGGTGTAACCCGAGGGGGAATAAGGTACAGAAATGAGATACAGTATGAGAAAAATAATGGGACAATGGAGCATGTAAATCTATTCTAGTAGACATTCTACTGCAAACTGCCCCAGTACACACTGGAGGTGACAGCTCAATGAAGATAATAGTTCCAACATCAAAAAGCAAAGATGCGATCCTGAGGTCACCAAACCAGACACCATCCACTCCTTGGCTTTGCCAAGAAATTCTGTCCATAAAAGTTCTGAACAGAATCAGGCGGCCCTGGAGTAGTCCAACATCTACTGGTGATGAATCTGACATACTACCATCAATGTGATCCAAGCTCATGCTTTGGTTAAACAGGGACCTAATGATCTGAAGCAGCAGGTATGGCACCCCACACTCCTGAATTACCCCTCATAGCACAGAATTGTATGCCTTTTCCAAGTCCACCCAAAACATGTTGAATGCTTGGCCCTTTAATTAACCAGGTAAAGATGAGGGTGAAGAGCTCATCCTGTGTTTCATTACTAGGATGGAATCTGCATCACACCTCCTGGATTCAAGGTTTGACCAACAGACTTGCCCTCCTGGTATTGGGTCTTCCCAGGGAGGCTGAACACACCCTCCTGACCCTTTTCTTAAATACTGGGACTGTCGCCCCAGTCGGCCCTGTCCCTCCAAATAATATTGAAGAGGCGACTCGGCCGAGATATCCTAACAACATCAAATGTCTCCATGCAGGAATTCAGGATGAATCTCGTCTTGCCCTAGAGCTCACTGAAGAGTTTTTTGACTACCTCAGTGACCTCAGACCTCACCAGAATTCTTGAGGTCCAATATTCCTTCTACTGCCTGACTATATCCCTAGCTGAGGTCAACAGCACTCAATCCCTGCTGTAAACAGCATATGCAGTGCCCTGACAATTTGCCAGAATCTCTTTGGGGCTGACCAATAGTAATTTTCCAAGGCTTCTCCAAACTCCTCCCACACCCATTTTTTTCTTCCATGACTGCTAAAGCCACCTACTGCTTGGCCTGCCATACCTGTGAGATGTTTATGGAGTCCCACAAGATGACCAAGCTTTGAAGGCCTCCTTCTCCAGCCTGAGGGTTCCCTTTACCACTAGTTTGGGGGTTGCCACCAAAACAGGCACCAATACCTTTACAGTCACAGCACTGCACAGCTGCCTCAGCAATGGAAGCATGGAACATTGCCCATTCAGGCACATCATCTCCAGCCTACCTCACAATACGAGAAGTTCTTCCTGATGTGTGGGTTTAAGATCTCCTGTACAGGGGCCTCTGCCAGATGCTCCCAGCACACCCTCAGTATACATTTGGGTCTACCAGGTCAGTCTAGCATTTTCCCCCACCACCTGATCCAAATCACCATCAAGTGATGATCAGTTGACAGCTCAGCTCCTCTTTTCACCGGAGTGTCCAGGACAACCAGATGCAGATCTGATGTACAAAATCAACCATCGAGCTACAGCCTAGGCTATTCTCGTGCCAAAACTATGAATATCCTCATGTTCAAAAATGGTGTTTATTACGGACAAATTGTGGTCCAATAATGGAACACTCCATGGTTTCAGATCAGGCAGGCCATTCCACCTGCAGATGGTCGGTTCAGAGGAGAACTGGCTCAGACTGTGCCTGGCCAGTATCCATAGGTGAAGGCCAAACCACCAGGCGCCTGCCGACAAGACCCCCATCCCAGGCCTGGCTATATGGTGGGGCCCTGGTATTCCTGTTCTGGGTGAAGTTTCTGGTTCCTTGGTTGTATAAGGTTTTGTTTTGAATAGCCTTTAGTCTTACAACTCACATAGGATTTCTTTGTCATGAGCAACCCTACCAGGGGCACTTGCCACCAACAACATATCTCATTGGATCACTGGCACACACAAACACCTCCAACACAGTAAGGCGATGATTCATGTAGGTGATCTGTACTTGAACTTGGATTCTTCGCAGGATCCCATATCCAATGTTTAAAGACTTTTTGCTAATTATGGGCTTACTGTTAAGAGGATTATAATGAAAAGTAACTCTCAAAATACTCTTTTGGACCTCGTCATGGTTTTGCTTCATGTCCAGATTACAAATTAGACATTGGAAAAGTACCCCTTTTATTCTCTATTTTTCGCCCTCCTACAAAACTGCAAAACAAACATATGTCTTATTTGCTACTTACTGATGTTTACTTACATAACCATTTTGCTCCTTCATAAAGCAGCATCATGCTGCAACTCACTTGAGAAGTTTTGATTGATTCCGTATATGACTAATCCTAATAATAAATACTTTATTGATCCCTGTGGGGAAATTCTCTTCTCATTTCCCCCAACCTTGTTCTCCTCGAGAGCAAGCTTGGCCATGAAGGGCAGCCACCTCATCCGGTGCCCAGGGAGCTGGGGGTTAGGGGCCACACTCTGCCCTAGTTTCTCATAGAAGTATTCTACAGAAATGGCATGGACTAAAGATCCGCTGTGGGTACTGTAAAATGTGATGATTGTACGGCTGCTGACAAAGCTACTACAAAGACAACAGAGGAATAGCAGAGATTGCTTTGGCACCTGACTATTTCCAGCTGACATCTGTAGCTCTGAGAGAACAATTAATGTCCAGTTCATCCTATTCTTGTGAGGCTTCCAACTATCTAAACAGCTAAAAACTTCAAAGTACAACAGGGTAGAATGTATATATAGTGTTCAGCAGAAGCAGTCAAAAGTATTTGATCTGAAAAATGACTATTCCAGCTGTTAAGTCTGACACAAGCATCTTTGTACTACCAGTTTGAAGGCAGCAGATTGTAGTGACATTTTGAAAACATAGTTTGACAGATTATAAAAACTACTGCTTTGTTTCTTAAGGCATCAATGTACTGTACTTTAGGACAACTTAAACATTCAGCACATGATGTGACTTCTCTGGATTCCATCTGCTTGTACTGTTTAATCAATTACTGTTTATCCAGTAGAGAAGTCAGTTTACCTAACAACATATTTAGACCATGGGAAGAAACTAGAGCATCCATACAGAGGGAGAACACGAAAAATCCACACACATACACTAGTGGTCAAAACTGTGGAAAGTCTTTTTGGCATTATGCTTTAAAAATTACGATTGGAATATTGACAGTAACATTTATAAACAATCAAAGAAGGTTAGGTTACTATTACCATACATTGGACAGTTAAATAAGTAACTGGAGCAACAGTTGAATAAAGTACTGCAATCTCTGCAAATTGGAAGCGTTTCCACAATTTTCTCCACTAGTGTAGATTCAGGGTGGGAATCAAACTCACAAAACTGAAGGTGTAATGCCACTGAATGTTACCATTTTGTCATTTATATTTACATTCATTTAACAGACTTGTGCGACGTCTAAGGAAGGCAAATATTGCATAATAGCGTTGTATAATAATATCGCAAATTTCAGTTTTCTTCGTTTGACAAATAAACCACAAATAAATGTATGCTGGTGCGATGATTCAATTATTATCCCACCTGTATTTCACTTAGAAGACTCAAACTGTGAAAACACTAGGAATAGTGCAGATCGAACTTATTCAATCTTAAATGAACACATTTAACACAAAGGTCATTATAGGCAAACATCTAAACAAGATTTCACATGAATTATTAAACCGGAGTAAACCCCACGACGACAACATGCAAGCTCCACACATATGAACCCTGGTCCCAGAAGTGTGAGGCAACAGCGCCAACCACAGCACCACCATGCCGCCCTACATGGAACCATTTGGCCTTGTCATTTTTTTCATAACTTGTGTATTGACTTTGTATTGAATTAATAATACTTTTCATTTCTATGAATAAATGTACTTCAGTATTATTAAACCTGTAAAAATGCTTGGGAATAGGTGACTGTACAGAATGTTAGACATTCAGTAAACTGCAAACTAATGAAGGTGAAGGTGATTACCCGTCATTGTTGACACCACAGCACACAACAACGAAACGTGTCCTCTGCTTTTAACCCACAGCAGACAATTTAACAGACAATACTCGAAATCTGTCAAACAAAAAGCTGTGAAATTTATTTGCCATGGGTAACAAGTAATAACCACCAAGACACTGAAGAAAGCTAAGATTGTTACATTTAAGAAGTTGCAGATATTATGTAGCTATAAATGGAACACACTGTACTTAATGAAGGCTGCTCCATCATGTTGCATAAAGAACAATTAATAAGAAAACAATAAGAGCTAATGTATTTAACACTTTAAAAAGCATAAAAGTTATGTTGTATGAACGCAAATACTGTCATTCAAAAGAGACAATGTAATAGTACATTTAAACAATACAAAAATACAGATAGCTGCTAGACCAATACACTGGGAAACACCTGTAGACACTTTAACAGGGCAAAGTCATATTAGGGTGACACCTGTCTTCAGGACCATGTTTTACAGATGACTTATTGCGAGAAGACAATGACTATCAGCCATTCAAATACAAGCAAAATGCTTTCTTCATCAATATCAGTTAATTTCATAAAACAAAAATTTTATGTTGGAGTAGCATGTGGAAAATCCAACTGTCAATTAGATTTTACACAAATCTATCGTAACTATGCAATAAACATTTATGATAATTCTGCTTTGTCTGAATAGAGGAATAACGTAGCCTTCCATATTTTTAATCCACCTATAAACATTCCTTTTTCCTTTAACATTCTGATTTAATGTCATATTTACAAACAAAATTTCTTTCCCTATGACTGATCATAGGTAACACAGAAAATATATATTTTTAATATATTTGTTTAACTATGTATTAAGTTTCCAGACTGAAAATTGTTTTTTTCCAAACAATGCGTTTTTCAACATTTAAAATAACCACACTACATCCTTATTATTCTGAGTGGGATGTTTTTTTTTAAGGCAAGGCGTGTATAACATTCATTTCTTTTGAGAATGTAAATCATTACACCTGTAGAGAAAAACAAAATGAGAAAATACAGAGCAAAACGTCTTCAAAAACATGAAATGGAAACTTGCTACAAATTCAATTATTCAAGTCTCCAATATGCAGATTTTGTGAAGGTCATAGGCTTTTTTCATAACAGATCTAAATTGGGGAAATGAGTACAGACAATTTATGAAGAAAATGAAAATGTTTAAAAACTTAAAAAACAATGTGCTTTCTATCAGGTTATCCCTCCTTCAATCATCATCACTTCCAGTGGCCTCAGATTGATCCTGTTAATACAAAACAGTACCATTGTTAGCAATTTTTCCAAATAAGAGTGTCACAAAAATGGTTCATGTGATGGTAAATCCAAGTGTAGCTGTCTGTATCAAACTCTCTCAGTCTTCATTTAGTCTTTATCAGTATGTAAAATCACAAGGAAGAACATCTAGTCAAATGTGCAGAAAGAATTAAACTTACCTTTTCCTCTGGCATTGAAGCATATAAAAACAAGGTTGCAGAATTTAGAGATAACTGATATAACAGTGTATGTGTGTGTGTGTGTGTGTGTGTGTGTATATATATATATATATATATATATATATACACACACACACAC
>JAODKM010000039.1:22258470-22279271 GCA_026780845.1 Petrocephalus sullivani
TTTTTTTTTATTGTGCTTTGGTCTCCCAATTTTTACCAGGGCTGTGAATGTGTGTGTGTGTGTGTGTGTGTGTGTGTGTGTGTGTATATATATATATATATATATATATATATACACACACACACACACACACAAACCCATTTGTCATCTAGAATACCACAAGAATGAGTTACACGAATGCATCTATACTCAAGCTATTTTTAAGGAAGATAAATGCATTAAGAATCAAGCAACGGTATAAGTAACTGATAAATTACAACAGACGATCAGAATAGTTCAATATAGTGACCGAAAAATCAGCTAAATCCACTGTTTGTCACGTCTCCCACACATACATGAATATCCTGGTCCTCCTCAGTGTCATCATCGCTGACAACAGGTTTGGCCTTAATTCGGCTCTGCCTCTTCTTTCCCTTTTCATAACCTCTGTCATCCTTCTTGCCAATCTTGATTTTCACTCTCATTGATTTTGCTGCAATATAAATTTATTTTAGGCCAGATTTTTATTTTCACATAAAACTTCACACTGCATTAAATGGAACATATATATTGTATATCAAAATGTATAAAGCTACACTTAACAATATTACATGGTGAGATAAGCAAGCCACTGTTCTTACATTCAGATTCTGAATCTTCATCTTCATCATCCTCATAGGGACTTTCCTCTTCACTCTCTTCCTCCTTAGCAATCTTCTGTCTGGCACTTTTGAATACTGACTGCAGAACAATGGAATCCTCATAGATCTGTAGGTAGTACATATATAATATTATGAAGTGGTAATCATGACATTACTACCAGTAAAAACAAAAACCCCTCAGAAACACATTCATTGCTGACTTTGACAAAGGATGGAAGAGCGATGGATGAATGGAAGAATGAAGTTCGATATGCGAACATAATACAGCATATACTAGGCCTGGGACGTCAAACTTCCCTATTCAAATAAAAAAAAAATGTAAATAAAAATGAAAAATATTTACATTAAATCAACGACAAAAAACGATGTTAAATTTTTTAAAGATTTCTGTAGGCTATTAGCCACGTAATGGCTCTCATTAAGGGCTGTCATGTCGGGCATACTTCCATGAAGTTATTCAGCTAGAATGGATGAATGTATGTAGTCAGCAAGAAACTACTCAAGTAATGAGTAATTTTCAAAAAGAATATAACAATACAGTAACAGCTGAAAACCTGAAAAGTAAAGTCTAGAAACTATTTAGATTTAAATGGACAGATTCAATAATATTAATGTTGGAAGTAGCCTAAACCCAAGACAGTATGACTGCCTGTTGTTTAACTTTTGATCTATTTTACAGATCATATTACAAAGTTTATTGATTCCATGTTAGCTGTCTAAAGCAAATCATTTGATATTTCAAAGCCATGATTCAAACGCCTTTTGTTGTTGCTGTTTTGTAGTGCTCATTTAAAATATGCCACAGTTGGCTGCTAATTTCTGCAGGTTCACAGGGACCTTGGGATCATAAATGTTAAACTCAAAATAGGTTACCACCTGCTGGCTGCCATTCCTGTCCTGTGGGTAGCTAAATAACTAAAATGTATTAATATATATATCATCTCCTTGCCATTTTCCTCACATAAAGATGGTAGTAGGCTAACTTTACAGGTTTCACCTTTCAGAGTCTGTTGCAGACTGCTACTGAGAGATGATAGACTAGGCATGTAGTAGGCTTGATGATATTTTCAAAAGTGAGGCTAATCCAGCACTTTTAAATCTTGGCTATAATTTTTTTCAAGTGGGGGTGGCAGCTGAGCCTGTAAGTTATATTGCATAAATATTAGAATGTCTTTAAATGAGAATTCTGTTATATTATGAAAATTCTAATGTAATTTTTAAAGCAGTTTCCCACCCGCAAGGTGTGTGTGTATACATCATATACATTTCAGTGATAACAGTAAGAACTAACCAATAAGCTTACTTTTCTACAAAGCATTTACATGAAAGTTCTCCTTAAAATGCCTGGTGGCCACCCATGTAACCAGGCCAGGTTCAGACTCAACTACCCATGTGGCACTAAACTTGTGGGGTAACCAGCCTTTTTCCCAGTGGACAAGAGGGTTGCATCTGTGACTGTAAGCGGCATAGAGGAAAACACTGTACAGTATGCAACAGTACCTGGCCTTCCCATATAAGGTGGGAGGAGCTGTTCAAAAAGGTATTATTATATGTATGTATGTATATATACATATAGAGACTTCAATGCTCTTGTGGGGATTGATAGAAATACCTAAAGGCAAAGGCAAGTTATGAATTCCATTTGAATTTCTATACAAACTACAACTAGCACAATCACATGATTACACTCGATTACTCAGTCATTTAAAAGCACACACATACACATACGCACAGCACACCTGGCCAGTTGTAATGGCACACTGGTTGAGAAATTTTACTAGTAATAAAAAAAAAGTAATAAACTCATTTTGTTCCCATATTATATATATATATATATACACACACACACACACACATACATACACACACACACACACACACACACAAAATAACTTTATTACTAGTTAAATTGTGATTGTATTTTAAGTGGCAAACACAAAGAAAAAGCTTTGCATAGAAGTGACTTTTCATTCTTTTAATTGTCCAGTAGGTTTAAAACTACTGTAATCAAATGCAGCCAAGCATAAGACTGCCCTACAACTGACACCAATTTGTGTACATACATGTTGGAAAATCAGGGCAGTCTGAATTGCAAACTGCCCTGTCGTAAAGAAGACAAGATCATGAACAAATTTTTGAAAAGAACAATTTCAGTAAATGTATTTGATCCTGAAGTAACAGGTTAAGAGCATCAGATTAAGAGTGATATGTATTATTGGTAAGAGCCAATTAGTATTATGTGTTAATCAAAGTGAAAGGTGATTGTTATTTATTGACACACTACAGCACACTGAACAACAATGAAATGTCTCCTCTGTATTTAACCCATGTGTGACATTGTGACACAGCAGTGTGCAGCTAATTCAGCACCCGGGGAGCAGTGCCTGGGGCGGTTCCATGCTTAGGGTACCTCAGGATACTTGCGGGTCGGGGACTCAAACTGGCAAACTTTTGATTACACATTTGTTTTGCTAACTATTACACCACCACTGCCCCTAACAAATAGTGTGGCCTGGGATAATTACCTTTTGAAAAAGTATACTGTGGCAGAAAAAAAGGCTGGGAAACACTGGCCATTATCCTGCATGTCAAAATGATTGCTACTATAGTGAAGGTTAGCCCTGTCACTTAACCGCATCATCTTACATAATATGGTACATAATAACCCATCCATCTTTTGAAACTGCTTATCCTTCCAGGAGGTCCAGAGCCTATGTTCAGAGGTCATGTTTTTTAAACACGCAAGTGAAGAGAGGGCAGAGCTACCAACCAGTCACCACTTGGTGTTGAGCTGGTATTTGCTGCATGGGAAGGAGGCCAGATGGACCAGCACGACCCAAGCAAGCAGTCTGGGTTTGCTCAGAATCACTGGCTGAAGCTTCTATGTGAGATGAATTCAAGTCACACCTCCCGAAAAAATTCTCCTGCATGCCAAGTGAGGTCAGGGACATTGAGTCTGAATAAACTGTTCAACGCCTCAATTGTTAGAACAGCTGCAAAGAGCTGTGGCCAGCGAGCAGTCTGTGCCCATCATGGCAGTAACCCTTAGACCTGCTGGTAGACATCTGTGATGAGCAAAGCTGTCAAGCTGAAAGAGACCTTTAAGGCAATGCTGGCACAAGGGTCGCCTGAGATTTAGAGAAACCTTAAAATAGCTTCTCTCCATCTGAAGGAGCAGCAGCTCTAAGGTGGTTCAGGCATTTTATAAGGAGGCACCTAGTCACTTCCCAGAGATCTATTCTGGATAAGTCTCACTGAGTGGAGGTCCTGGGGCAGAGACAGAACACACCGTAGGAAAGGTATTTCCCAGGTTCCTCAGAAACTTCTAGAGATCACCCACAATGAATTAAAGTCTGTGGCCTCAGTGAGGGAGATCTGGTCTGACCTGCTTAGCAGGGGATGAGCATGAGAAGATTTTGGTTAATCATGTTACACACATGATAATATATTCAAGGTTAACCTAGGTGAAATTATAAGAACAAACCTGAGACCCTTCAAGATTGAAAGTCTGGGCATTGTGACAGAGAAGCATCACATCCTTCTCCAGATCACCTACACTTCTGTATTTGTGGTTACGGACACGTTCCTGCGCAAAAAAAAAAGTCAGAACAAGACAGCTGAGACAGTTTGTAGAAACATTAATTACGTAAATATAAAAAACTTAATTAATATGGAAATAAACAATATTAACATTCATTTCTTTAGCAAAGCAGCATTAAATTGAAAAAGCAGCCATTTCCCAGAGCAAATGGGGGTTAAGGGCCTTGCTTAAGGGCCCAACGTTAAAATCACTCTGCCAGTCATGGGACTTGAATCAGCAAGCTTCCAATCACAGGCACACAGTCCTACACCAGTCACATACCGCCTCAGCATCTGCTCTCATCTGAAACACTGTTAGAAAGCTAAGATAATGTAATGCTAAAAAAATGCATTCTGTACATAATGGCTATAGTTTCAAATGATTGATTTAAGGATACCTTTATCTTCTTAAAGTCCACAGGCTTTCGGATCAACTCATAGTATTCTGGTAACTCTTTCCTGGAAGGTAGCTGGACAAAAACTTCACTGAGTTGTCGGCCTGACCTGGTAAACAGACAAAAATACGTTATAAAATACCACAATCACAATAATAAAATTAGTGGCTTACACAATAAAAGTTCTGTGACTGCAGTGTTACATATATGTATATAATGTACATTTGCATGTAGTCCATCCATCCAACAGCCATTTATCCTGGTTTGGATCTCATGCAGCACTGAACACAAGGCAAGGTTGCCAGGGTTGCATTTTATATTATACTGAAATATTGAACTATTAAAATGTATTAAATTAAATGTGTTCAATTTTCTGTCCTTTTGTTGATAACTGGAGGAAAATTGTGGCAATAGATACATCCAGATTAAATACTTTAATCATCAACATAAAAAAGGTACACTCACTAAATTAAAGTACAGATTTTAGAGATTTGTCTAAAAAAATAAATTGACTAAGTCTGAAATAACTATACTTTTTGGTAATTTACTTCCATTAGATGCAATATATTGATATAAAGCTCTACCAGCAGATGATAGGGTGCTAAATAAAGGTTAGGGTTAGGCCCTTTATTCACTTTAATAGAATGGTTAAAGTAAATAACAAGGGTGGATGATCTCGGTTAAGCCAGCTGAGCAGTCCACTTATTAAGTTTTCACACTTAAACCCCACTGTCTGAGCCAGCATCTCAGCATCTCAAGATAAACTCAAGGGCAACATACACCTATTTTGATGCACTGAGGTAAAAACAAGTACTGAGAATGTCACAACAACTTTTATCTTTGACGCTATGTTCCTATAAAATATTCATTTTCAAATTATTCAGCTTAAACTTCCCTTGAATAACATTCCATTCAGAGTGTGCATCGAGTTTAGTGGTTTCATCATTCTCATTTGGAGACCAGTGTATATTAATTGAGATAATGGATGCCTCTTTATTAGATGTACAGTATCTGTTAAGTGTCCATCCATCCATCTATCCAGGCGCAGTCAGAATAGCTGTTTTAAGAAAGTAGACCTCCCCTCCCTTCTACAGTAGCAGACAGCAAAATCTAGGAACAGATTTTATGTTTCAGCCAGTTAAGCTCCACAAAAAACACCAAATCCTGCATGTGTTGGTCTACGGTATTATTTTCTGTTATAGGTTTATTGTTAATTATCAGGTGCTGTTCACATTGGCTTGTATTTATCAACAGTGTGTTCTGTCAAAGGCATACAAGAAAGAATAGCATTGTATTTACGTATGCATAAAAAAAAACCATGAATTTTTGCATTTTCAAAATGACTTGTGGGGTTCCAGCATTAAGTACGACTGTCAGATATACGCTGAAAAAAATTCATAAGCAGCATTTTAATGTGACTGATTTTATATACTGTATACATACAAGTATAACTCTTGGCTGTACCACCCTTACCCATCTCTGTAGTTGATGACTGTGTCAATGATGGCACTCATTTGTTTGGTGAGTTTTGGCGGGTTAGGAGACAGCTTTTCCGCTGGCGGTCGGCCCCTCCTCTTTTTTGCCTTCTCCCCATCATCCTTCCCAGTATCCTTATCAACATGTCTCTTGCGCTTGCGTTTCTTGAGCCGAATTTCCTCTTCAATTTCTTCCAAATTACCGTCCTCAATTGCCTGCAATTATATTTTTTGGTGATTTTGTAAATACTCGGGAGTAAACAACAGCCTAGTAAATACTGACAAATGAAAACAGTTATTAAAACTGTCATTTCAGTAATATATATGTATGCTAAAAATATTATTGCCTCCCAAACTATTATGCTTCTGTTCAGACGATATTTGGGGGCAAAGCTTCTTAGTTAAAAGTTTGTATTTTAGATGACAAGGACTATACCGTTAATTCCAACATCACAAATGTATCTTTATTTTACTGAATACAGGCTCATCCGTCCATCCTCTTTTCCAGGAATCACAAGGCAGAATGCTGGTACACTTTTTATTATTCACTGCATCTGTTCCATACTGAACCTGTCCCAAGAACGAAGCATTCAAGAAATCACAACTATTTAGAAGACATCTTCCTGAACCTACCCGCAGCCACTGTTTCTCGGTCAGGGCATCACTATAGTCAACATCCCGGCGGTGACGGGAACCTCTACCAAAGATTTTCTCCTCCTCCTCCTCACAGGTCAGTCGTTCGACCTCCGCATCATCCTTGATGATCCAGGATGGCAGCTCATCCTCCTCCATCAGCCGTGGCTTGCGCTTGGGGTTTCGAGCATCCTCGCGACGTCTGTCCATGTCCATCCGCTGGAGTCACACAAAAATTAGTTTTAAAGCAATGCATATGACAAGCAGGTGTAGAAAATGGATAAATGCAGAGTAAGGTACGTACACCATGTACATGCTTTATTGACATCAATATCAACTGCATTACATGCACAGCACCTTTATTTTGTGATAAAGTGCACACATCATGAGCCTGCTCTGCACTACTCTGATGGTTTTGTTTGTTACTGGTCAGTGCTGCTGAGTGGCTACAAGAGGTTAATCAATCAATTGAAATGACTTTCTTTCCAAAGATTGTCTGTCTTTTCTGTTATTGGTAAAATAATATATGTCAATAGGTTTTATATCAGGACTGCCAGACTCATACGTTTCGTGAGTTGCATTCAAAACACAAATTATGTCTAAAAAGGGGAAGCATATTTAAAAGTCTTACATGCTTATATTGTGCTACTAAGCTTATTCACTATGAAAAATTTTTAAAAGGTCCATCCATAAATCCATCTTCCAACTAGGGATGGGTAACGTTAAAACGGTACTACTACTCTTTCCGGTGCTGCTTATCGGCCCAGTACTTTAACATTATTGTTATCAGTACATTTTGAAGAATAAATCAAATTAACAACAAAATTAACATATTTATTTAACAAATCCCTATTATTCTTCAACAAATTTGCATTATTTAACAAATTTACATTAAATGCGAAATGCAAATAAAAATTTCACCAAAAGTTACAGAAATGTTTTAAACATTTCCGATAATGGAAATGTCAAACAAACAAATGATTTTAATGCAATCCTCTCGCAAAAATCTGTGCGTTTAAAAACCCATATAGACAAAAGGTATTTTAATACAAATAATAAAGTATTTTATTTAATTATTTTTGACGTGTCGCTGTTTGCTTGGAGGGACATATATTTTTGTCAATGCCTCATATTAATTTATGTTTTTGTTAAAGGAAGGCATACTACTTTTGGCGCTATAGCATTTAAAACAACTTTAACGTTATTTATTTATAACAGTGTTATAATTCTAACATAATTTCATGTGCTTTCACAAATATCCCATCAGCAGTCGGCACAAAGATATAAGCTACACGTTTGCATCGCGGCCGCTTTATTAAGTTCTTGGAGTCTCGCATTCTGAGCGGCCTTGTCCCCGCCCACTCCATGAAGTCAGAGAGCGTTTCGCATTCAGGGCGGCAAAAGTGACCGCTGGCGTCTTTGACGCTCATGGTGTGAACGTAGCATGAGAGTTTCCCCATGCATCGCGCACACGAGAAAGCGCTCTAGATTTTGGTCAAAAAAAAATTCTAGATTTTGGTCCAAAAAAAAATCTGGTTTATTAAGAGTGAACAGGTTAATGCAATCAAACTAGCTTCGCAACCTCTGTTTTCTTCTGACGAATAAATGTCGAACGTTTTATCGGACACATTTTTATTGATATCGATCACGTGTCTATCGCGATACATATCGTTATCGTTTTATCGCCCAGCCCTACTTCAGTCTTTACAAATTTAGCCCCGAGGCCCATTTAGTACCGGGTATCAGTACCCATCCCTACTTCCAACCACTTAAGTAGCCCAGTTAGTTTGGTCAATAACAGTGCACTTCAGAACTCCGTTTACAACAAACACAAACAATAACTGACATGACAGTAACTCATTTAGCTGACACTTTTATCCAATTCCTGGTGCAACTGAGGTCAAGGGCCTTGCTCAAGGGCCAAAAGGTGAGAATCAGTCTGATTCAGACAAGGGATTAAAATCAGGAACCTTTCAAATAATGGGCGTAACCCATAAAGCCACAGACTTACTACATCAGTGAGGTAAAATCCCAAACATAAACATAAAACATAAAATAACATGGTTTCCTTTCTTACCATAAAAAGATCAAATTCTTCCTCATGACGTGCAATCATTTGATTCAGTGTTTCATCATCAGGAACTTCATCTTCCTCCTAAAAATAACACAACAGGCATAAACACACAAATGAAAGTAGGCCATTCCAATTTTTTTTCTAAAAACACAAGTAATTTTGGCCAATTCAATGTGCACATATACATGGGATATCGGAACCAATTTTTGGCCAGTATCTCCAAAATGCACACTACTACCCATTGTCACTCCAACAGTATTTTCCTACAATAAAGTAATTTAGTTTTTCAGATATTCAAGCAGTGAAACTATTCCGATCCAGTGAAACAAGACAAGTTATAACACATTGCGGTTTTCTTGCTTGCCTTTTCAAGAAATTACATCACACACACTTATCTTGGTATACTGCACATGGTTCATTAAAAAGACTTAGAGCTCATTTCAAAGTATTTCTTGTACAGTAGAAAAATAATCTTGCTTTTGTTCATTATTTCAACTGAAACAATCAGCAATCTTGAAGTAAGCAAAATGCTCCTGATAGAACAATGTCAATTAAAAAGAAAAACTGGCACAATACTGTAACCAAGCATATCATGCTTATATGCATTATATATATATTATATGCATATAATATATGCATAATATATAATATTTTTAAGGCCACTAATAAAAAAAAAAACTACAACTGGTTGATCTAGAACCATTTCATTTCTAACCTGTTAATGTACTAAATACCTAGAACCCAGTCATTGTCTGCATGTTTAGGGCTTAAACAAATGAATAAAATTAAATAAAAGTTCTCTTATCTCCTTCCTAATCACAGCATTATAAATATGAAATACAATATTATATACATTACACTGTTTGCATTTTATAGTTCCTTCTTTTTATTTTACAGCTTAAAGTAGGGCTGTAATGATTCATAGAGTAATTTGAATAACTCGATTACAAAAAATCCTTGATGCAAATTCCTTGTTTCAATGCTTCGTTTAATCCACACCATGTTTCACATGGAGGATTATTACTGTCGCACAGTGTGCTTACGCTGCAGTAAGTGCAGCAGAGCGGTAGAAACAGAAAAAGAAACAGGGGTATAAAAAACAGGAGTGTAAGAAACAGAGTGGCGCAGCTGTACAAATCAGGTAGCAACAAGGCTGTACAGATTTGGTAGCAACAGCGACACTCCCGTCTAAAAAAAAATGGCAGAGAAATTTTCAGCAAACTTCTGAGTCACGGAGACGGTGAATAGTTCCAAATATTGATATTCACGGCATAGAATCACGGTCATTTCCATTCCTAATTGCCACTTCATAATTACAGTTAGCTGCACTGCTACCATGTTAATACAGCTGATTAAAATATCAGTTTACAACTCTCCTCGGGTCACATGGGTCAATGTGAATTTACTATGAAATCCATGGCAAAATAAATTTCCACAAAATAATCTAAGCTATTTGCCAAAAAATACCATGTTTCGGTAAAGTGTCTGTATTATTATGTGTGCTTTTTAAGTGCTGCACTTGCAAACTGCGCTCGAATAAAAAGTGCTTTTTCCCCCAGATTATTTCATGTTGAATTACTTAAAATACCATCATTATGGTACGCAGTTTAACCATTAAAATCAATGAGTTGTTCACTTACTATTGCACTTTAAAAAGACAAAAGTATTTCTTATCTGATTACTCAAGTAATCGATGGAACAATTGATAGAGTACCAGATTACTAAAATAATCGATAGCTGCAGCCCTAGTTTAAAGTGTAACAAAACTAAAAGACTAAAAGTACTGGAACATGTTAACTGCATACTAAAACAACACATAACACCTAAGGAGGAAATAAAAGACACAAGTAAGTGATGCAAATGTGTACTTGGATAAGAATTTGTTACTTGCTTGGAAGTATTTGCTTCTTAGGTGTGTGCATTTGTTTTTTGCCTATGAACTTTTTAAAAGTATACTGAATGAAAACTGGCCACTAAAATATTGGTAAGCTTCACTTTAGAAGTAAATGATGGATTTGTGCATATCCTACCTCATTCTGCTCCTCATGCTCCAAGATTGCCTGCAAGAAAGCACGGCGTTCATGGCTGGATGATTTTTGGTCAAACATTCCTGCCTGAATGACCTTCTGATCCACATTGAGTTTGTATTTGGCAGCTGCCAAGATCTTCTCTTCAACGCTGTTCACAGTGCAGAGGCGCAACACTCGCACTTCATTCTGCTGTCCAATACGATGAGCTCTGTCTTGGGCCTGCAAATCCTACATCAAAGAAATTCAGCTTGTACATGATACGTGCATAATTTGCTGTTAAAATCCAATAATGACCAAAAATGTTGAACAGGAAAATGAAAATAGTATTTAACATGAATTTCATGCAAAACATGCAACAATAACCATGTTTCTAGAGCTTTGTACTGATTTGACTATACCCGTGTTTGTCAAATTTTTAGACCTGTTCGCTAAGCCATTTATGTGTTACTACATCCGCCCTGTCCATTGAGCGGTTTACATCTTACTTTTGAGATCTATTAATATTTTATGACTGTTGTAGTAAAAGGGATCCACGTTATGAACAAGGGAATATTTATGGCACTGTTCAAGACGATTGTACAGAAGCATAATGACTTCATTATAGTCTCGAAAGTCTATATATCCTACAGCCATCTTACGTAGTTAATTGTTTAAACACTTACAAACCTATTAATATTCAGTATGGCTAAGCGTGAAATTAACCACCTTCTTTAGCTGACCAGGCCAGATTCTGGGCCAAAACAAACCCAGTGGGAATGACTAACATCATATTACAGCTGTCAGGGTCTAAAGGATTATCATATGATCCCACCACTAGTTTTGAAAACCAACCTGGTGTGGATTCCAGTCACTGTCAAAGATCACCACAGTGTCAGCAGCCTGGAGGTTTAAGCCTAAACCTCCAGCTCTGGTGCTCAACAGGAAGATGAAATACTGAGAGCCCTTCTCATTAAACTTCTTCAGCAAAGATGCACGGTCCTCAGATTTGGTTGTTCCTATTAGGGGGAAAAAAGCAGGAAACATTAATATTTATAAAAATATAACCCTGCTGTCTGCATTGAACCAAGACCATAATAAGCTATAAGCCTGGCATGGTAAGGTGGGAACAATCAACAGCAAAAATAAACTACTGAACAATGAACTACTTACTCTACTGCATTTCATTCATATAGAAAAATGCAGCTTCATTTAGACGTTTATATGGTCAGAAATGATTTTATATATAAGTTTATTCACACATGCCACACAACAAACAGTTGACTATGTTTAGTATTAGAATTTTTTGCATGACACGTGACACTGATTAAATAAATAAAACCTACCATCAAGACGCAGATAGAGAAAATTTCGATAGGCAAAGTAATCCTCCATGATAGTCATAAGTGACGTCATCTGACAGAAGAGCAGAACTCTGTGGTTGGTTGCTTGAAGTTTGGGTAGAATGCGATCCAATAGCTCAAACTTCCCCGAAGCCCGGTAGAGATCAGGTCTGATTTGAAAAGCAAAACGAAGCATTAGAATTCTTATATTTCTGTTATAGATACCTATAGCTATATAATGAAAAATATTATCTTAAAACTATAATATTAAAACGAAATCACTTACCCATTGATGATGCCATTTGGGAATCCCAAGTGCTCTGCAAATGATTCCTTTTGGAAGAAAAATCAACATTTTACTCTAACAGGAATATTCAGTTTTACCAAAAGAAAAAAATACTTCAAACTTGACAGGAAGCAGAGTGCACATAAATGTGTATTCTGAGAGTTTAAAATACAATAAAGAAAATTTCAACAAAATATTACTATGTTTTATGAAGCTGACAAATGTATTTTTGGAAAACTATTCCAGTTTCAAAGACACTCACCTCTATGTGCTGAAACATGTACGGATGGTTGCAGATCTTCTTGAGCTGCATGATGGTGTTCATCAGGGTCTTTGCACCTCCTTTTCCCTACACAAAATAAAAAACAAACAAACAAAGTTATTAAACAGATAATGACATGGATGCATGAGGTCTACACAGAAGTCCAGACTGGCTTTACCTTTTTGTCCTTCTCAGAACCATCTGTGAGAAGGATGCCTTTCCCCTGCATGTGGCGGTACAGAACTTTCTGAATTGCAGACATGTCGCATTTTATGACATACTCCACCTGCCAAAGAGCAATCACATATAAGTGTGATGCTTTACACATTACTGTGCCCCCCACAGAGGAGACTGCACTCACTTTCTCTGGCAGCTGGGACTCAACCTCCTTCTTCAGCCGGCGCAGTAAGAAGGGTCTTAGCACCTTGTGCAGACGGCGGATGATCAGAATAGTCTCCTCTTCATTCAAATCCACCTAACATTCAGGTAAAAGACTGAACAATTAATTTGGTTCAGCAGAGCAACAAAATATACGTGGACTGGACACTAAGTACTAACAATAAAATGGTACATAAGAGAAACATACCCTCTCTCCAGTCATGGCAAAGGGAGCATTAAACCATTGCTCAAAAGTGCTGCAGCTCTTAAAAATAGTTGGAAGAAGGAAATTCAGCAGAGCCCATAGCTCAGGGAGTTTGTTCTGCAATGGAGTGCCTGTTAGGAGCAGCCGACGGGGGGCCACGTAATGAGTATTTAGCACCTGGGTCAGCTTACAATGGTGATTCTTCATTCTGTGACCCTCATCCACAATCATGTACTTCCATCGGATCTAGGCAGAGAACAAGAGGTTTTTCACATTTAAATAAATGCTACTGCCCAAAACGGACTGCATATTAATTCTTTAAAGATGGACAAATCATACTTTGGCAAGAATGTGCTTGTCCTTGATAATGTACTCGTACGTGGTGAGCAGAACATTGAACTTCCCACTACGAAGCTGGGGCACAAGTGACCTTCGCATAGCGGGGGTGCCCTTTATAATGAAAAGACACAAAAAAAAACAACAAACTGAAATATCAACAATAAATTTTCATTGACCACAGGCCTATTGCTGTATTTATGCTACTACAATTTATGCATCCTCCAAATCAGCTTATATAATGTACACTACAGATATTATATAATGTACACTGTATAATGTCACTATAGAAAATGCACAAAATGCACAAACTGGGAGAACATGCACATAGACCTGGGGGTGGGAAATTAAACCCACAGCTCTGGCTGTATGAGGCACCAAACTAAATAATGTTAGACAGTGTGGCACCTTGATTGGTTGCACCGTCACCTCAAACCAGAGTATATGTTTAGGTTTATAAGTAACATAGCAAAATTATTAAACACTGAAAACATAGTACTAACCTTATAGGCAATTTTTACAACAGATGGTGCCCATTTGTCCAGTTCATATACCCAGTTGGACAATGTCCTACAAAACAAACAAAAACAAACAAATAAATAACTGCTGCCAGGTAGTCCTTTAAAGCACACTTTCAAACATAATGTAAATACTTTGCCATTAAACTACCTTCACTTAAGCATTCCAGTGCACAGTAAATTTAGTTACTCACGAGAGTGGAACAATGATAAGGTAGGGCCCATTGAGGCGCTTGTACTCCATCAGATACGTGATCAGGGCAATGGTCTGGATGGTTTTCCCAAGGCCCATTTCATCAGCCAAAATCCCATTCAAATTGTTGTTATACAGCGAGACCATCCATTCAAGTCCCTGTATCTAATAGAAACACAAATATTTCCATTGTTAGGTAGTATATTCTATGTGTTCTTCATATTTAAACTACTTACTAATAAACTGCTATATATTGTTCAAAACTTTAAAAACGAAATCCAACAACTGCTAGTAAGCATGTGAAGTTCCTGGAAATCCCGAAGAATGGTACACTGTCACTTAGCCAGATGTAATGATTAATTTCAGTGCTGGAATTTGTATGCTGTTTTTTAAGCTAAATGTTAAACATTAATGTTAATATTAAATTTAAGGTTAAGGCAAAGGGGGGCTTAGTCAAAGCTGTGGCGAATTTTCAAAGAAGCCAAAGTGTGCTCCTCTAGTTTTCCCCACCAAATACTAATTTACTAATTGTTAAAATAGATGGGTGCATCTTACACTTCGATTGATCAGTGGCCAACCTATATCGTACTAGATGATCTGTGAGCTAATGAGACATACTTTTCCAGGCACCAAACTGCTGCACAAGTTGTGGACAATGGGGTATTTTTCCCTTCTGGGACACACAGATCTCATACATCTGCCTGGTTATATATTGACTACAGGGAAGTCAGTGAGATGTTCAAATTTCATGCATAATCCAATGACCTGAATCAATGAACTGGATATGATTAATTTTATTAGACATTGCATCTAACGAGAGATATTTCAAATTTCAATTACATGGGGAATTATCCACATTACTGCAACTTATAATGCCAATAAGTGGTATATTTCCAAGATAGTATCTAGTTTTGACTGGTTTCAGGATTTACAACATTTGAAGACACCCCACCAGTCACTGACAGAGGTAGGCCTCCTGGTGAACCAGATGAAATGTGCAATGTGCAGTGACTGGGGTTCCACATGAGGAGTGGCACGTTTGCCTGCAGACTGCTAAACCACAACCGGTCTAAAAGACAACAGGGTCTACAAAACTGTATACAGTTTCAGAAACAAAATCAGCACATCCCTGACTTTATGGAGACTTTCCAACTGAAGAGTCCAAGAAAACATACCTGGTACTGTTTCAGTGTTCCATTAATGAGAAGAGAAGATTGTTTCTCAACTCTTTCATTGACAGCATGGGCAACTCCATAATAGGACTGTGAATCTTTCTCTCCAGTCTGCACACTGTATTCATCATCCACATCCTGTTTGGCAGACCTGGGGGAAAAGATTACTTTCACTTTCAGGAAAACCAAACAGCATACCCTCAGCATGAGCATAACCTCAACACAACCTTTCAAGCTCCACTTCAGATTAATCTGAGGAATAAATACATACTCAATTATGTGCTTTGCAGCATTCTCTGACACCTCATCACTGTTGGGGTCAATCATCTTTTTTTCTTCAGATTCAGCCCTGGAAACAGTTTCATCCTCATCCTAAGCAGATGCAGAAGGAGAAAAGAGCGTTTGAAGGAATAAACTGAAATTACAGAAACATGTGAAAATTGTTAAAAATGGAAGCAATAAATCTACCCTGAGCTTTTGGTTGAAATCACAAGCTGAAAAAGAATGCTACATACCTCCTCCTCAAAATCAGAGCCACTTTCTTCACTGTCTGACCTTGGGGCAACTTCGTAACTTTTGGAAATAAAAGAGTATTTATCACACAACCCACAGATAATCATCATACAAAAGGCTTTATAATAAAATAACAGCTAACACAAATTCTTACAGATGTTATATAGCATATTGTAGAATAATTCATGTGTTAAGATGTGGATAGAAACTCAAGCACTTCACAAATCAAACATTTTATAAATAAAATTCTATCAGTATTTTAACTAAACAAGAGCAATTACATATGCATTTATCTTTTTTTGCATAGACAGAAATAGAAATAAAATAGAGACAGACTATTACCCAGGATTCATCTCCAACCAGGCCTCCAACTGACTAGACTTGGGAGCATCGATACCCTGCAGCACTTTCCCAGTCTCGGTCTGAATGACCTTTACTGGGAGCTCACTCATCTGACTGCTCTCATCCATAGGCTACGTAAACCAAACAAGAAGAAAAATATTAAATTCATACATATACCATTCATAATACATATCACCTGAAATACTAGTGACAAATTCAGTTTTACTCATTCTTGGCTGTCCTACCTCTCCATCTGGCCCAATAGCTCCAAGCACATCAGAATTCTCTTCCATTTTCTAAAAATCAAAGGGGAACGTAAGGGGAGCACAAACATTTCATATTTGTATCAGTACAAACAAAACGAAAACAAGACAAAAATGCAAATTGTACTTACTTTCTTCTTCCTCTTCCTCTTCTTCTTTTCCTTAGCAGCCTGCGCAGCCTTGTGCTCGTACACCAGGTCAGTCAAGTTGGCCACATATTCATCTGTCTGCTGCAGTAAGTAGGCCAGACGCTTGTCCTTCTTCTGATCAATGAGTTTACGGTACCCTTCCTCATCTTCAGCCTTTAAAGAGTATACAGAGAAAGCAAAAAAGCACCAAATTCTAAATAACGTAACAATCAATTCGGCTGGGACCAGGTATGTGTCTTATGTGCGGAGGTTAACTACATACCATAAGTCTCCTCATTCTCTCTTTTTCAATCCTCTCCGTCTCCTTCTTCTGTTCCCTCTCCGTATTAGTGTGCCAGGTGGCAATGGCTTTAGACAGCTTTTGAATTTTCCCCGTAATAGACCGGTGATATTCCTTGAAGTCTTTAGCATGTTGTAATATACTGTTAAGGTATTCCTATGCAAAAGTAAGCGGAATTAGAAAAGACAAAAATACGAATTTTTCTCATATAATATATATTTGATGCAGAAATGCCATTTAACCAGGTCAGGGTTGCAGTAAACCTGGAAATGAATGTTTCAGGTAGCATTTAAGGTAAGATGGACTTCTACAGGTCAAATATCAAAATGGTAATGCTGTATTTGTTACTGCAAGTGGCCTGTAATCATTAGTGTCCATGTTTGGCTGTCGTGGAACAGCATTCAGTACATCAAGCAGAAGAAAACCCTGAGAAATCTCATTTATGATTTCGAAAAAACTTCTATTAATTATAATACGTTTTCCTTTAATATCAATAAGTAATTATGGCAGCAGACCAGAGAGGTTTTTAATAACTTTTAATAACTTTGAACTCATTATTAAAGCCATAAAGCGGTCTGCCTGCTACCTTAGGATTAGGCCAAAAATCTGGGCTTATTCTACATTGATTAAAAGTGTGTGTGTTCGTGTGTTGAGCTTGTTGGGACCAGTGTAAGTAAAAACTGAAATACAAACTGATACTAAATAAAATTTATGAAATTAAATAAAAATGAAAACTATATTTATAAAAAAAAACGTGTAGGACTTTAATCTGCAAAAAGACCACCAACATGTTTTTACCTAGTTTAACCACAATATCTTCTATTTTAAAACATGTTGTGGTTGCTGAGCATGGTATACCAAAAGAGTCCCATGTGGTGTGCTCGGCTAACAATTTAATAAGCATAAGGATACACCGAATTTATACAGATCACTAACTTTTCCAGCATCACAGTATCTCATTAATATTTTAGGCATACTGCTAAACTGCTTATCGAATTGTGGGCAAAAATAATGCCTGTACAGTCTCGAAAGACCAGTATCCATTATTTAAAGACCTGAAATGACATTTTATCGTTGTCAAAATAAAGTTAACTTAAATTAAACGGTCAATTTGATTTTCTGAAGGAAAATGAACCATTTGGATTAGTTGACCAATTGCTAAAATAGGTGACAGATTAATCCACAGAAACACATTCATAGTAGCAGTCCTATTTCACTTTAACTGAATTTAATCCTTTTTCACAGATACCAATATACTTATAGTGCCTTAGAAAATTATTCAGACGCCTCAATATTTGTGTCATTTTACAAAACTACATTAAAGTTTTAAATATTAAGAACAAGAGTTTTTGCAAAAATGAAGTGAGATACATGAGCTTGCATACATATTTAAGCCCTTAAACACAAAATATGATGCAATAGCTTCTCTATCAGAAATCTGTATCAGATTTGTATACTAGGCCATTTTATTCTCATTCTTCATGATAGGTACCTTAAAAACGTGTTACAGATTAGGATTCCCATGTACTGCGACACACTGATTGCGTGAGGTCACCTACCTGGTGCTTTTGTCTGCGTTTCCGTTCTTGCTCAATTTTTTGCTGCTTTTCAAGCTTTTCAGTCATGCGAGCTTCCCTCAAGGTCTGACGCTTGCTACGCTTGTAGGCCTTGGAGTTAAGGGCCGTCTCCAAGGTGGTGTCCCTGCGCATGCAAGCTACTACGTCCTGTCTTAGCTATAGGAAAGAGCACAGTTTTCATGTAGCCAGTTGTACAATCACACATTTTTTAAACACCACTCAAAACTCACAGGACCTGTGATACTTTTAGTTATACAAAAAAAACTCAGAGGACCTGAGACTCTTAAGTCTGACAGCAAATACATTCTGAAAAATGGAGTATTCAACTTTGAAACATTAAACATATTTCATAAAGCCTATGTTTAAACCTAAAGCCTTAAGTAAGACTAAGGTCTGAGGTTTGATCTTAACCTGGCGCTGGAAGTTGAGCAATCGTAATGCTTTTAACTCCACAGTTGCCTTGGTTCTTAGGTCCGGGGGCAAAGAACCAGGTAAGTTCTCCAGCTCCTGGATTCTGTGAGCAATCCTAGCTTGAAGTCTTGCAAACAAGAACAGTACACAATAAAATATACATCACAGATCTGAAGGGGGAAATTCATCATAAAGAATATAAAGAAATTAATTTTATAATAGCATTATATTAAACACTGATTAAGACCTCACTTTGCAGACTTTAGCCTTTTTCTGACATTAGATATTTTACTTTCAGCCATATCCTTTACGCACAGAAATGAGCAATTTTCTTTTATCATTAAATTGTAAATGTTTACATTTACTTTATTATGAATCTGTATGTGGCACTAAAGAGTATGCAAGCTCAAAATGACTCATAACAATAGACATATAAACACCTGTATTCTCTTTCTTGAAGTATCTCCACTGGGTCCAGTCCTTGGGGCTTCTGGATGGGTGTAATACGATTCTGTTTCTGTTGGAGCTGAATGATGTGTGAGGGTTGACCTGGGGGCTGCGGGGTAACAGAGATGCTGGGAATGGTTGGGGGCACAGCCTGACTGGGAACAGGTGACGGCCTTCCACTTGCAGCTGACACAGGGAGCTTCTGGGAGGAACTGGCAGCATCAGCACTCTGAACTAAAATACCAAAAATACAGCCAAAAATCAGTTGAAGCAGATTTCAGCGTTTAGTGAAATTGATACATGAACATATGAAATAGTTCTGAATTGATCAAACACTGTGTGGTGACTTATGCCTGAGGAATATTTGGGTAATTAGCAGATTACAAATAAAAAAGCATTCCATAATTTGCCCGCATAACATTACCGTTTCTTGTAACTGGTTTGCAGTTGGCTGTCTCATTGAAAGCCTGCACAAAATGAATGTGTGGTAACAGCTGCAATATTAATAGCTGAAGACCACAATTAGTACTAAAATCATTAAAATCAAGGACCTTGCCTCAACAGGCCAAACTACTGGCAAACAAACAAGGTTCTCTGTCATATTTGGGGACAAGGGACCTCATATTAATGGTTAAACATGCTAAGCATTTTTATGTGAAAACACCACAGTGTTTTCAGTGTCTCCCTTACATCTCACATTTGTACTTGATGCTTTCACAAAAATGAGAAGTTGGGTGCCAAGAGGGCAATTCACAAGTCAAATGGTGCTGAACCTGCCATTGAAGCAACCACTCATATCTTTGCAAATCTAGATGAACTCTAATCTGAGTGCATGAAATATATAAAAATATATTTAGGTTCCGTAATGCTTGCCGCACAATACGACAATCCTCCCTTGGTGTGGTCTGTCTTGGGTGATTGGAACCTTCACCACATGTGGTAAGCTTAAGAAATCAGCATTTTGTTTACAAGTCTCAGTCAGAGAGTTCCCAGCTCTTCTGCAGCAATTCCCCAGATACAGTATGTATCATGTGTCTGGGTTTCTTTGCTTTAACTATTCCATCCATTTCACTCCATTAAAGTTATATGGAATTGAGGTCTGGAGACTGGGCAGGCCAGGTCATTCTACTTCTTCCCCAGACGCACAATATGAGGTGATGTTCTTGGTTGTTGTCTTGACAAAAAAGTCACTCAACTATACTCCTGATTAGAAGTCGACCGATATGGGTTTTAGTCAATGCCGATACCGATATTTAGAAATAAGGGTCAGACGATGGCCAATATATGCTGCCGATTTGTTTTGGGCCTATAATTGGACTTTCC
>JAODKM010000039.1:22284974-22297086 GCA_026780845.1 Petrocephalus sullivani
CACGCCGAAAAGCGTCGCTACGCGCAGCCTGGGTGTTACTGACCCCAGGGCCGGGATCGGGGCTCGGATCGGGGCTCCCCCCGGCGCGGGCTGCCTGCGCCCTGCCCTCCTAAGCGAACTTCTCACGTACCCAAAATAAGGGCAACTCGGCTCATCTTCACGCCGCCTCCGCGGCGACGCGCGCCGGACACATCCGCGTATAGAGCGCGCTTTTACTTCCACAGGGCGCGTATAAGTGATTAAGGGAACTTCGTGGGGCTCGGAGCCCGACAGTCTGTCAGACGGAGCCAGGGGTAAGTTCGCGGAGCCATAGCGCCGACGCTGCGTAGCCAGCCATCGCAGTTCTTTTTTTTTTTTCTTGCTGTTTGCTACGACTACCTATCTACGAGTCAGATTCCCAGTACCGGTGACAAACATGTCAAACGCGGCAATATAAAACAGAGAAACCAGACATACCCAGTTTACCTTACTGAAGTACGAACTTAGAATATCGTCCTTTTCGGTTCGGAAATACCGAGTTCCATCAGCGACTCCCCTCCCCCTCCACTTCTGCTGACATCTTGCGTTGAGATTTTTTTAATTTTTTTTTTTAACGTTCATATTTTTTGATTTGTCGAGCGGACAGGAAACGCCGCCCAATGTCGCAAATGATTGGTTGGAGCTCCAACTATTTTTGGTGGGCAGAAGCCCGGCTACGTAGAAAGTACTGGAACGGTGACTGCTGCCTAGAATAGGTGCGACTTTTATATTTAATCTGTCACCTGGACCGAGGAGGGAAGTCGTCACATTCCCCCGCAAAACAACGACGGAGAATCAGAACCATTGCAGTGACAGGACACTGAGTGCAGAACAGCCCCCCAGCAATTTAGTGACATCCGTCAGGCCACCTGCATGTCTTTGTGGGGACACTCCGAGCCCGGAGCGAGGCGGGCCTCGAACCCCCAACCATGGGGGTGTGCCTTAACGGTGCTACCTAGTCCGTGTAAACGCTGAAAATCTATTTTTATCATGAAAATCCGTTTGAATGGAATGTTAATATTAAACTAGTTCATTAACCTTTATGATGACGTAAGACACCAATGCTATGGAATTGGTTGCGATACTTTTAATATATATGTACGACCCCAAAAGTATTTAGAATTTTAATCACGGGAATCCCGTGTAGCATCCCCGAATATACGCAATTGTGTTCTTCGTAATAACTACAGCGTCCATGTTCAGGGCTGCAGTGAGCTTCGAGCTAATAGCAGGAAGCACAATGCAGGGTACACCCTGGGCACGAGGCCAGGCCATTGCAGCCGCCAACAAAACATGTCCTGGACTGATGGAGTCTCTTTCAGTGAGCGACTAACACGCTGGCTGTGTTTTAACCACCAGATGGAGCTATTTACTAAAAAATATCCATCTTCCTTACTTACCCTTTTTCAATAGCTTAAAATTATTTATTTTGTTTTTAATATGTATTTAACGTCACTCATAAAGTTCCAGATGGCTTCACAATGTGTGCCCTTATCTGACTTGACATTTCTAGACATCTTATTTTCAATTTCAACTTGTCTTTCAAGTTCTGAGCAAATTATGTACTGCATAGCACAGATTAAAGATGATTTCTTGACGAATGACTTTGTTACCAATAAGGAACAAAACTATATATATATATATATATATGGCAACTAATATAATGCACACATACTCTTACATCTATTAGTAGATAAGTTATCCATAGCCACACATATATTGCTGCCTTTTTGAGAAAGCAGCCCTTGGATCAATTGGGGGTGATGGGCCTTGCTTGGAGGCTCAATGGCGAAATCTTACTGCTGTCCCCAAAGCAGCGACCTTCCAATCAAAGGCACAGCAGCCAAATCCACTGAGCCACACACTATTCCCCACAGCCTTAAATTTTTCAAATATTTTTATGATTATACATTCATTTTTGTGTGAAGAGCTACACTTGAGGCATAATAGTAATAACTTTAGCCCTAGCCGTAACTTTTATTAGTATTTATTTATTTTACCAGCACTATGACACTGACTGAACTGTATTTCCTAATGTTTTCTTTGAGTACTCTTACTTTTTTTTCAGAATTGAAGACGGTGGACTATAAGAATTAGAAAACTGATAACAGGGGACCAACAGTTTTACATCTTCTTTTCAGAGCAAAAGCGCATGTAATACATGGCTTGTAAAATGCAATCAAAAAAACAGAAAAAATAAATTTTCATAATCATTTGACTGATCTTACACTTAGCGGGACATTGGGGTGTGGAATTCTTTTTTAAAGAATTAAATGCTAAAATAAAAAAATCAAAGATGAGCAAATAAAGCCTTTCCCACATACATTTAGCATACAATTGAACGAGCATGCATTTATTCTGTGCTTAGGCCAGCCACATAAATATTGCCCGCTAGGTGGCAACACAAGACAAAAAATCTTTAAAAAGTTGCATATCACATAGGGTGGCTTGGTAACTGTGATTAGTACTGTAACATGTTTATAGTATAGATGTGATTCCTGCTCCTCATGCATCATATGTAAAGTTTCCATGTTGTCCCAGTGTTTGTGTGGGCTTCCTTGTCCAGTCCAAACTGAATTGCATATTGTGTGTGTGTGTGTGTGCATGCATGTCCACTGCAATTGACTGGCATTCCTGGCATAGGCAACCAAGTCACTGAAATCATGTACTGGAGAAGCAGATATGGTAAATCAATGGAGATAGTATAATAAATCCATCTGTTTTTTCAGCTGCCTATTCAGTACAGGATTGCTGTAATATCCTTGAGGTTAGCTCAGGAAGCATAAGGCATGGGAACACCCTGCATGCGATGCCAGTCAGTCACTGGGCACGCACACAATCTGGCCTGCTTAGAAATACCAATTTGCCTAACCACATGTTTTTGGACTGAGAAAGGAAGCCAGGGTACCCAGAGGAAAACCCATGCAAACTCATCAACATAGAGCGGGGGCCAGATTCAAACCCTGAACCTTGAAGGCTTGAAGCAACTGTGTGCCACCCACACTCACCTATAAATTCAGAAAATTATTAGTAGCTTATTGGATAAACACGTTAGAGTCACCAAACTCCTGACCTGATTTTCGCTAGGGGACTTTCAGTTCTCGGTTCTGTGTACTCCTTGCCTGCCGGTCCAGGTCATACATGGATTTCACATATAATCCACAAAGCACAATGGGAAGCGTTTGGGAAGAGGGAGCTGTGAACGAAGCAATGTGAACAGACAAAACTGGTGCCAAATCTCTACTGTGACACTTGTGGTTATCTTCAGCACGTCAGACACAAGGTCTCCTGCTGTGGCAGTTGTCTTCATCGCAAGATGAGGAGACACGGCAGATACTCTGTTTGCTGCATGCATGCAAGGTGCACAGTGTCAGCACTGTTCTGCAAAGGTTTGACTGGAAGAACTCAAACTTATAACAATTCTAGGTTATTTTTTTCCCTTCAACTTTTGGCTAAGAGCTTTGCCACAACTTTAGACGTAACATTTTCTTTCGAATTTCTCGTTCGCTCTTTTGGTTGCTCGGTCGCCAGGTGTCTCGACCTACCTGTCTACCCCGAGTTCTTGCAGGCTTTTGTTATTCTTCTGAGGATGTCGTTTTCTTACTTTGCAGCCGACATAAGGTGTGAAATGTCTTTAAAAAGAAACAGTGTCCACAAAAGTATATTAAGCTAATTTTATCCACACTAGCAGGTAAGATTAACCCAGTAATATCTGCATTTCTTTTCCACTCCTTTTGGACATGTTTATTTGCACATCTTTGTAGTCATACTCATCTTGGGGTATATAAAAATAGACAATTCATAGACTCACTGGTGTAGGAAGAGTTTGCAAATGCAAATTTGCTACATAACTTCGTAAAACAGAGAAAGACTAGTGATATATATCTGTCTGTGTGTATATATATACACACACAGACACACACACATATACATTTGTGTTTTCCTTTCCTTTGCTTTTATGTCTCCATGCTATTTACATCTGGTTTCTGGGCCCTGCCAGAGATGTTTATATAATTATAAGATCCAGTACAATTTCAATATGGTTTAATTAATGTGGTAATGAATTTTGAGATATCTACTAGTTAATAACTAAAGTATAATAAAAAAAAACAACAACAAAACATGCACCATCAGCTTATTTATAATTGAATGTAGGCTTCCATGAAACCAGCTTTTTCAATGAAAAAATCTTTTAATATACGTATAGTAGCTCTTATATGTCACTACAACGGAAACACAAACTACATTTAAGACGGAGCCAGTGGCACTGCAGCATTGAAAGAGATTTGCGTAATCCATTACCAAATAAACAAAACAGACAGGGCGCATACAGACGCGACTTCCCCACCTCAAACCCCTCTCCTTTCTTGCCTCCTGTAAAAAGGATGTGTGCAAGACTCCTGAATGGAAATGAATTCAAATAAACTTTACAAATTAACTTAAGAGGTTTCATCCATTACTGCAAATTTATGAACCAGGAAAGAACTTACCCACATGTATTTGGCAGTGAAAATATTTGTGGTTGTGGTAACAAATAACCTTAAAACCATTGAGTCAGTACGCATAAAGAGTTACCAGCATGAAAGTATTCAAAGCCCATCGGTCTATTTAAACTACACAGCTTAACCATGCAATACTTAATACACAAGCCCTTGAAATGTCTCCGTTCTAAACTAGATCCAGAACAGAAATGTTTGATTGCTTGTGTTTGCTTATAATCATCAATATTATTATATTTTCAGATTACAGTAGTTGCAGTAGAAAAACGTTTACCTCTTCTAAATGAATTTTGGATTTAATTTTATAGTCTTATAAAACCAGTCATTTTAGTCCATTTCTTTTGTGAAATAAAGAGCTGACCGCCAAGTAACTCAATATAGTTGACTTTTTAATCTTGTGGATGTACGTTCTGGTCTCACCATTGTAATAAAGAATTTCCTTAACATCCCTCATGGCCAATTGACCACTCTCTATCTTTTTCATCTTATGGACTTCAGGCAGTGTTTATTTTTCTTACTTCCTCATGAAGGAACTCTTAGTGAGATTTATGGGCAGGTGCAGCATGCTGTCTATCCCTTGACCCTTCATTTCTCTGTTATGGTACTCAATTCACAAGCATTGTTTTAACTGGCCTCCTGGGACAGGACCTGAGTGCAACCTACGAAATCTTTTTCCAAGATGGTGTGGGATTCCAAAGAGGTCATGTACAAAACTTAAATAAAGGAAGTGCTGTCGGTAAGGGACTCTTTGTAGTTGCCTTAGCTGCAGGTGCTCTGTCAGTCAATATTAAGCCTCTGCTTTTTTTCACTATCACAACCTGCTTGACATCTGCTGGTCCAACAACACCATAGCAGCAGCTCTAAAGGAATGTTCACAGATTTACGAAGTCATGCGGCGTGTGTGTATGTATATTTATATATATTTATATATATATATATATACATATATACATACTGTGGGTGTATATATATATATATATAAATGCACATTTTACAAGCAATTTTTGTATAAACTGTATAAACTTTTCTCAGGGTCAAGATAAAAAAGTATTGTATTTTCTCTTATCTTTTATAACAGAAGCACTAAAAATGTGAATCCTTGGTTTATGAAGCATGAGCTGCATCACATTTTGTACAGTATAACAAAAACTTAATTGTGTGTAGGAATATTTTAATTCAAATTACCATTATTTCCTTACATATTTTTTCTCTGATGAAGTATATAATTGCTCCACATCCATGATTTATTTCTGTAGCTGATTGTTTTTCAGTTTTAATGTTTAATTACTTGTAACTAATTGTATGAAAGATTTTATATCATGGAAGTTTAGTTTAATCATGAAATCAACTTAATTGTTATTATCTGGCTATTTACTTGTTATTGTGGTCTCAGTCCAGCACTTTATTCATCATAAACACTTTCATTTGGTGCATATATTTGTCAGCAAAATACCATAAAGTGGGTCATTCTGGTAATCAAAATTTTTTTATCCTTTTTCTGGAAAAATCATACTGTAAACAATGCAAACAGAATCAGTTCAAAGAGAAACAAATGACTTACAGGCCATTATCACCTGCCAAAAAAAAAACGCGGAGTTTCCGCATTTCCCAGGAGAAACCTAGGATCTCAGGTCTTTCCAATTCATCTGCATGTACTGTTCATGAAACAGGCCTGCGATTTCCTAACCGGAAATTCCACTGTCTGTGTTTGCAGGTCTATTGAGGGACGTTATTGACTTTGTTATTGAACCTCAGAATAAAATTAACGTCCATACATAGCATCAAACAAACAAAAGATTTTCTATCAAGTTATCATTACTGATGTTAGACTGTGACAAAATTTATCACAAAATTAAATTAAAAATCTAAAATCTAAAATTAATTAAAAAATCTAAAAATGGACTAAATATTTGTCTTCTAAATTCATGGCTATAACAAGGAAAAAATCTATACTTTTCCCAACCATATTGTTTGACAGAATATATTTAAAATGGTTTGTAACTGCATAAGCAATCAGTCCCATTTTAGGTGTTAATGATACAGGTTATTATGCCAGTTTGGTGTTTATTTGTGAAATTGTTACTTTAGCTGTTTTTTTCCATCTTTTGAGAACTGACAGCTGTCACATACTGTAATTAATTTCTCATTCCACTGTGCAGACATTCATGTCCTACCCTATCTTTTTTCATAATGCAAATTCTTTACATTGGAAATGCCGGGTTGCCTAGCTTATAAAACATTCACTTTGGAAGCGCTGGATAGATGGATATATTGTCTTAGTTATATGGTGCTTGTGTGCATTTACTAACGGTAAAGAAAAAGAGGCATAAACACTGTACACATCAATACATATTTTAGATTTATGGTTTAAATCCCTCTGTTATGTGATTGTCTATGGGAGTGTATGCTTTGTGATGGACTGGCATCCCATCCAGGGTGTATTCTGCCTCAGGCCTTGTAATTGCTGTCATAAGCCCCAAGCTCACCATGTGTTATAGTAAAGAGATGGATGACTATGAGATAACATCAAAGCATTAGTCATTAAATTTTGTATGGACTTATTTTCCCATGAATCAAGTCCATGTATAATTTTCACGGTTTACATTAATCTGTAGAAGATCACAGAACAAGATAAATGGATTGCTAAAATACAAACTGCAATATTATAGTATTTGACAAAGACACTACATGTCAGATATGCCTCTGGAAATTGAGATGCTTATGTAATGTGCATTGCCTATTAATCTTTCAGTGACATAGTACAAAGTACCGTCCAATGAGCCACTGTGTGCTACACATAGTTTTTCATATAATACACATCATTTTAAAAGTACAGATTGAGAAGACACATTATAGAACGTTGTTATAAAAATGGTTTTATCATTACAATTATGTGAAAACTGAGTAAATGCATTTTTATGTTACCTGGTCTATGGGTGTAGATTCAAGTTCAGGGATGAAAATGCAGGCAAGAGTTAGGGTTACTGCCAAGGGTGTGTTGCTTAAGAGCTCATCAAAACAAGAAATACAGGGCTGTAAATGCAGAGACCACTGAACCACCGCTTGAGCAGGAACAGTTTACTCTTGACGGGAATATGTTCAGGACTCAGCAATTGGGTAATGGATGCAAAGGACTTAAAGAGACCACCCCCTCAGACGCTAACAATGACTTAATCAATGCCAATTGTCACCCGTAAGTTTTGGTATTTGTTAATATATTTCACTGATGGTGAAGTAATTCTCTGCATCACTGTTTTACTGGTGGTAAAGCCTTTAGCCACAGGATTTCTGGCAAATCTATGGAAAAATCTACCAGCATGTGGAAGGGACGCCTCTCCTGGCTCAATAATTATATCCAGAATGAAGACCTATTAATTTATCGTAGTTACCCATAAATAAGGTTGCTGGGGTACCTGTGCATGTCGCTATTTTGTCTTGTTTATGTCAGTTACACTTCAGCATATGAACTGGCCTGCTGTATCCCTGCCCTGTATACATGCCCAGATGCCCTGTAGCTAGGATGAACATCACCTGAGCTCATGCCATGGACACAGCCAACCACAGGCAAAGATACTGGTCAATAAAAGGCCAAAATCTGGTATGCAGAAGCATGAACAGAGAGCTGACCTACAGATGGTGAGATGGCCCACAAATGGTATGACAGTAGGTAGTACCACACCAATTTCGCACACAACAGATGTTACTTTTTTACTTATATAGGCAGGCTCATGGGGGAGTAGGCTCCTGGGGGAACAGGGAGCAGACCTTGAACCCCAAGGAATTTTGTCTCTCCTCCATTGCCTTATTCATTTTTGGACTGGCTCGCAATCTCCATTCTAGTTCATCCCCAAAGGTGTTTGATGGGGTTGGGGTCAGGGCTCTGTGGGGGGTAGTCAAGTTCTTCCACACCAAACTCACCCAACCATGTCTTTATGGTCCTTGCATTGTGCACAGGGACACAATCATGCTGGAACAGAAAAGGGCCTTCCCCAAACTGTTCCCACAAAGTTGGAAGCATAGAATTGTCCAAAATGTCATTAAGAGTTCCCTTGATTGAAATTAAGGGGTCTAGCCCAACCGCTGAGAAACGACCCCACACCATTATCCATCCTCCAGTAAACTTTACACTTGACACAATGCAGTCAGACAGAGAAGTGTGAATCTTCACACCAAAGAACACATCACTGCCCCAAATCCAGTGCCACTCCTATGCAACGCTTGGCATTGTGCCTGGGGATGTGAGGCTTGCATGCGGCTGCTCAGTCATGGAAGCCCATTCCATGAAGCTCCCAGAGCACGGTTTTTGTGCTGGGGTTAACGCCAGACAAAGTTAGGAACTCTACAGTTATTGAGTCAACAGAGCGTTTGTGACGTTTACACGCTATGCACTTGGTGACCCCACTCTGTTACTTTATGTGGTCTTTATGTGGTCTTTATGTGGTCTGCCACTCCGTGGCTGGGTTTCTGTTGTTCCTAAACGCTTCCACTTTGCAATAATACCATTAACAGTTGACCAGGGAATATCTAGCACAGAAGAAATTTCACAGACTAACTTATTGCAAAGGTGGCATCCTATGACAGTATAATGTTTGAATTCACTGAGCTCTTCAGAATGACCAATTTTTTCATAAATGTTTGTGAACCTGGCTGTATGGCTTGGTGTTTGATTTTATACACCAGTGGCAATGGGTCTGAATGCAACACCTGAATTCAATGATTACGGGGTGTGTCGCAATTGTTTTGTCCATATAGTGTACATTATGTTATGACACTGCTGTTTGATTCTTTGTAAATGCTTCGGAAAAACTATATATATATACTGTGTATGTATATATATATATATATATATTAATATAAATATCAATATAGATATATATGTCATGGGAAGCATGGTGCATAGGTGGTTTTAGACCCCATTTAGGAATAGCGTCAACCCTCCCGTCAGTTACTCCACTGTGCATGAACCATACTAACTGTAAAATATGATATGAGCTAGACAAGTATATACCCTACTTAGATGGTTACTCTAGAATTAATTTTATAGTTATAGTTTATTTGGTATGTATATAGACTTCATGTATAAAATAACATTCAAAATATCTATTCAAAACTTCCTTTGTCTTTTATATAATGTTTGGATTTGTACCATAACATTCATAGAAATCTCCATCACATACCATTTCAATTTAGTTGAAAAACTAAATTGTTTGTGGCTAAATTGTGTAGATATAATCAACCAGCATTGCTTTATCTCCGGTTGCTGAGGTATGCATTTCTTTAGAGAATAGATCACACATAAAATCTGAATACTGTTTGGATGGTGCTCTGTTACACAGTAGCCCAGCAAGTCTCACACTGTCACTTTCGCTGATTTTTAAATAGCACTCTGGCAGCGCTTAACCAGATAGGCTGGAAGAAAGGTAAAGTTTACACTGTCAAAAGTTCATCATTAATCTTCTTCTCTCTTCATATTGAGTGCTGCTCTTACTCTGTTACCAAGCTACTGCATGTCAGGTTGTTTGGTTACATTAGCTTGTGGTTTCAAGAGCTATCTTACTTGCAGTAACAGTGTTCTCATTGAACCCTAGCTGTACATATTTTTCTATATAACTTCTATATTCTATATTTTATATAGAATATATATATATATATATATATATATATGAATTTTATATATATTATGTTTATATTTTTATTTTTAATTTTCATTACATCAATGAATCAATCATTTTAAATAAATAAAATTTAGTTTCGTATGCACATATCAGTAATAAAAAAAACAAGCAAACCTGATAAATCACACATAAACAATGCACATGACCTAGGGTTGCCAGCGCACATGTACCCCAATGGGTTTTTATAATCCTGAAACAACGGCGTATGACTAATGCTGGAATTTAGCAAGAAATCAGCTCTAGTTTCACAAGACATTATTATTATAAAAAAGTAATGCTGATACCCAAGTCAGTGATTAATGAGAAACTATAATAGGTTCAATCTTTCAAATGCTTTCCTTTATTTCACTTTTGGTTTTGTGATTGTGATAATGAAAAGTGTCACAGAAGCATGTAATAAGCCTAAGGGTGTAGTGTCAGTGACAGCAGTGAAAAAGAGCACTTGGCCTGCATTTCTGGTTGACTGTCCATTAAAGGCTACAGTAATGTTTTTCCTTATTGGTGATACTTGTTCCAAATATTTAAACCGCAGGCAGAATCAATGGGTGCGATCTCAAAGGACTTGTATGTTTTATTCAGTGATGTTATTAGTTTTTTTCAAATACACTATCCATCTATAACAGAGGAAGTGTGTAAATAAAAAGAAACCTGTCATAATAATAAAAGATTTCCTCTGCAGAGTTTTATTTCTGTAATGCAAATTACAAATCCACTACTCAATAGGCAGACTATAGACATCCGGGTTCCAGCAAGAGCAATGAAGAATAATGCAAACTCTCCCTGAAAGAGGAACAAATGCAAGGAGAAACAAGTCATTGCAGGTACAGCAAAGACAGAGTGGTTTAAATGTCCACACTGTTAATGAGGCACAGTTGAAAATATTCGTCAAATTAGTATTGTAATGCAGAGGAGCGTTAACAATTGCATGTGGGTGAAACAAAAGCATGTATATATATGGTTAATTTGGCAGGTAGATCCTTGATCCATCTCCTGAAACCACATATCCTGTACAGGGTTGTGGGGGTCTGGAGCCTCTCCTGGAAGCTATGGGTATGAGGCAGGGAACAACCCAGGGTGGGGGCCCAGCCCATCCCTAGGTACAGTCACTCAGGCAATTTGGCAACCCTAATTAGCCTCAACATGTTTTTCAGACTGTGGGGGGGATTGGAGGAATTCCCACAATGACACGGGGAGAACATGCAAATGCCACACACATGGAACCTGGACAGTGACTTGAACCCTGATCCCAGAAGTGTGACACAACAGCTAACCACTGCACCACTATGCCACCCCCTCCTCAATATCTTAAAATAATTTTGACTTGACCATGGGTTTTATTTGTTATGAAGTGTTTTATCTTTCCATCCATCCATCCATCCATCCATCCATCCATCTGTAGTTCAACCAATTTTTCCTAGTCATGATTTCTGAGGTTTTCTGGAACCTATCCAAGGTGACACAAGTTGGAATGGGATCACTCTACAAAAATATACAAAATAATTACACAGTAGGCAAAAAGTATTAATAAATTTAAATTTTTAAATTTTATTAAATTATAATTTGTGATGTGAATTATTTGGTATATCGCACCATAATGATTTAGAATTCAAAAATACAGAAATCAATTAAACATTTGTTCACAAATTGTTTCATTTAAATTTCACATACATTAAGCAGAACAAACGGAAGACATCAATTCCAATCAATTTCAAAACTCAATGTAAATGTGATTTTGTGCACAAAGCACAGATTCATTTTAAGTCAAAATATACTCTTGAGCTAGGTATAAAAAATTGAGAGGCAGTTTCACTGGTATTTAATTACGCAGCATATTTCATTTCCCTATATTTACATTTACATTTACAGCATTTGGCAGACGCCCTTAGCCAGAGCGACTTACATAAGTGCTTTAAGACTCTA
>JAODKM010000039.1:22297186-22307541 GCA_026780845.1 Petrocephalus sullivani
CGAGGGACTGAACAAGTATCTGGGTAGCCTGTGTGGAAAGGAATGGACGTATCCTTCTGATATTAAACAGGAGAAACTGACAGGAGCAGGAAAGTTCCATTGACTAGACACTATCACTAACCATCACTCTCAGATGGACAGTAGCTTGAGAGCTGAAAAATTTAAGATTTTGAATCTGGCTGCGTAAATATGAGGGCACAGAAACAAAGCCAGTTTGATATCCGGAATACTAGTCAAACAGGACTAGTCACTTAAAGCATTTTGTTGCCTAATTGAATCAGGTTGAACAGCTTTCCATAGGGGTATTGTAAAGTGCACCCATGTCGAATTATGCCAATCCATGCATAATATATTAATATTATATTCATTAATAAGTTTTAATAATTTCGAAAAATATGTTTTTTTAGCATTGAAATGGCTAGAATTTCAAAAGGGTAAATGTTCTGATGAAATACAGCCCCTCAATAAAATAGATAAGTTAACGGAAATAAAATTTTACTTCAGATTGTCTGTTCATCAGAGCTAGATAATATGTTGCTGGCCCATACCAGAGAACCATAGCCAGGCTGCCCCATAGACATAGGCAGCGCCTGGGACACCATTTGATCAGGGGACACAAAAGAAATCAGCAGAAATACCTCTGTGGCATTCTGTGGCATTCTGTGCCATTACACGTATTTACACCAATTTTTATATTTTACTACTTTTCCTGTGAAACAGACATGAGCTAGCTAGTTAGCAGCCAGCCACCCACCCAGTGCTACTGAAATGTTTTTATTATAAATTAATTGACAAAATTTGTTTTGTGCTGTTTGGGGGGTTGAGGGCACTCAGCAGAATCTCGTTTAGGGCCCCAGAATACCCAAGCCTCTTTGTTTAATAGCTGATCTTTAAGCAGAATTTTCCCTACCTTTATGCATTTGTGCTTTGTCTATAAGAACAGTAGTTTGTTTACAATAACAGAATTTATTCTACGACATGCCACTGACAGCTAATCAGTAGAGTTTCTTTTTCCCAAAATGTTTTATTACAAAATCATTTGCTCAAAGCACAAATATTTAACGCCTGGTCAGGTAAGTGAGTTATAAATGAGGATCAATAAATTATACGGTAAAGCTGGCTCAGTTTTATACAAGTTTTGGTTCAAGCATTAAAGCATCCATTAATTTTTCATAACCATGTAGCTAATACATATTGTGGTTAATCAGGACATAAGGCACGGATAACCTGTACAGCATGCCATATCACCCCATTGCAGGTCATCTAATGTGGGCAATTTAGAGAAGTCAATTCAAACTAAACACATGTTCTTTATGAGTATAATCTCACATAGACATGGGAGACACATGCAAAAAAAAGCAAACCCATGTTGCCTAAGCTGAGGCCATAGTACAACCCACTAAAGAACTGTACCACCTGATACTGCTTATACATTTGCATAAACAGTATAATAAGTTCAATATGTTGATGCTGAGGCTAATTGCCCTTAGCTGTGCATGCGTGAGTGACTGGTGTGTGAGTGTGCCCAGTGATGGGTTGGCCCCCCATCCTGGGTTGTTCCCTGCCTTGCACCCATAGCCTCCAGGACATGCTCCAGACCCCCTATGACCCTGAATAGAACAAGTGGTTTCAGAAAATGGACAGTTGGAAGGATGGATGGATGTTAATTATAAATTATAGCTACTTACTAAAAACATTAGGGATTTCAGGGATTTAATTAGGGATTCCACTTTGTTCTGGGTGCTGTATATGCCACTAATATTATGTACTAATCAAGCTGGCCATCATTTTCCTTACTGAGGTGTTATATTGATAATTTCTGTATAAAAAGAAAGGGTGAGAGAGGAATGCTGCTCACCAGTTCCGTCCTCTTTTTGTCTGCTTATTTGTTCTTTGTTTTTCAGAAACCCACTTGGATCTTTCATCACCTCAGTTTTACTTAGCACTGAAGCATGTAAGCATAAATTTAGATGCAGGTGTTTTTTGTACATGTCAGAACTAAACAACTCTCTGACTGTTGAACAGAAATTATTTTAACCATAATAAAACAAGTCCCGTATCTGTACAACAACCATGAGTGCCATCATTAATCAGAAGAGGGCATTCTACAGTATAAATCAGAGAAATTAAGCTTAGTTATTGAAATAGAAACAAAACATGCCAATTTGGATGAACTATGAATTAATACTTAGAAGAATGTTCACTGACATTCTACAGAACTCTCAGTAGAGATTCCATCATCTAGTGGTTTGAACCCCTAGTGTTCTAATGTACGGGATGTTGAAAGTCATTTCAGGCAGGTCTCTATCATACACCCTGATGTTGATGCACTACTTTCCTATACTTGAGTGAATGTTATCAGATGCCAGGTGTCTAACATTTTAATCCTTACTCAAAGCTGTCATTGCCACTGAAAACAACACCTATAATCTATTAGCAGCTTTCTGTGGCTGTAAAATACAGCTGACATAGAATGGTTCACTCCAGGATTGCTGCATGAAGTATAGCATGTCCCCCATTTGGACAGTAACATTTTTAGCAACTTGATTGCAAAATACACTAACTAGTCTGTAGGGAAGGTGTTTTCCCATTTATTGAGGCTTTAAATAAAACACAGCACCTGGAACTTTGTGATTAGTGTAGAGGTGTTTCGGGGGACAAACTGGTTCTACATCCATGTACTCACTATCGTCTTAGCTCATTGTGAGCCCATTTTAGAGCTCCTGAGCTCCTAAGGGTAAATAGGAAACCACGCAATGACAGCAGCCTGTTTTTCTGTGTGTTTTTAATCAAATTTTGCTATTGTAACGTTTGGCAGACTGAGGCATTGTGGTGGATGCAAAAGAGGAGGAGACTTGGCTTTAAGGATAAAGAACGCCCTTTTATTAGAGCCCCTAAAAAGGTCTGACACACACACCAAACAACCACCGAGAGCACATAATGGGGAAACGCAGGGAGGTCTGATGACTTTGACCCCTGCTTGCTATTAGCTACACTATTCCCGCAAACTGCCATGAAAACTGTATCAGTTCAATTCAATTCAATTCAGTTTATTTTTATATAGCGCCCTTCACAACAGGGTTGTCCCAGGGCGTTTTACATGGGTGTAAAATACATTGATGTACATTGATAAAATACATAGAATTAAAGAAGACAGAACAGAGAGAAAAGACAGAAAAAGCCAATTGACAACGGAGGAGAGGAACCAAAAACTCCCAAGCAAAGCTATCTGGGATAATGATGTGCTGTGCGTGTGATTATGCATGTTCCAAACACCTGCAAGTAGAAGAACTGACACCCAGGGCTGCTCAACAATATAGGTGACATAGTCAGCCACCTAGGCAGCCTCCTTCTGCAGGGGCACCGACTTGGTATTATTATTACTACAAAGAGTGCAGAAATATTTTCTCAAAAAGGCAGTTTCTTCGGATCTTAAGCATGCCCTTTACAACTGCTGTAACATCAGCGTCAGAGTTCCGCTACTGCCTGGGGTCTCCTGTTTACCCATCTGTCTTGTTTCCCCATTGCCAGGGGTCGTGCCCTAATTACCCGCATAAGTGTCACCTGTGTTTTCTCCCTTCTCCCTATAGCGTCCTTCCCTTGTTGCTTCCCAAACACCTTGCGCCAGCTCCCTGTCCGTATTCAGTGTAGATGCTGCAGTCTATAGCCTGTTAGACCATAATCTCCCTGTCATTATGTAGTTCGTTCTGCGTTCAGGGAAGAGTCAGATGTTTCCTTTATTCCTATTGTACTTGCATTAAAACCTATATCCGCACTTGCATTCCAGCGTCTGGCAGCCCATGACAGCTGTCTTCTTATTTGTTTAATGAACATAATTATAAGACTGATATGAATTTAATGACCAAAATGACAGATTCAGCTACATCACTGGAATTTTCCAGCAATAATATGGCACTCCCTTGGCAGCACTGCGGGAGATGTGTGTTTGATTTAAGTCATGGTTGATAAATCAGTTCTTTGAACTTTCCCACTTGAGAGTCAGTAAGGTGTCACATTTTCAACACACATGCTTGAAATGCTTTTGCAGTCAGGTATAGATAAAGTCCACCCATGGCCAGGTTGATTGCTGTTGGGTAGACATTTAGATATGTGAAACACAGGGAACATATTTATGTGTTGTAATTATCTTCAGAGTGGTTGTTCTTCTTATTATGGTCTTATTTATTCAAATATAATAGTCTGAAAGAATTCAAATTGGAAGCATTATTTAAGGATCCTATAGTAAGTTTCCTTTATTAAGAGAGGATTGTCTGAAAGCTATTTGACTGTTCTGTGTCATCTAAACACTAATATTAATAAAATACATTTAATATTTAAAATGAAATGAAATAATAAAATGCATTTGTCAACAATTTAGAAAATCATTTCAAATTGTGATTATGATCAAATTGATATTTGACTGTGGTTTCTATAATATATGTATTGTGTACATGATTAGCATTAAAAATAGCATAAAAAAAAAAATTTATTATAAAAAATAATTGTGGTGCAAATTTGTGTGTGTGTGTGGATAGATGGATGGATATATGGAAATTTAATTGTAATGAACTGTGTCATAATCTGTACTAATATTTATAGTAAATAAAACAACTGCATAAAATATCCACAGAACGTGAAAAAACATGCATTTTATAACATTTTCATTTAAAACCAATGATATTCCATTTTTTTCAAATAAAATTCTGATTAAACAAAAATCTGAATGGATGTTTTAATAAATGTTTTCTGATAATCTATATGTTGATTAAAAGTGTTTTTTATGATTCATTTTATGATTCTGTTAAATTAGCTTGGTAACTCTGGTATATAGATCATCAACAAAGGATGGACAAAACAAACAGAAACTTGACATGAAAAAGGACTTCAATGTTGCAGATGAGTCATTTTGGGCTGAATGCCAATAGCATGTGTCAGCTATAATAAAGTTCTGACAATCAGCATTGTGAAATGTGAGCTTTCCGTGCAATGAGGCAACTGACAGAGCTCCAATGGGGCCAAGTAATCATGTGTCAAGGGGAACATTCACTGAAATCATGACAGAATATGATTTGCCCTACATTGGCAAGGAGGAACAGCGGTTGCATGTCAAAGCTCACTGACGCAACAGGATTAGATGCTAAACAGCACAAAGGTACAGCCTCAAACATTACCACGGAACCGAATCAGCATATTTCGACAAAAATATAGCATAATATTAATTTGTATAGTCATTTAACTTCCAGGGGTGAAGCATTGATTCCTGCTCACCTCTGTATCTGTGACATTTACTTGCACTCTTTATTGCATGGGTTTCCTCCAGGTATCTTGGTTTCTTCCTGCCATCTAACACATGCAGTTAGGCTATCTATAGTGCCCATAGTGTGTGGTTGTGCATGCTCTCTACTACAGTCTGAGGTGTCCCTCTATACTCTGCTTCCTGAATAGACTCTTTCATCATTATGACCCTGTACTAAACATGTGGGTGAATGCTTATTCCCTCTATGGATTATATTAGCAAAAGGTTGTAAAAGTAATGTTGTTACCATATGAAAAATCTACAGATACAAGGAAGACTCTATGTACTGAAACGTTGTAAAACATATTGTAACAATACTGCAAGCAATATTAAAAGACAAGAATCATCTCATTAATCCCCATGTTTCTATTGGTAATTAATAATATTTTTAAAAATTAATATGGAATAAAATACCAAAAGTGTGTTTCAGTAAAGCTAGTATCTGAAATTGAGTAGCATAAAACTCAAATCCAAGGCTTTTACACCTTAAGAAAACAATTTACTGTAGTCGAGAAAGAGCTAAGAGTTGAATTAAAATCTCCTATACCCAAGGACTGGCCTGCAGCAATAACTGGCATGATGTTGATGTCGGCAATGATGTCAGCAACCTGGCCTGCCCCCTGTGTCCTCTTCATCCAGACTCTCCAGCCTATCTAGCAGACAGCACTGGAGCTTATTCAAAGCCTGGGGTCTCTGCGGACCAAGAGTGAGAGACAGATGTGCAAAGTTCCAGCTGACCACCTTGGCTTTGTACATTTTACTCTCACATTTTCAGAATTAAAAATGCAGGGTGGGAGGTTGTCAGAGACATGCCAGGGCACAAAAATGAGATTGTAGCTGTTAGGACGGAAAGCCAAGGGCATTCTCTTGGGAACTATTTGTCTTCTTAGGGAGCCCTGTGAACTGTTCTTTGGTATCAAGAGCATCATCTTGAGAATCCATCTGACATTCCAAAAGGAATTAGTTTGTAATTCCCACATTAAAAGCACTAAGGCCAGGTGGCTGACCACTATATGGCCATGCTGTGTAGAACTAAAAAGGTTTGCATGTCTGTGTGTGGAATGTTTGGCGATTTGCACAGACATTTTTGTATTTAGACCATGGCTACTTAAACTATCTGTCAATGTTATGGACATTCTCTACTGTTGTGTACAATGAAACAAAAGTTAAAGCCGACAGAAAATTATAGATAGATGAAATTAAAATATTATAAGATTCATGAAAAGTTAAAATTTTCATGCAGATTTGTCAGATTCCATTGGGTTAAACCGCATGGTATTAAATCAGTGAGTCACTTTGCCTCTAGTTTTCCAAATATGCCCACATGTGTTTTTCGAATAGCTTACTGCGTGACAAACTGCAGAATTTTGTGTTAGTCTACATATGTTTCCTTACAGTTATATTGTAAATTGAAGATATTTGTTAAGCTTGTTAAGGGTTCTGTAAGAATGACTTTCTTTTCTGATGTTAAAGGCGATGCCTCATATATTTTGCAATGAATCTGAAGATATTTTTCTTTTAAACTGACACCTTTATTGTTGTGCAGTTCCTCATGTGAATCGTGACTTTTAGACATTCAGCAGTACTGTGTTCAGTTTTAACATCTGTAACAAGGGAAAGAGGATTAGCGATTCCATTTTTTTAAAACATGTTATGAATACAATGATCCATTAACCCCTCTGTAAAAGTGGTTGAAGAATGGATATTTATCAATTAATTATGACTGTTGAGCCGATGAGATCAAAAAGCTGTATTAGTGATTTATAAATTATTATTCATTCTGACTTTTTCTATGACTTTGGAGGGTCACAGAAAAATAATGTCTACATAGAATCATTTTAAATCTGTAAAAGAAGTGTTCATTGGTCTTTGATAGTGCTGTTACGATGATAATTGAATAAGTCATCAAAATAATTTGTTTGGTTCTTTACAGTAGGAGTGATATAAATGGTGTTAATATATTACAAATGGTAACATTATATAAAATGTTTTATACATGGAAATAGGCTGCTGGTGAAAATAGAAAGAAAAAATATATATTAGGCTAACTAAATAATTGGCAGTCTGCCTATATCTTTTTTTCATTATTTACCCTTATTCAACTATTTGAAGATATGCTGTTTTGCTTTTTGCATCAGACAAAGTCATATAAATTGATAAATGCATATGATATTCCATTACACAATTCATAACTCTTTCTTTAGTTGTATCCAATTACAAAGGTATTTTGTTGTTTTCCTTGAAAAACTGTGTTGCTTGTTAAGTTAGCAGTGGTCTAGTCATGAATGAATGCGGTTTATTGGCCATGTAAGTTCACACTTAGAAAGAAATGGCCCTGACATGGCGCTTGCCATGACAAAGCAAACAACAACCAAGTATAGATGAGAACAATGAAACATCTCACAGGCATCAATCACCGTACATGACACAGAATAGTACGAAAGTTACAAATAAATAAATGCCCATCATCACATTGATAGAAGTAGCTATGTTTTAATAAAAATTATAGGTTTCATCTGGCAAGATAGCAGCCCTGTGGTTTGGTCACATGTAGTTGCAATATTGGAAAAATAGTATAATCAAGCTGAAATAGCAACTTCCAATTTCATATTTTTGTTCAGTGAACAAGTGAGCAGCATAACATCTATAAAAATGGAATGTTATAGGAAAAGAGCCCATTTTGATCAGGAAAACAGGAAAAAAACAGGAAAGTGTTTGTCCAGCTTATCATGTCCGCAGGTAATAAAACTTCAAATGGACACAGACACCTGGATACAACAATGTCTAGAAAATGGATCCATGTGTCTCATAAACCATGGTACTGGCCCAGTAGACAGCCCCAGTTTCGTCTCCTTCACAGCTGTATCACCAAACCACGAACTATGAGTCCCAGTTCATTTATTCATTAGTTTTACAAATTTATGAAGTACTTTTCTGAAGTTCGTGGCCTTTTTCAGGGGTCAGGGAGTAATTATTATTATTTTTTTTAACACTGTAACAAATCATTATATAATCATTATATAATTTTATATATATATAAAAGTTGTGAAGGATTTTCTAATTGCTTGCTTATAAGCAATACAGTGAGTAATAAAAGGATACCCAGTGATTTTGCACCTATGTGGTATATTATAGTCATCACCTACCCATGAAACATGAAACAGGAACTACGCTTTGTGTATAAAGTGAATATACCCTAGGACAGGGGTGGGCAATTCCAGTCCTGTAGGGCCATGGTCCAGCACGTTCTGGTGTTTTCCCTGCTTAGAAACACCTGGTTCACCTCACCAGTTAATAGGCAGGTTTAAGTGAACCCTGACAATTAACTGGTGAGGTGAACCAGGTGTTTCTGAGCAGGGAAATCACCAGAACATGCGAGACCACGGCCCTCCAGGACTGGAATTGCCCACCCCTGCCCTAGGAAATGGTGCAGGTCATCAGGGAGAGTAGTACTACTAATAGCAGGGATTTTGGCTCTGGAAAAAATTTAAATATATCGAAAGCAAATAAAGGTTATAAATCTATTAATCTTCTATACCACTGGAACCTGCTCAAATAGACAAGGCAGGAGAAGACCCTGGATGGGATTCAAGTCCATCGCATTGTATGCAGACTCACTATGGACAATTAAGGAATGTAAGTTCCCCAACTTTCTTATTTTTGAATTACAGGAGAAAACCCACAACACACAAAGAGATAACATGCAACCCCCATACACGTACTCCTTGGGGTGGGCATTGAATTACAAACCCCGGAGGTGTAGGATTCAGAAGACAATGCAAAACAAAACAAACAAACAAGACAAACCAATAGGGTTCTGCAATCTCATATCAAATCTCCATGCTTATAATGGGATATAAAACTGTTCTGTATAAACAAACGTATTGTAACACCTGGCCATTACAGCTACAGATACTTTTATGACATCCAAATCTAAATCTATAGGCATCAATATGGAGCTGTTCCCACTTTGTAACTATAACAGCTGCCACTCTTTTGAGAAGGCATTCCACAAGATTTTGGAGTGTGTCTGTGGGAATTCTTGCCCATTCATCCAGAAGAGCATTTGTGAAGTCAGGCACTGATGTTGGACGTGAAGGCCTGGCTCGCAATCTCCATCTTAATTCATCCCAAAGGTGCTTGGTGGGGTTGAGGTCAGGGCTCTGTGCGGGCCAGTCAAGTTCTTCCACACCAAACTCACCCAGCCATATCTTTATGGACCTTGCTTTGTGCAGTGGGGCACAGTTAAGTTGGAACAGAAAATGGCCTTCCCCAAACTGTTCCCACAAAGTTGGAAACATAGAATTGTCCAAAATGTCATGGCATACTAAAGTATTAAGAGTTCCCTTCCCGGGAACTAAGTGGCCAAGCCCACCCCTGAAAAAAACTGCATGCTATTATCCCTCCTCCACCAAACTGTACAGTTGGGACACAGTCAGACAGGTAACATTCTCCTGGCACCTATCAAATCCAGACTAGTCCATTAGACTGTCAGGCGAAGCTTGATTCGTCACTCCATGGAACACGTTTTCACTGTTTCAGAGTTCTGTGGTGGTGTGCTTTACACTACTCAGTCCAACGTTTGGCATTGCGCTTGGTGATGTGAGGGTTGCATGTGGCTGCTAGGCCTTGGAAGCCCATTCCATGAAGCTTCCGGCACACTGCTTTTGTGCTGGGGTTATTGAGTCAACATTGTGTTAGTGAATTTTATGCACTATGCGCAAAATGGTTCCACTTTGCAATAATACCACCTACAGTTGACCATGGAAAATTTAGGGGAGGGAAGAAATTTCATGAACTAATAATAATAATAATAATAAACATTTTATTTATAGGCGCCTTTCTAGACACTCAAGGACACCGTACAGTAAATAAAAAATATAATAACACAATTGGAATACAAAAATACAGAAATATAAAACAGGGTAAAATAGACAATGCAATTGGATTCACAGAGAAAAAGCAAGTTTAAACAGGTGGGTTTTAAGTTTAGATTTGAAAAGTGGGAGTGAGTTAATATTTCTGAGCTCTGATGGTAGTGAGTTCCAGAGCCAGGGAG
>JAODKM010000039.1:22315594-22333221 GCA_026780845.1 Petrocephalus sullivani
TCACAAATGATTGTGCTTGAGTGCTGTGTGGTAATTAGCACAGTGAGTTGAATCAGGTGTGTTAAATGAGGGTAAACTCAAAATTGTGCAGGACTCCCCAGGTATATGCATGTTTTCCAATATAATGACTTCAGATAAATGCAAATTAATGCCAATTATGAAAATTGCTTCCATAATCCAGTACATCTGAAATTGCATGATATATTTATCAGATTTAAAAGAGTCCTAAAGCATTTTTAGAACACTATATAGTGCTTTATGAAATAACATTTACCCTTTAGCATTATATGTTGCTGAATTACATTAGAATTACATTAACCAGTGCTTATAAGGGGGGTGGCACTGTGGTTAGCACCTTGGGGACCAGGGTTCGAGTCTCCACCAGAATTCCATGTGTGTGGAGTTTGGATGGCCTCCCTGTATCATTGTGGGGTTTCCTCTAGGTACTCCGGTTTTCCCCCACAGTGTAAAAACATGATGAGGCTAATTGGAGTTGCCCTGCATGCCTGCATGCTCACCCCTCGTCCCTCCCAGATTGGATTCCTGCATCCCTTGTTCAGCTGCATTTACAGTATAGGGTCACATGGTAGCCCAAAACAGAGTTTAAGTGTACATATATAAATATATAATGATATATATGAATAGTATTATTGTTATTGTTTTATATAAAAACAAAAACAACAACAACTATAATGAAAATAGTAATGATTTTTATTAATATTAATATTATTTATTATCATTTATCTGTACAGTGGTAAAAATCGTAACCTTGAAATCAATGTATTTGAAGCAAATTTATCCGAAGTTATATCAATGAATATCATACTGTATGTGTCATGTGCAAATGTGCAAACTGGTGCATATGAACAAAAAATCTGATCCATATGCGATAATTCATATTCAGTACATTTAGTATAAGTGACAATAATGTTGTAGAAGGAAAGCGGAATGTGAAAGTATCAAAGGAAGCTATCGGATCGTGTTTGAAGCTCAAGTTGTTCTTTGCCATTGAGTCACTGTTTATCCTTTTGCACCATCAATACTTTAGGACTGTCAAATCTGTTAGACATGCGTCAAGCGTGATAGGCATGGACAGCTTATTCAGCCTTAGACACGTGTTTCAAAGGACTATGGGTAATTTTATGCTGCTTTTCCCATTAGTCCGTCAGTTTAGTGGCAACTATTCATTTTGTTATCCCTTTTAATCTTAACCTATTGTTCCTCCTAATAATAGCACAGATATCCAAAGTAATATTAAAGGGTCAAACTGGATCATTATATTATTACTTACAAAAGCTCACAATGTCATAGACGATATATGCTTGAAAATGGATACTTAATGGTAATCATAAAAGAATGCTGATATACACTTTTCAAAGATACCGTCAGCATGGTACGGTCAGGGGAAGGAAAAAAAATTTATTTCCTTTGAAAAATTTATTCAAATTTATAAGGGGTCTTGTGCAGATGTCATATACAATTGCTTGCTTTAAATACTAAATCTTTTGGGCAGAAGCTTTTAAAACTTCAAATGCACCAATATCTACTTACATATGTCATGGTGCACCCCTATATAGCCTTTTCCTGTTCGCTCTCCTGAAACATAAACGTATGAGCTGGAAATGGCATGTTATTTTCCACAGATAAAACAGAGGACCTGCACACTATTAAAATACACATGCTGTCTGGGTTTTCCATTACAGTGTAAGAATCAAAAACTGTCTTCAGTCTTTCATCGTTTACTATAAGGTGCTGTGATTTGAAAAAGATGTGAAACTAAAGTTTTTGGTTTCTCTGCGATTAGGGGTCTTAATGACTTAATAAGGGGATTTTTTAAAGATATGATGGGAAAAAAATCTGTTTATGTTTATTGTAAAATAGTGTGTAGCTATCTATATAATTAACATTACATGACTATATATCATGTGTAAAGCTGTCTTTTTAAACGACCGTTGCATGGGTGACACTGTATTTTTTGCACTGTTTCTGAAAGTACTGCATTCTCTGCTGTATGGTATATCTTTTAGTTGATCTGGGTGGACCTCATTAAGAACAGAGAGACACTTGGGAATCTTGGGGTCAAAAACTACTGTTTATGTTGCTGTCCGAGCTGTTTTTTGCACTTCATGGAAGCCGCATTCCTAGAGATTTATCCAAGCTTACCGTATTGGTATGAACATCAACACATGTGGGCAAAGGGGTAATGATTCTGTTATATTTAACTGCTATAGAGGATTCAGAATGGGGTCAGCAGTGTTTTCAAGGTTTGGTAAAAATTGTTCAACACGAGAACCTGAAGGGTGATTATTACCCTAAATATATAACTTAAATTGTTCATTGTAAAATATTCTCTTATGTCAGTCTCATAGTCACCCCTTAAGAAAAGTGCCTTCGAGGGTCATATAATGTGCATAGAACATAAATCTTTCATATCATTACAATAATGTGTACAGATTTTGGTCTTAAATTGAGCCCAGTGCTGGAGCAATCGGAACAGCTGAGCAGCACATGTTGACCCCCTGAGTCTTTTCAAAGGCTTTCTTGATAGATTTCTAGAAAGTATTTTATGAGGTACTTAACTATTCAAATATATATTTTTCAGTTTAACGGAATTGCAGACCCATTTATTTTTCTTTTTTCAGCAACATATCTACTGGCTTAACATTTATTTATTTATATTTTAAGTATATTAAAATTGATGTTTTTGCTGGAATTTTATGCCAGAGACCAGTATCCATTGTGCAATGAGGTAAACCTGGAAACTGTGACAGTGCATGAGGAGTCAAAAAGCTTCAGTAAATATTTTAGCAGCATCAGTAGTATTACATGGAAGACACCACAAGATTCACTACGTGGTCCTCTTACTTCTTATGTTATTCTGTTGAACATAACTCTGTAATACATTCACAAAATATTAGAAAATGATACATACTCTTCAAACACCAAATAAAACCACCTACTAGTAATCCATATAGCTCAATTGCTGTTTAAAATAATATTTCAACCGGAGCTGCAAATATAAAATGATGATAATAATAATTATAATTATCATTATTATTATGATAACCCCTTGCAAAGCCTCTTCTTAAAGTCTCTCCTTTATTATCCTGTACATGAAGCATTTCATACGATAAAGGTGTTGGTCATGGTTTTCTATGGAACACCTCCATCAGAGACATTCCAATTTTATTGTCATGATTGTACATCTAAATATTTTAAGTATTTTTTTTATTTTTATAAAAAGCCTTACACAGATGCTTACATCATTATACATATAAAATATTTCTGGACGATTCATTACTTTTAAAAGTAGATAACTAACATAACTAATCCATCCATCCATCCATACATCCTATAACCTTTTGTAGTGATCAGGTACACTTGCAAATGAGCAGATTTACATCTGGTTAAAGTCTTACATACATCGTATGTTAGTCTGTCTATTTATATAATAAATAGTCTACTGAGAAAGTGAATGGAGCTTTGACTTTTATTACATTTTGTTCTGATTTAAATGCTATTGCCAAAATATGGAGCCTTGGTGTATTAGTAAAATTTTTATACAACAACATAAACATAGCTATAGTAAATGAGATTTGAAAGGTCTAAAAACACAGGTAAGGAATCATAAATCATAACACCATTTCTCTCTGTCACGTCTGGTTAAATAGCAGGACTTCTAAGGAGTTCCTGAAGTACAGTAAGGTGCGAAGGGAAACGCATTCGAAATTCCCTTAGGGTAACTATTAAAGCTACATTTGTAGCTTCATATTTACACCCCCACCATAAATATAGCAGTCTATCATAACCTGAAAAGATAAGAAGTATAAACCAGTTTTTAACTCTACTGTCCCGGAAACAATCTGTGTTTATAGGAAAACAAGAAAAATGGCACACATTGTATTGCCAAAACACATCTTAAGTTTCACAGCGGCAACGGCCTAGTCTGGTTTCCACCAAGGTTAAAGGGGCATTCTGCCAGTATATATTACTGAAGAATCTATGCTCTATAAAATGTTAGCAAATGTCAGCAATTTTGGGTTAAAAGAGTTCTGTTCCTTGTAAAAAATAATAATAATCAAATTGAACTTTCAAGATAATGACATTCAACTTGTAAGTGTGTAAGTTCACTCCTGTGGGACACTAGGTTATGTTCCATTTTAGTATCCAAACATTTACAAACTACTCTTAAACAGATCCCTCCCCAAGTCTCATTGGGTGGCACCAATTGTAGTGCTTTTTCCTTCTTCCAACTGATCTGTCGTCAGGGTTCTGTTATGCCTGACTGCGACATAGACTCTCAGCCAGAGGATCAGAGAGCTGTAGAGAGGGCAGAAGTTAAGTACCCTTTCCTGGCCCACCCTTAACCTCTAGTTATGTGTTTGTGGACACCCATGGTATTCAACCCACAAAGTGAAAGTCCTTTTGAAAAACATTGCACTGTTTTTATTTTTTTCTCATCTTCTCAGTAAATAAGCCATAACTTCAGACCCTCAACTCAAACCCTCTGCCCTCTTTCAGGACTATGTAAGGATTTTTTCTTAGCCATGGATTTCAAAAGATATTCATTCAAATAATTATAGCTTAATCTGTCCTTCCAACATACCTCCCCTGGTAAAACGCACCAATGGCAAACATATGTCATCTGCACTCTCTCTCTCTCTATATATATATATATATATATCTATATATATATAAATACATACACACACACACACATATATATGTGTGTATATATATATATATATATATATATACATAAAGTACATACATATAAATATATATATATATACATATATTTTCGAGCTCAACTATCTTGTTGTCACAGATGAAAAGTAAAACCTTTGGGAAACATTTTGTACGCATCACTCTGTTTTTCCATTAAATTTACATGTTTCTTTAGAATGGCAAATTCTAGCATTGATCAGGGTGGGGGATGGTTTCATTTTGTGATTATTATTAGGTTTCTATCAGGGAGATGAGAAATTTGGCAAGAGTATTATAGTATCCATATTTTAACTTATTGACTTCCAGCAAAGAAAGAGCCCAGTGTTATTTTACAAGTAAATGTCAACTGAGGGTTAAATACAATGCAGTTAATGCTGTCGGCCAAATACCCGTGTCTAAAGATCTGTTTAACAACATTTGCATACAGTTTGCAGGACCTGTTTGTTGTTCTTCAAGTCCCTTAATTAAAATACCACTTACAGTCGATCCAATAAGCACCAATATGTTTGCTTTGGCTAGAAATGTGCAACTTTCCGTAGTATATGTAAATCTTATATAGGGTCTGCCAATAAAAATGTCAAATATAATATTTCTTACTTCGTTAGTATGTATTCTTTGATTTGTCTAACAGTGAGTGAAATTGCCAGACAATATATTAGTCAAATTTTTACATGCTTTTCATGTTGTGCGGAAAGTTTTATAGAATTCTAAAAGTATTACCAGAATCATATTTTCAGTTCTATGAAAGTACAGGACCTATATTTAAGTAACAGAAACATTGGAGTTTGCAGTTATCTCCTTGTTGGCAATACAGTGTCAGTAATATGCAGGCACATGCATGCACTTCGGTAACGGGTATTTCCAAAAGCATGATGCAGGTGTTAATAATATAAACTTGCTCTGCTCCTATTGTTTTGTTACCTGCTCCTGCATCTGAAGGCGGGGAGAAGGTCAGCATGTGAATAAGCACATCCAAACATTCACTAGCTTAGACCTGATTTGCCTGAGCCCTTATCGGTAGAAACAGCTGTCAGCTCAGCATGGTAATTAAGTGTTACACGCTTGTCAAAAGATTCCAGGCTAGACATTTCTTATTATATTACAAGTTGCCCCTGAGGAATTTGTGCTTCTTTAAACATAGAGGCTGCTGGTCTTAAAAAACAATATAAACAAGCCGCTAAGCTGTGTAAAATGAACAAGTATCGTACCCTATTGTTAACACTCATTGACTCCAAAATATAAACAGAATCTGTACCATTTATTTTCAAAGTCAAAATAACCTTGTGTGTGACTATGGTGTATCTGGTTCACCTACATTTCAGATCAACTGATTTTTAATGTGCAGAGGCTTGTAATATGTTATATACCTAGCTGCATACCTAAAATACTCCAACACCTGGGGGAGCAGGGAATGGCAACATATGTGGGTCTGCACAGAGGTAACATAAATGCGATGAAAGAATTAATTCCCCCTCAGATTGCCATGATAGTATAAAGGCATATGGGTGGGAATACAATAGAACAGTATGGAACAATTCTGAGAAGGGGGGACTCCTTTTAAAATGCGAACTTCAAAAATAAATATGATAGCACCTTAAATTACATATACTTCAATATTAACCAAAAGGCATAGGATGCCACGGCTAATTTTTACACTTAGCTACTAAGCGTTAGGTTACGTCATCCTTAAAATGCATTTGGCATTTTTAAAATCATTGCTACCTTAAAACTTAAAATATCTGTCCATTTGATCTGAAAATGTAATGTGAAAATAGATTAAATATGATTAGAATAGAATGAAAGTATGATTAGAATGAAATAAATTTTCATTTTTTCTGTTAATAGCTCTGACATATTACAGGTTTCAGTGCAGTATTATAGTGTGCCATAATTAATATATGAAAGCCATCTTGCGTGGTTGACAGCTAAAATCTAATTCAGGTACTAATACTAACAATCAATAAAATAAAATATGGCATCATATATAATCAAAATTTACAAAACGTATGTACTGTATTTAGAAAATGATATTGTAAATGTAAAAAGAACACAGAAAATAGAACACAGAATACAGAAAAATATCTTGTCTGTACAAGAGCCTGCGTGAGAAATAAGAGGAGTGTTTGACACGGCATGTGAAGCTTGTAATAAGAGATAGATAAACATCTGTGAGATGGACTATATTGTACTTTGCAAACCTGCTGAATTTGAAACTTTGGAATTGGATCCTATCAGATCTGATGTCATCAGCACATTTCAGTAAAAAAAGGTAAATTCCCTCAGCCTAGAATACCTACATCTTAACTTTATCAGTTACTACCTCATGTAATCTTAAACAACCATTAAATCTTGCCCATTGTAAAGCCTGCACCATCATTCATGATAAATCTTTACTGTTTTTTTTTCATGTATTAAATGTTCATGCAGGGTGTTTAAGTTTCAATCACTGAACGTTTTATTTATGAGTTAAACTGACTGCAACTTTTTTACAATGCAACAAAGCTGCATTCCATATTACTCAAATATCCGTCAATGAAATAGAAAAAAAGTAGTTTTAAACTGCCACATGGCTGCAAAAAGCTGAGGAAATAGTAAATTTGTATATTTTTAACAAAAGTACAGCATATAAAATTTTTCCAAGCATAATATTAGACTCTTTCAAGTAGTGTTTTCCTTAATAGGACCCGCACATTCCTTGCTCTTGTTGGTAAGGTTTACATTTGCTAAGCGCTGCAGCAGTCTGGTTGCTCCATGGGTATCGTTACAGTCTCGTGTCTCTAGGGTTGTGGCTTTGTTTCCCGGCCCCTGCTTCTCCATGTAGTCACAAGTTCTCTTTACGACCGCAGGGGTCTCTAATTGGTCCATTGTGTGTGTACCCTTATCTACTGACCAATTATTTTTTTAATTTTATTTTTTAGAATGGGAATAGAAACAAACCAACACTGTTCAGAAACCAGCAAACATATATTCTAAATAACTGATTTTTTATATATAAATTTAATACACAATGTAACATTGAATTTGAAAAAGTGTTATCAGATATAAATCTTTATTAAACTGATTATAAACTTAGATATCTGTATCATTTGATATGTTAAATGGCCTTCAGCTTATTTTAGCACTGAAATATTTGATATATTCCAGGTTTGCTTTACTTTCAGTAGGTAAATGTCTACACATTTTATACAAAACATAAAAAAAAATTAAAAAAAAAACAAGGATAAAGCTTTTTAACTATCTTAGACGTGTTTATTGACACAGTGCATTGTAAAATTACAGGTTTAAGTCATTTATAAAACATTTAAATATATTCTCTAATATCGTATACATGTTCATATTTACAGATAATTTTTACATTAGGTAACAGATTTACGGAAAGAAATGTAGTAAAACTATGCTATAAAATGTCATATGTCATAGGGTAATGAATAACAGACTTTTAACATCAGGCATCATTAAATCTTTTGAGACCAAAGAAGGAAGGAACCATAGAGTTCATCTGAAGGCCCCTTCTTACAGGGACGCATGGCTCACGGACGGTGACGGCCGTTTTAGTATTGATTCCACAGAAAAGGATAAAGATTCACAGGAAGCTTTTGTCTTGTTTTGCTTGAACATGAATTCTTTTGGAAAGCTCTCCACGCTTTCCAGGTTCCGGAGCTCTCTGGCAGCACCGTCTCTGTATTTTTTTGCTGCTTCTTCCAAGAGCTCTTTGCACTGAAGCCCTTTCAACTCGGGGCTTGATTTTTCACTGAGAGTCTGCTGGATGAGAGAGTGGAAAGAACTGAGCTTCATGGAGAGGGCATGCTTTGCACCATCTTTGTTCAGCTTGTTCAGGACGTACTCTGGACCAGCTGGGGACAGCATGTTAGGAAAAGCTTGGCCACATGCTCTCTTAAGTGGTGAGAAGGCTGATTTCTCCTTTTGGTTTGGGGAGAGCACCCTTTGATTGTCTACTTGCTGCAGATCGCAGAGCTCTGGAGCAGTGCAGAATCTTGTTACTGCTCTGTCTTGGTTTGATGAGTGGTTCTCTGAGGGTGGTGTCATTTTTGTGTCCCAAATAATGTCAGGTTTCATGTTCTGTACTGCTGTAGCATTGAGAAGACATTGCTGGTACAACAAAGCATCATTGATATTGCTACCCCGAGCCCACATCATAAAACGGTGTGGAAGAGGGTACTGCCGGTAGGTGGTTGCTACACTGACATTTGAGGAGATGAGTTCAACATTCCCAGTGCCAGCATATTGCATGGACATATCCAGGCAGTTAGGAAGGAAGTTGCAGATGTCTTTGGGTGGTGGGTCCACCTGTGCACTGGAGAAGGATGTCTTGTATGAGTTATACTCTGCAGCATGGACAGTGTTGTTTGGGAGGAGCAGGGATGTAGCTGCTGCTTGACCGGATTCCATCATCTCTCGCTCTTTGTACTCTCGCTCCAGCATGATCGTCTCCAGCTCCTTGTCAGCAAACGCTCTCCGCTTCCTCATACGATCACTCAGTGGGGGAGGAAGAGAAGGGTTTCCACCCAAAAAGTGATCTGGTTGAAGTGGGCGATACCCTAAAGAAACATACAAATTCGGTCATCTTCTTGCTTGAAAATGTATATAAAGGCATAGTCAGAAGAGATATCTCAAGTTACTTCATTTACATAAATACACCAATAACTAATGTGATGCCTACTACCAATGTTAATGTGTATGTTTTAATACAAATAGTATCATTTGTACTAAAGCCTACCAATACAACTGATATCCAAGCACAGCTTAGAAATCAGAAAAGAAAAAATAAAATAAATAAGAGAGCAACATCATTAAGGCAGGAAAGAATGATTTGAATATAGTATTTGTACTATATATATATTGTATTATTATAATTATAATATTGTATTTTACTTTTTTGTAATGCGCTGGAAAGTTTTTGAATTCTTACCCTCTAAAATACTTTTTGCCAGCACAGTTGAAGGGCGAAGGTGCCGCTGATAGATGGTTCTCCTTTCTGCTGAAATCTGCTTTACTGATAAACCTTTTTTATCCTGGAATCAAAACAAATGTTGTAAAACTGTGACCTGTAAGTGCTACATGTATTGTGCATATCCCAAGAATATAATTTCCATATATAAATTATTTTTTAAATGCCATATTCCACAACGTGATGTCTTTAGAACAATGAAGACCAGCAATGTCATGCAAAAATGGTCAACAAATGCTATAAATGTGCAGGAATGTTTTAGCGTCACTCCTGAGCAGGAATAACGCTTCCTGGAGCTGCTTACCTCTGTAGCTTGCTGCCTCCTTAGCGCCACCTGTGCTGCCATTACACGCTGTCGCTCGACTACAAGCAAACAATTAGCACACTGGCAATCTCGCCACCTGCAGAAACGTTTGTGTCCCTTCAGACAGGAGACCACTCCATGATTCCTGCAGCGAGCACACTTCGGGGTCCGGCTTAGTTTTCTTTGATCCCCGGAATTCAGCGTCATTTGGGCTGATTTGTCATTGTCCCTACTTTGTGAAGCGTCGTCTCCTAACTCGGCCACGGCACTGCTGTATTCTCCCTGATCGTCGCTCTCCGTTTCCAGGCTCTCCACGTCTATTTCAAGATCAGGAACGGCAAGATCCGTCATGTTTCTTCAGGTCTCCTTACCGATCAGCACTTTCTTCTAGACTGACAGTATAACTCGCACCTGTACAACATAAAACAGCAAACTACAAAATCAGCATTAAGTCCTTAACTGTACGAATTTTGCAGACACTTGATCATATATCTGTCTACTACAATTCTAACAACATCTGGACACATACCAGCTTTTGTCACATGCGTACAGACAAGTATCACATAGGAAAAGTAAAAGTCTTGGTAGTACAAAAAGCTATAGTAATTCTACATGCATAGTATATTTCAGTCACAAAACTTACGTATTTCACGCAATGATGAACGATCAAGAGGCAGAAAGATCCAAATAATCGTAATAATATCCAAGGATTGCTTTCGCTAGTCTGCGCCGTCGTTCACACCTGAGCCGATACTATACTGGCCCAATGGGTATTGTCACAGATTGTTTCACCCCACTATTACCACTTCACTGCCTTGATGTTTCCACTGCAATATCAGGCGCCGCCTCTATTAAGCCCTCGAGTACGCGCGGTTTTCCTTGCTATTGGCTGGTTTTCAGTACTTCATCCTTATTGGCTGCGCATATATTGTGTGAAATTTAGAAGCTTTAAAAAAATACTATATAAATGTATACCTATGTATTGATTATCCTATGGCTTAGCATGTACAAGCCATTAATGTGGATGGTTTATTTATTTGTTGATTGTATGCTGGGATGGCTAATAAATGATAGATTGGGAAAAAATAATGCGTTATAATGTATTATTCAGAAACTTTTGCTGAACATTTTTTTCTATAAAGTAACAGGTGCCTGCACTAAACATTCCAACTTACAACGCAATAAATGCATTGCATAACATATAATTCTATCATGTCCAATATTCTGATATTCTGGCTGTTTTTGGCATGTCATATGTGTATACAACCTACATAAGTATTCACACACACATTACATACATTTAATGCACATTACATTTTAAAGGGATTGCTTACTTACTAAATTTACGTTGCAGTAGCCTATAGTACATAGTTTAGTTTCATTTTTTTACGTTGTCAAGTCTACAGTGTTTTGCTAATAAGAAAAAAACACAATATAATGCCTGCTATTATGTCCGTCGTCAGTTATACTTTCCCTAAGAAAAAAAAACAGATTGAAAGCGATTATTTGGTTTACATAACAAACAAACAAAGGCTAAAACATGTACTCAGCAGGCGTAGATGTGTACAGCCGACACAACCGAAAGTGGCGGTTTTTCTGTGTGACCTCGCAAGATACACATTTTAAATCTTCGCTGTTTAAAATTAAGCTAATTATGGGTACAACTAGACTAAGATACATTAATACACGAAATGATACATGAAAATATATTAAATGTAAATAGACAAATTTGTGTCGGAAATATCATTATGTTTATTTTTATTTCTTTTTGTGAAACAGATGGGTTGGACGAGTATTGAGCAAGGTGGTTGTAGTGTGAAGGAGGTTTTCCGCTTTAAGAAACATGACACCAAACAAAAGGGACATAAAATCCACGAGAGCAGTGTATGTAACAAATGGAAAATAAGTTAAAGGACAAAAACATCTGTATAATTGATATGGGCGAATAAATTAAATTGTTTTTCCCATTTCAAAAATCTTCTAGTAAATTGGGGGGAAATGGCATTTGATTTGCTATATGAGTATTTAGTTAACTGAATCAATATAGGAAAATGCACTGAAATATGCACCATATTATAAAAAATGAAGTAAATTACATACCATTGCGATTTTAAATAGTCAGTTCAGAAAAAAAACAAATAAATTCATGTTCGGGGCGCAAGGTCATACTTGCTGTCCATATGGCACACAAAATATATGAAAAAAGAAATGATATATGCATAAGTCTGATTTTGTTTATAACTGGATTGTACCTTTTGTTAGCTTCGGGCTTACTGTATGTGTGAGAGCAATTTTTAAACTAGTAGCTGTCTAATCTCCAAAAACTCCACAGCTGATCAATCTGCATTTCTCTAAAATACAGGCAAAATAATAAAAATAAAAAAAGCGAAGATGGGAGAGACACGAAATACAACTACCAGTAGGCCTATATATGCATAATATAATTCAAAAAGGTTACTGTTTAAGCATTAAATTAAACTGTTACATATTCAAATGTAAATATTCTATTTTGAAAAACCTTCACATATAGATTTAACATTTAATTAAATGAATTATGAATTATTAATTAGCTGTATATTTCATCGACAAATGTCATCTATATCCGAAACTGGAGTTTTTGCAATGAATGAAAATTACAGAGTAGTTCGAGGCATAGTTATTATTATTATTATTATTATTATTATTATTATTATTATTATTTATAATTTGATGTTTTATTGACGCAGTAATAAGCCACTCACTACCAGGAATCTTGTCGGCGTGTTTCAGTTTTCTTCCGCTGTTCAAATATGGTTCAGTTGATCACTTTATGCTGTTCATAGTGTGTGTTTGTCTTTTATTTTTTGCGATGGCTTCTAGTCGCGACAACATGCTGTGTTTTGTTGTCTAGCTTCCTGAACAGCTAGTTAATCACTTGATATCTCGTAGTTTGACTATTTCAAGTTCAGTCACATTTTGACTCCTATCCCAGCCGAATATCCGTCGTACGATAAGGTTGAAAATAAGGAAACTTCCCGCGAAATATCCACCTGTTGGCCTTCACCAGGGCCCCCTAGTGGACATTTAGATGACGCCTAAAAAACAAAGCTCACTGCCACTGAAGGTCCCGGGCTACACCGCATTCGCTCTTTTAATAGCTGTACCTTTACCTTAACATAGGTAATTATATAATCCATCTTTCAGTCTCGTGCAGCCTTGAGGTTCTACCCTCGCAACGCTGCCCTCAGTGAGCCTTTCAACGATGGATTAGAATGTTTAAGTATATTTTTTTTTATCAAACTGAATTTTCTAGTCTATTCTAATCGTCTAAATAAATCAAATAGTGCTACATAAGATCTTTAATGAAATAATTTACATTTGCGGTATGTATACCAAAACAGTGAATATATTGCAGAAATTACCACTGGAAATATTTCTTATTTAATTCGATTTAGGCTATAGGAACACCGTACTGAGTGAAATTGAGCTATTTTTGGATTTAATTACTCTTAATTCCTTCTATTATTGGACAGAAAAAATATTATGAATTATCAGCGGTTAGTCTATCCGCTATCTATGAGTCACCTTGGTGTGATCAGCTCATTCTGGAATGTTACCGGGGATTGTGAGTTGCTTGGGGTATTGTTTTATTGAGGCGAGGCGCCTATATTACTTATTAAGTTGCACCTTAAATGTAACTAACGCGTCCTTATTTACAGGCTTTAAGACTTGAAAGAAATGCAATGTACTGATGGCGAAAAAATACGTTTTAAAAAAAAATCTCATTAAGTGCTCTGATCTTTCCATATGCCTACTGTGTTTACTAGGAAGGGTAACTTTTCCACACTGACGGGCTTACATACCACATTAACATACCTGGAGAAATATAACTATTTCAGCTCATTATTCAACACAGATTGACTGGCGATCACTGCATTGGATTAGTGCCCCGAGATGCGTCCAAAATCCAATAGATTTTAATCATCCTGTTCCATAACCAAATGTCCCAACTCCCTTAGCCTACAATTGCCCCTTTTGCAGCACTGGAAAATAATTATACGTTTTTAAAGAATGAGCGCTCTATTACTTTGGGCGATCCATTGCATTTGTCCAGCCAACCTGAAATGAGCCAACCGTATTATGAGCAGGTCCATCTTTTCATGCATGTATGAAGTGCCAATTATGAAGGACACCTTCCACGCAATATAATTCTCTGGGAAATCGTCGAACTGTATTGATGGTGAAAAAAAAATCTTTTTTTTGCAATACTCATTAATTATTCCACAATAAAAGCGACTATTTTCCGGTGTATTTACAGTACATGCATGCATAATTACATTTGTGAACCCGTAGAAATTCTTTAGTTAACCGCATGGCGGCAAAAGTGAGCTTCATTAGAATAATGTAACAGTTTGCACACTGTTACATTATTCGCTCCTTACAGCCAGTTACTTCTCTATGCTGTTCATTTTTAATAGCACCCTTACATTTGTCTGGACTCAGTGATCATTCTCTTCCTGCTCTTATTCGTTTTAAATGTAAAGAATCTAAGTTTACAATAAGTTTGTCCTGTGCGATTGTGTCTGAGTATAATTCTCATATATTTCTTTCATTATATATCATTATTATTTTGTATTAAACTTCATGGAAAATATCATACACCACATCGTCATGAGTTTTGCCTGTTGCGTCAGTGAATGTATGCTTTAATCCAGTGAATTACTCCTCGCTTACAAAGCCTGATTATGATACTATAACAATTGAATTGTATCTAAGATTACACATGGTATGTTGTTTGCACTTTATGTTAACTGTCTCTAAATAAGATGTCTTTATATTGTATTTGATCTGTACTGTTTTCGTTGTGTTGTACTGCAATGTACCGGAGAGACACCAACTGCCGGAAACAAATTCCTTGTGTGTGTCACGCACACACTTGGCCAATAAACCTGATTCTGATAAAAGGATTTTAATAGTTTTATAATATAAAAAGGATATATATTGCATTTTTGCTTCTGTGTGGAATGGGACTGCGGAAATGCAGTGGAGATACACTCCAGACTCATTGAGTCTGTCTAGACACTCATGATGTCACTACACCATACTGAGTACATGTAATAAAAAGGTTTCTGGATCTGGGACCACTGGAAGAGCAGAAATAACATATGCATGTTCTGTTCTAAGACCTAGACAAATAATTATGTATCCCTCTCAGGCTTCTTAACAGGCAATACAGAACAGTTAAATGGGTTCTGAGTTGGTATCCACCCCCAAGCCTCAGTCACTGGTGCTATACCTTTGAGCTAAGCTGGTTGACTCATAATGGGACACTAGGAATGATAACTGTTTGCCACACTGTTGGGCTTACCACATTACAAGCAAGTCCATCTCCTCACTAGGTGGCGCTTATGAAGGACACCTTTTGCGCAATATCTTTCTCGGGCCAATAGCTGAACTGCACATGCCATATAGATACTAAGCCGCATCTTGCCATAAACCAGAAATGCCTCCATTGCCACCTGGAGAAGCTTGATCCTGCTGGGATGAGATCCTTGGCGTGAGGTCGGTGGCATGTGCTAGTCACATGACGACATGCATGTCCCATTACTGTGACTGATGAGCTGGAAGTTCTGTGAGAAGTTCTCCTACCCACACTTGGAATAAGACATTGCAAGTGCTTAAAATAATAAGCAAGGCATCTCACTTCTGAATAGCTATGCAGATTAGTACTGACTTGGATTACATCAAGTAGCAACATTACTATTAGACATTGCCAGTAGGGGGAGCCAAAGCACTAAATGAATGTAAAGGAAAGTTTTTTTTACAGAACATCCCCGCCACACACTATTCCCTGACTACCTCGTTGATGGGTCAGAGGAATCTTTTGAGTAATGGTCTCGTGTGACAAATAAAGTCTCAATTAATTTCTTAATTTTTTCCCCATTTTTTCTGGGATGTACTTCCATCCGACAGGAAGAAGATGTATGGTCTGCACACAGAGAACCACAGACACACAGAGACCAGATACAAAGCACCAGCCTCTGGAAGTATAAGGGTTAGGGTTAGGGTTGCTGCTCTTCATCGTGGCCATGTGTAACCCTCTTTTTGAAGTATTCACCTTCTATTTTACAGCTGGCTTTACATGATAAATTATGTCACTTTATGTCACTCTGAAACACTGAAGAGTGGAGTCAGTCTTATAACCTTTTATGTCACTTGAATGAAAAAAAAGTGTTGTAGAGTAACCTTATGTCAACATAAAATATGACATTTGACATAGGTGATATGTCTATTTGACAAGGGAGTTGCCAATGTCAGCATTTATGACAGCTGCGGAAGTTGGAGTGACCCTTTGTAAATGCTTTTGTCAAGTTGTCAGCTGTCATGAAGGGATTATGTTGGTGTCATGTAGCCTTATGAAGAGCATCCTTAGGTAAAGTGTTACCCAAAATTCTTTACTGATCACAAAGGAAATAATTTTGCATACAGCAACAAGGTCCATAAAGTGCACAGATACAAAACAGTAACATGGTGCAAAGACAGTACACATGGTGCAAAAAATATTGTTCAAGAAATTTAACAGGTGGTGTACGTGCAAATTTCATGGCAAAATAAATAAAATGCTGGCTAGAATATTCTGCCTGGGGCGGGGGCATCATTAGAGAATTTGAGCCCCATGAGTTTATGATATTGGGCTCCCAACCCAGGCTAACCCAATGATATTCCAAATTTTTTAAGGCCCCTGTCATGTTGGGGGGCATAGAATTGTGTTAACTGGCCCCACACTTACAAAAAGCAGGATAATTCTGAACTGTTAACTGTTAAAGCACTAGGATTTTTCTAAGACCTTGCCCTTTTTTGCGATAAATAGCAACCAGCAACTACAGTATATAGAAATCATTTAATTGGCACCCACTGTGCATAAATGAATACGATTACACCACTCCTATTATAGTGATGAGAGTAATGCGACTAATCAGACCACTCACAGCAGGTTTGAGCGGAAGAAATAATTCTGTGCTGGAATAGCTCAGGTGGGAGTGTGTCAAACTGAAGTTCAAAAAGAGCTGTCATTCCATCCCAGAGTTCCGGCAGGATGCTGGATATTTTGCTGGCCCAGTGTGACACTACTTCTGGTTCCATAGTGTAATGGTTGGTGATCTAAATCCAAGCTCAAATCTCGGTGGAACCCTTCTATGGTGTGTTCAGACTCTGTGCCTGTGCTTGCCAGAAGGTCGGCCAACTAGAGAAACTAGAGAAAAGTGTCTTCTTAAATCCTAGAATGAGGAGCTGATTTACAAAACAGCTCTTTATTTCCGAATGTGATTCAACTAAAAAACTCAACACCCTAGAGATGATAGTGAAACATGGTTCTGGAAATTAGGTAAACAAAAATCTCAACATTACCAAATAGTCCAACAACAAGTCTTAACAAGTTGAAGGGTGTGTTGAATGAGGAAAACACACTTACATATGCAAATAGTTGCATTGCACATTTCTATACACTAGTAAGGCTTGACAGGTTCACCACAAAAACTAAATTAAATTAAAATCACGTGTTAAAACAGGGAAGAAAACAGTGGTTGTATGCTGAGCCACTGCCACAGTCCGCCTCTTATTAGTAGTACTATATAATTCATTTCAGCC
>JAODKM010000039.1:22342980-22356996 GCA_026780845.1 Petrocephalus sullivani
GTCACTTCACTGGAACTAAGGGGCCTAGCCCAACCCCTGAAAAACAACCCCATACCATCATCCCTGCTCCACCAAACGTTACAGCTGGTACAATGCAGTCAGGCAGGTAACGTTCTCCTGGCATCCGCCAAACCCAGACTCGTCCATCAGACTGCCAGACAGAGAAGCGTGAATCATCAATCCACAGAACATGTTTCTACTGCTCCAGAGTCGAGTGGCAGTGTGCTTTACACCACTCTGTCTGACGCTTGTCATTGCACTTCGTGATGTGATGCTTGTATGCAGCTGCTTGGCCATGGAACCCCATTCCATGACGCTTGCTTGATTTTATACACATGTGGCAATAGGTCTGAATGGAACCACTGAATTCCCAGATTAAGAGGTGTGTTCCAATACTTTTGTCTATAGAGTAAATAATGATGACTTTCGATTGGAGGCATCTACTTTCAGTTGTTAGTAAAGATACCTGGTATATTTTAAGATTTTATATCCAAACGGTTAATGTTAAATATTTTCTTCATGATTTACATGCAGTTCTTGTTTCATGTTTATGACAATGTAGGCTGCTGTAATATGTGCATTTATGGTAGCTCTGAAAATACTTTACTATTAAGGCTCCTTGTCAAGTTATACATTTCATGATTATCTTTGCTCACGCTTTAGTAGTTTAAACATGCAAATGTAATTGTGTTTTACTCAGTGGTTTGAGTCTCTGCTTTAAGGTCACTCTTCACCCTATTTACACCATCTATGTTATCATGGCAAAGGGCTTCATGGCTTTTTAAAAATTGCATGATGACTTTTCTGTTTCTTAGGTGTTAAAATCCAAAATACAGTTTAAACCAGCTAAAAATCAGTCAGGCATTAATTCAGTTATAAAAGTTAATTACTGTATTTGTTGTTTCATTTCCAAAAGTCTAGATTAACAATATTATTTGTTTCTGATCTCCAGCTAAGGCTCCTGTATGAGTGCAACCCCATAGCATACATTATAGAGCAAGCTGGCGGCATGGCCACCACGGGCACACAGAGTGTGCTAGACGTGAAGCCAGACGCACTTCACCAGCGCACACCATTTGTTGCTGGCTCCCCGGCTGATGTGGAGGAGTACCTTTCCTTTGTCAAGAAGTACCAAAAATAACTTTAATACTATCTGAAGTATTAAATATTAATGATACTATATTGTACAATAATAAAAATAATATAACACTCGAAAAATGTCTTGTTACTTGATTTCAATAAATGTGGGGCTCTGACTTGGCACTAATGACAAAGGTTGCCTGGTCAAATCCCATCGTTAGAGGGATTTCATGGATTTCTCAGTTGTATGCTGCTTTGGATTGAAGTGTCTGCTAACTAATTTAGACACACAATTAGGTACATAAGAAGAACTCCTTGAATTTAAGGAACTGTGTGAATAAATGCACAAGTTGCACACTTTGTATACCTCATGCCTCCAGAGTTGGTAGGGCAGACAAGACCATTGCTAAACTGCAATGGACCAATATCTTTTTATTGCTAACCACCCTGGTTATGACAGAAAGTGCTTAAAATTAGGAAAATACATTCATTTTAGTGCATAAGTAAAACAAAAAAGCACAAATATGAGCAATAATAACTTAGGTTTGTCCAGAAAGAGACAAGCTTTTAAACTATTCATTATAAAATGTAATTTACCAGGTTTAAGAACACAGAAGGCATGCTTTACAAACAAATCTCCAAAAGTTATAGACGTTAAAGACTTAAATACAGCTCTAAGTTTCTTTAAGGTACAACTCAGGGTACTTTAAAAAGGAAAATTGTGAAAAATACAGCGTCACGATGTAATTAGTTACATTTATTTCCTTCCAGATGCTTTGTTGTTCAACTCGTTATCTGCAGTATAACATTTTCCCTTTGTGTGTGTAATAGAAAAGCAGAAACTTCACAAAAAATGTACTTATGTGTTCATACTTTTCGCTACATCAATTCTATATATTCAACTTAAATTACAATATGTGATGAATGTAGAAATGTACCTTTATATGATGCTGAAAAGAGAAATGGCGCAACGTTTTTTATGAAAAATAAGGATTTGACTAAAGACATCACATCTCAGTAAACTTTTAAAAATAATCATGATATGCCCCCTAAACATGAGAATGGTTATGATTTTTATATTTTCCTCTTTATCCTGGTTCTCTTAAAATTTACCCTTTCCCAGCAAGGTAATGACATTTCCAGCAGAGTAATAATGACCACACGCTGCATCTTAGGATACCCACGTTCTACCTAAACTGTTAATTGAGTCCCAAATTTTAAAAACAAAAACCTTTTAAACAATTTCTGTATTTTACCTTTAATTGTATTCAAATGACAATAAGGGACTTCATAGCTTATAATTTTTAATATGTGCATATAGAAAAAGCCCGGTTTAAATGATGGAGGACTGTGCTTTTTTCAGGAAATAAAGGGCTTTAATATAATGCTCTAAAAATGTAATTTTTTATATTTATATATACATAAAGGCACTCATATTCACAGCAGCTAAAGCTGCCAAGTAATGAATTTCCATTTCAGTTTTTGATAATACAGCTGTCGGAAAACACCTTCTGCAGAGTATCTAAAGAAATTCATGATGGATAAAAGATGCCTTACGGAACATTAAGGAAATTTTAAGAAAGGATTTGATTTCAAGACAACATGTAAAATAGAAATATCAACTGCCTGAAAACACATTCTTCAATAATAAATCATTAACTAGTATTTACAATATTCAAATCAACAAGAATAATAAATCGTTAACTATAGGCCAAAACAGGACTCTACAATACAAGCACTGTATTCCTATTAATCATAGGGTGTTGTTTATGTACAACATAAGACTTAAAGGTGGCCAATGGTTACCATTTAAATTGCACTTAAATTCCCAAAACCCGTGGTACTTCACCTAGATATGACAGAACTGATAGAATTATAAGACGTCCCACCATTGCATGTCGGTCCATAGTTGTCTGAAGCAATCGCCTCTGGGTTAACCCTGAACACAGGTGATGACTTTAAAAGAAAGTCAGCTGCGTCCCTTCTCCCCAGTTCTCGAAGCTTGGCCATAAAGATACCAATAGTGCTGTCTGGATGACTGCTCCACTCCTGCAGGAGCAATTCTGTGGGACTGGGCTGAAACCTACCTACTACATGAGTACCATTATTGCTACTGTATTTGGCCAATACATTTGTCAAGCCGAGGTTCATGGCAAGCAGACACCAATCCTTGCCCATAGGATCTGGTGGATCAAGAAGTCTGCAGAGTTTCCTCCTGGCTAGCAGACTGACATCTGATATATGGATGTCCATTCCAAGTCGACCCTGTTGGAAGATTTCTGTGCAGCCAAAGCTCAAGATGCTACTGAAGCTTTCCTTGTAGCCACCCATTGTGTTGGTAAGGGACATCTCCCTTTGAGACTGGGCCCTGAAGAAGTCCTTGGGCTGGTAGATCATGATGGGTCCATGGTGCTCTCTCAGCTGTTGTGGGCTAAGGTAGTACTTCACGGTCAGCAGCCCAGGTAGTGTGGAAGCCAGTAAGTTGTCTATGATACTGCAGACTAAATCCAGTAGCATATAACACTTGAACCTCTCCGAATCCAGCCCCCTCACTTGCACTTCAATTCCTTGTCCATGGTTCACTAAGAGCACCATAACATCAGCTCCACCATGTGAGATTTTGACACAATTAGTCCACAGACGAATGTCATCACCTTCAGGTTTCTGCTGATAACTCCAACGGCAAAGGTTGACCTGCAGCTTGTGAAAGATGCCACATGGGAAAGCAGTAAGGTGCTCTGCGGGGACCAACCGCACCCCACCATATATGAATGCCTCGTCTTCATCGTCCTCTTCTGTCCAGGAATGGTGCAGCCCATTGGTTTTGATGAGCGCTGGTATGTCCACCATAGTCGAGTTAAGATCACGCACGCATATGTCCATGGCATCCAGAATCTGAAGCAGTTCATCAGCATCGCTTTCTGACAAAAGGCTCTGCATCTCCTCCAGACGAAAGCGTCCTCTATAGTGATGTATCGCCTTAGGTGTCTCAATGGATAAGATCCTAGCCAGAACATTGCTGCACAGCCAGCGTGGATCCAAAAGAACCACATCCTGCACAGTCTCGCTCTGCATGATGTTGATCTGTAGGAAAGGCAAAGTGACAGTATGATTAAGATTATAGCTGCACAAAGTACCTCTAGAGTTTAGTCATGATCTCCAGTGTACATGCTACCTTGTTTTACAGATTACATCCTCATGTTCTACATCATTCATACACAAAGTATAACATTATGAAATATAAACTATAAAATAACATGAATATAAAACATTCAAGGTTTGTTCTAATTAGCATACACACCTCGCCCATATTATGCAATTGTAAGGCAATCGCTCGTAGGTCCTCCTCACTGACAAGAGGATTGATCTGCTCCTGAACATCTAGCACAAACTGCTGCCATGACATTAGCTGGTTGGGTCCATTGAGCTTTCTCCAAGATGGAAGCGTAGATATAATCTTCTCACACAGTATTGTTACTGCCTGACATTTCTGTGCCCATGAAAGAAGGAAAAGAAACAGTAGATCTCACTGTCACTATTCAGCATTACAAACAAATTCTGCATTTTACATATTTAAAAAAATCTGCTAAGGGAACGTCAGAGAAAGCTTACAACAACATTTTTGTAAAAGTTTAAAAAATAAAATAAAAATTAAAAAATTCCTCTATTTTAATCCATTGCATTTAATTATTATTTGTAAAATACATTAAAGGTACATGAAAGATCACATTCATAAAATGCTTATTACACAGCAGTATTTTAGGGGTTTATACATAAGATTATAGTCATTTGATTATCATATTGTATAAAATTGCATTAGAATTGCCATGTAGATTATTACATGTTTGTACTTACACAAATGACGGAATTTCGAAGGTCTTGTAGGTGATTTCTAAGCATCTTCATGTCCTTTGAGTTGGATGCTCCAGCATCCACAACAAAAACCTTTTCAGATATTTGAAAGTCATTGCCAAATCTGAAAACAAACAATTATTTTGTAATTTCATAGAATGCACATAGAAAAGTAATTACTGTATATGCAGTCAGGGGCAGAATGGCCATCTGGGTGTTCTGTAAATGTCCAGAATGGCTGTCCGGCTGACAGCCTGCCTGGTTCATCATACCAATGCATCGGTCAGGAACAAGCCAGATTTTTTAAGTGAACCTCCCGGCTCTCATCTGAGAGCCATGTTTTTTTTAACTTAATACAAAGCAGAATGTTATAATGATCTCCACGGCACAGGCAGGCAGCCCATGTGCTGACGACTGACTGACTGACTGACTGACTGAATGTTGTGTGACATAATGACAGGGGAGCCGTGCATCCACTTCACATGATGAGTCAGATAAAGATCACGCCATCAGGTTAATTCTATTCTGAATGACTTATTTGGATAGGTTATTATTTATTCTATTTTATATGGACATCACAGGAGCATTAGAATTATGACCCACATTTAAGTACAAGGACTACATGTATTGTGTCTGTTCAGCGTTTGTAAAAAAACACCACAACATTCAGCATAAATACAATGCTTAATATACGTGTAGTGGGGTTTGATGATTTTACATTTAATAGCTTTTTATACCAAACAATGTAAAATTATGGTACTATGGAAATAAGGTTTAGTATAATTACATTGAATAATTTAAGTGATATATGTGTGCTGCAGTGCACACATACTAATCATAGGTCAAAACAGCACAAAATTTGGCTGAATTATAGAAGGCATAAGTGGTATAATGCTGTGAATACCCTGGCTGGTACAGAATTGTGAGACAGTCTCAGGATGACCCTGGCTGTTTGTATGCATACAGGTGGTGGGTCTATTTGGGAGAATGTCCAGGGCTGTTTTTTTAGTCCCAATCTGTGCCTGTATGCAGTCGTTATAACTTTTTATACTGTCAAACTGCTTACCTGTTTCGCACTTCCTTAAGAAGAGACCTTTCCTTGTCATAGTCAAATTCCCCTCCGAAAGACCGTGGCAGATTCACAAAGTCTGCATGAGTTGCCACCAGCACAACTTGCAGTGGATTCTTCATCTTCCCACCAAAGGCTGGGGGGACATATATGTATATATGAGGTATATAGGTACATACACACACACACGCGTGTACATACACACACACACACACACACATATATAGATACAAACACAGATTAAGCTACTGAATTAGGAAAATGTAACAGAACAGGACAACATTGACTATAGGTTACATATTCTACCCAAGATCTAATATTTGCTATCAATACTATATTACATTAAACATACCTGAAAATAATTTACCCTTAAATTACACTTAATATACATCATTCATACATACATACATGATATGAATGTGTTCTCTACAACATACTTACACAAACAATGAACCATCAATTAACTGAAAGTTAAGGCAAGCCAAGCTGAAATCATGAGAAAACATTTGAGAGAATGTAAGAAAAAGGCAATTGAAAACAATATGACTTATAGGACACAGTTTACTAATCACATGGAAAATGAAACACACACACTGGATGGCAGAATAAAAAGGTGATAAATTCTGATGGATTATCTTAGTTGCAAGCAGTAACGTCCAAGCAAAGCATGCCAAGAAACAAAGTACGTCAGATCTATAAATAATTCCAAGAACAGAAACAGAGAAAACAAAATGGTTCTGCTTTACGACAGAAGCAGGAACACAGACAGGGCAGACAGAACATCCAGGGCCATCAGGCAGTTTAGCGTTATGGAAGTTAAGGAAGTGGGGCGGTGATCCAAAAGGTTCTGCCAGCTGAAATATGAGGAAATGCCACGGAGTTGTACAAAGCCAAATTATGTTGTTAACTCAAATTACTGAAACTTGCAGCATGAAAGGTGCAACTTCATCATTTCTGTTGTAGGACACTGAAGCAAAGGGCATTTCAATTGGATTGAAATGATCTAGCTGTATACATGGTACACAGCAAAAACAAAGCAGTTACTGCAGGACCACAACAAAGACAAGGCGTAAGTTGTGTAGTGACTTCAGATAAGTCATAAGTGATGTCAGTAAATTCTTAAAACCACCAGAAACTGAAGTATTTGTTGTTTTTATATATTGCATACAAGCCTTGCATTATGCAATATTTTCACTACACAAAACTACATAAGACATTAAAAATAATTTTAAATGAGAACATATATTCTATGCCACACATTTGAGGTGCTCAAAAGGCAAGTAGATGTTTTTACCTCATCATCATCCCTTATAGCTGTGTTAAAAGTATTTTCTCTAAAGATCCAAAGAGCAACGCAATTTTAATAACTGATCTCCAAATTCTGTAATATATTGTATTGATAAAATGGATATACTATTACATAATGCTATTAAAATAAAATAGAGTAATACAAACATATCTTAGAATTTTCCATTTACATTGTTTTACAGCAGGTCAAACAAGCATCCAATCTCTCATTTTTGTCTCATTTATACAGGTACTTAAGTTTGCTACAGGTGCCATAAACACAAAAAGTTAAGTTTTTATTTAGTTTAAATGCAAGTTAATTGAACTGATATTAAATTTTTTTCCATAAGAACTGCTAGGGAACTTGATACTAGTAAACAGGTGCATGAAATATGAGATAAAATAAAGGGAATGTGTCAAAATGATACAAACCTATGCATTCCTCGGGAATGGTGAGGGACTTGAGGAAGTTGAGCCAGAAGGTGATCTGGTTGAGCTGTGTCTCGTACGGCTCCTCCAAGCTAAAGAGCACCAAGTGCAAGGCGGTGCTGTCGTTTGCAGCAAAGTAGTCATAGGAGCAGTAGTACACTGGATTGCCAGAGAACTCCCAAACACTGAAGTCCCCAACTCCTGGGGAAGAGTCACAGACACACCCGCAGCAGAATGTTAAATACGTAAGAGTATTCCATCACTTTACAATAATAAATCATTTAACAAATTCTAATAATATCTCAAAGTTATCATGGGGGATCTAACAATTAACTGCACAATAACCTGCATTTTTTTTCCATTTGGCAAGATAATTAATGAATTCTATGTACATTCACTGTAGGAAAAGAAAGAAACATTCCACAGACCACTGAGGCTGGTGTTTTGAATATCAATGGCCTTGGTAGCTTGGTCATCAGCTGTAGAGAGGGTGGTGTGCATGGGCGAGAAGACCTCTAGTACCCCCTTCGTGAGACTGGGCTCAAACATCATACTACGGCTGCGCACGCTCACATTCTCACAGCCGGGGTAAAGGTTGGAGATGCTTAAAGAGGCTAAAAGAAAAGGCAGAAGACTTACAAAGACTTACATTTACATACGCTGAGCATTTACAGTCATAAAAGGCATGACAGACATACTGATTGCACAAGCAGGAAGGTGGGAAGAATGAGATATCCCGATAATAGTGTATTACATACACTAATTCTTATGCATCTGGGCTGTGTTCTTATTAGCCAAAACAGTTTCTCTGATACTAATACTACAAAACATTAGTCAACTAGTTCTAACATCAGAAGATAGCACATGAACATACCTGCAGGTTTAGAGGACATAGGGGAGGAGGGGGAGTGAGACAAGCTGGCGGAGGACAGCCGTGGCCGTCTCCTTTTGAAGAAGCTGCGCAGAATACCACACTTGAGGGACTCCAACAGTGTACTTTTCCCTGATCCAGAGTGGCCAAAAAGCTTTAGCTTTATCCTTGGCAGCGGGGTCTGTGTGGCCTTCAGTTGCTGTATGTAGCTGCCTTTGTGTATATCCTGTAAACATTAAGCTTAAGTTACAATACAATGCGAAAGTGAAACTAAACTGAGAATCTTCTTTTGTTACACATCTTAAAAGATAGACCCACCTTGATTTATGTTCTGTCTCCATATCCATTATGCAATTAGAAATTTATGCCAAAAGTGACCCCACACCCCATACACTATGCATACCTCTTTACAATACTATAGTACACCCATGTGTGACTGAACATGCCAGTTCCATGTTCAGGCATACCATGCATGTTGGTCCGTTTCCTTTATATTACGCACCAACAGAAAAGCACTTGTCATAAATAAGTACAAGGCAAACTACATTATTTTCCCTTTATGCTGAAAAGTAAAATTTCTAGCTTTCACTTCAAGCCAGAACAGCTTTACCATTTCATAAATAAAATCAGAAGCCTGTTTTTTTTTTTTGTTACTGTCGACTATAAAAGGGTGAAATCCATTCACCTGTTATTTGACAATAGTATAATTGTATTCAAATCAATTCATTCAACTCACATTTCTTTATCATTTTAATATACAAATCAGTTGCTGTGCATTTATACAAGGTTTTAACACTCTTGGGATCTGCCTCGTTCAGTCATAATTGCTTTATCACTGAACCTACTAACAGAGTTTATTTACCAACATATCAGTACAAAGCAGAAAAGTGGGCTAGAAAGGACATGGGAAGGGTACCGCATGGCAGCCATGCAACTTGCAGTGGTAAAGCAGATGAATAATGCAAAAAAATCATTACACACGAATGACCATCTAAAAGTAGTTTTAAAAGTCCTAGTTACACAGTCATGCATAATGCAACCCATTGAGCATCTCTATATGGTTATAAATGAATTTATTATTAGCACACATTTTGTTCATAATAATAATTCTTAGTTAACTCATATGAATAACACGCATTATAAAAACATTTACAAGTCAGTATCATAAAGTTCCATTCATATCATTACCTTTCTTAGCTTTCCCAACAAGACAGCAATGTGCTTGTGCTGTTCATTAACAGCCAGATCTTCAGCCGTTTTCCCATCCTAAAAATAGATGGATTAGTGAGATTACATAAGGCACCCTAAAGCTTGATGGCACAAAATACTCTCACCTAACAGATGGCCTGAGTATGATCTTTACCAGTTCCATTTATTTTCACATCTCGCTTTCCGGGAAATCCCAGCATAATGACTGTAATACAACTCTAATCCTAAAGTAGAATAAAACACTAGCATACTTAAATTTTGGCCAATAAAAGCTTATGCGTTATAAAAACATATCATGATTTTCCTGCCTGGAAATATAAACGAAAAAACATGTTTCTGTGTACAGGTACTGCGGTTCCGACAAATAAAAGTTCAGCAGCCTTTACATGAAAATATCTACTCCTATACTATCTAGATATAAAAAATGTATGTATGCACAGAGAAACTCATTTTGTGTGAAACAGGTGGCAACTTATTATTCATAACTGCAATTATCGACAACGCAATTTTAATCAATTCAGTTTAGAAAACGAATAATCAAAAGTTTCTGTGCTATTTTTCTGCACAGTAATCCAGTACATCGATAATCCAGTACACCTGCATCTTCCTATTTTGTATATTGCTTCCAGTATATATTTTTTCCCCTGCTGTGACATGGGGATCACATTCATCCTGGCAGTATGAATTTGACGATAAACCAATGACTTCCACAAAAAATAATTTATACATCTGACATTACTGCACTGAAAAATCAACACATCTGTAATAATACCTCAAGATAAAATAATTGAAGTTATGCAAAAATTTTAAATACAGCCTATCAATACACTTAGTTTTTAAGTGCAGCATATTGTTCTATTTCAGAGTATTTGGTTTATACATGTTAAAAGGGTGATTAAAATGTGGTTTGTTAAATATTTGTTTTCAAACACCTAGTAACAATCATAGAAGTCTTGATGTTGTTAATTATGAAGCCAACAATGCAGGTTTATTCCGACTGCCATTTTCTGAAGCAGGTGAACGATTTTAAATCCCGTGTGTTGCTCGTTGTGTAATACAATCATCTTATATGGGTGTCATTTTCTATTATGTGGATTACTTTCACTGTAGTTACCATGGTGTCAGTACACAGATACAGTTACAATGAAAACATGCTGAACAATTGCTGGTTCACATCACCTTGTTTACAAGAGCTTAAGCACAGGATATGACGCTAAAAATGTGACAATGCAGTGTACCCAGAAACATAGGAGTAATATCCCAGTCATTTGGTTCTTCAAAGTGGTTTACAGATTATTCACCAATGTTGTAGAAAACAAATAGTCCTCCCTAAACATAAAGTGATGACTAGAAGTGTAAAAATCCACCAAAGTATAAGATTAGTCATTGCCCTAAATAAACTGATGTTTAGTATTCCGGATATATATATAAAAACATGAGTATATGTGTATATATATATACACATATATATCTCTGAATTTTTGTTTTAAAGCAAAGCAATACATGGCTTCAAAAACTGAACTAACTACTTACATTGGTGGCAATTTCTGTGTTAGCACCAGCGACACAAAGGTATCGGACAACTTCAAGGGCTCCATTGTTAGCTGCCATGTGTAGCGGTGTTCTCCCAAACTAGGAGGGAACCAAAGGCGAAATATTTTGTAATTAATATAAATTATAAATTAGGGAGGAAATGTTACAATTCAGGAAGCAATACCTGCACAGCCATAGCAGGGTTAATACAACAACTACCATGAAATAAAATCATATTAGGTTAAAACACTCATATTTATACAGCTGTATATTTATATATACGAGTGAATTTGTCAATACAGCCTGAAGTGAGTAGAAGGCTGATTTAACCATGACTAAGATTAAAATAGATGGAAGGGAAAAAACAGTCAATGTACCATGGATACTCACTTTATTAGGGATATCCAGGTTAGCTTTTGCATCACAAAGCAGTAATACAACAGGAAGATTTCCATCCTTGCAGGCAATATGCAAGGGGGTGTTGCCATGGTGATCCTGGTGGTCAAGCTGGCAGCCATGGCTAAGCAGGTACTTAATAACGTCCACCTGACATCTTCGCACAGCCAGGTGCAGGGCAGTATGGCCATCCTGAACAAACATTTATTTACATCAAAATTACTTCCACAATCAAACCGAATGATAATTTTAGAATAAAAAATGTATAGAAACTGATGATACTGATGACAAAACACTTTAGGCTGATTTATACTTTTGTGTAGAATCTATCACGTAGCTGCATACCTACGCCGTAACCTGACATGCACATCCCCAGAATATGGAGAAGTATAAATCACCCTTTAAACTGCATGAGAAGAGAAGACCCACCTTGTCTGTGGAGTTTAAGTCAGCACCGTGCTCCACTAAACATTCCACAATGTCCTGGAAACCCCTGGCAGCAGCAGTCAAGAGTGGGCTCTCCCCCTCCCGATTCCTCAAACTGACATCACAACCAGCTGCACACAGCGCTCTAGCCACAGAGAAGTAGCCATGCCAAGCCGCACAGTGAAGAGGTGTCTCTTCTTCCTGTCAGAAGGTTCCCATAATCATGAATAAAGAACAGACACATACACACTTTCCAATTCATCCACACAACCTACACCCACTCAGATCATTGAAAAAATCCAACCATATTAAATAGATAATATAGATAAATACCTTGTCTACTAGATTCGGTTTGGCATGTATGCTGCAGAGGTACTGGACCACATCCACATTTCCATACCTTGCTGCCACATGAAGAGCTGTTTCTCCAGACTAGAAGGCAAGGATAAGACATGAAATTAAAAAGTTTAAATCATTCTTTACATTTTTCTTAATTATTTATCAAACGTCTTCCTCCAAAGTGGCATACAAATGAGGATCACACAACAGCATCAGATAGTAGCATTTGGGGGTAAGCCAAGTTCACACTACACGATTTTAGCCCAAATTTGCAGCTCGCTGACAGTTTTTGGAGGTCGCTAAGAAAAGCCCAAGGATGTGATTGTTTACCTTATCTTGAATATCCAGAGGACAGTTCTTTTCATGCAAGAATTTCAAGGTTTCCACATGTCCTTGCCTTGCAGCATAATAGACAGCATTTGCACCAGACTGAAATTAAACAGCAACTTCATAGTGTGAATTATGATATGCAGTTAGTAACTGATATGTCATTGACAGTATGTTTCTACACCAAACCACAGCATATTTTATATGTAATTATACACAAATACACAGTAAAGAGTACTGTAGCACCGTAGGAGTACAGACCTTGTCATGAGCGTGAATCTCTGCCCCTTTTTTAACAAGCACATCAATAATTTTGATGTTTCCACAGCCTGCAGCAATGAGGAGAGGGGGTACCCCATGCTGAAAGGCAGGTGGTGCGTATATGATTTATTAAATTACAGTATTTTTATTTAAACCTAAATTTGACTAACTCAGATATTAACTCAGTATTTCAAGTACTAAATATCTTCCTGGTAGTTGTCAATACTTCATCAAAAAAAATCTCATCCATGAATACAACATATAAGCTTTTAGAACCAGTATCACCATAAACACAATCACAGCACTGCAGGGTTTCGATACTCTCTACTCGAAAAAGACATTACATATTCCCATCCTTTATATTTTCACTTCGGTACAGATAATGTTACGCACATAATAAAGATTAATTAAAAAAAATGTTCTTCCACAATTTGCTGTATTGCCAGTGTTTACTAATATTTTTATAATTCGAATTTAAATCATACGTGATGCATTGAAAAAACTGCAATTGTAGGCATTATCTTCATGCTTCATACTTTTTGGATGCAGATTAAATTTAAAAGACTCATGATACTCAGCATACTTTTAAAACCAGATAAAACCCAAAGAATTATACATTCCTCCTTAATCTCTTAATCAAGAAAAACCATGAGCCCATATCTACCTTGTTGGGTTGATTCACATCATAGCTCGTAAGTGATCCAAGGAGGTGCTGCAGACCTGGCACATTGTCGTCATTGATGGCATGAATGATTGCTTTCATCACAAAGCAATCTTCCTCATCCTGAGGACAGTATACAGACAGGTTATATTATGAATCTGGCAAACGCAGTAGTAATTAGACTAGGTCACACACACACACACACACACACATATACACACACACACACACACACACACACACACACACACACCATGTATACCTATCTTTATGGGG
>JAODKM010000039.1:22361228-22372286 GCA_026780845.1 Petrocephalus sullivani
CCGCACCCGGACACTCCACCCCCACCAAGTAATATATACACAGCCCCCCCCCCCCCCCCCCCCCCCCCACACACACACACACACACACACACACACACAGACCTTATCTAAATACGGACCAACCATTCATTTCTATGGGAAAAACCCTAATCCCAATTACGACACCCTTAACACCAACCCAGCCCTAACCTTAACCATAAGTAACTAACCAAAATACAAAGGTTTTGACATTTTTATTTTTTGATCGCATTCACAGATTTTTATAAAACTGGTTATCCAAATCAGGACCTGAAAAAAATGTCCCCAAAAAACAGTTTCAGGTTTTACCACACTTGGGGGACATTTTGATACCTAAATGTGATCTATGTAAACCCACACACACACACACTATAGTAGTTGTAAAGTGCTTATGTTAAACGGACAATGTACTTTAAAATTTGCAACATTGTGAGCTGTTATTTCTCAAAAACTGACAAATGCGACTGGCTCCACCAGCAGTGCCTCCCTCCTCAATGAGATTAACCACTTCTATGATCACTTTGGCAGGGACAATAAAGAAGCTGCAAAAAAAATCCATGCTCCCCTTTGAGGACAAGCTCCAAATTTTCTCTACCACTCATTACAGGCCGTACTGAATAGGTTAGAAAAGCTGCTGGACCAGATGGCATGCCTGGTCATGTGCTCAGGGCTTGCGCAGGACAACTCACTGGGGTCTTTGCTGACATTCTCCTGTCCCTGGCCCAAACAAAACAAGAACGATTGTTCTGGTGCCAAAGCATTCTCTGTAAACACCCTATATGGCTTCTATAGTGTGGCACTCAGACGCAGCCTCCAGATGATGGTCCGGACTTGCCTGAAAGCCCGTATTCCCTCTACCCCATAATGGCCCTAAGAGGTCAACGGAGGATGCCATCTCTGCCTACACTCTTGATGGGCTGTATCGTGGTACATTATAGGAGTCTTTCCATCTCTGACTGGAAGGCCCTACATCACGTGTTGAAAACCACCCAGCTCCTCTCAATCAAGGAACTCCAATTACTATGCCCGAAGAGCACAAGCAACATCACTGAAAACTCCTCACCCAAATCATTGGCTGCTTACGCGACTCCCATCCTGGAGGTTCAGAAGCCTCCATCTTCTATACCAACAGAATAAGAAGCAGTTTCTTTCCTGCAGCAGACTTCTTGCTGAACTCCCAACACTACCGCTAACATTTAAGAGGAAATGATTTTAAAAATATAAATAAATAAATAAATAAATAAATAAATAAATAAAACTTCTTATGCTTTGGTTAAATAGGTGTGCTCACCTGTTAACCAACGAAAAGTTTTTGACAAACTCTGTTAAAGGATGATTGCTTATGCAGCTGAAGTATTGAGATGTTTTTATTTACTCTAAAATGGTTCACATGTTTTTTACTTGCAATGGAGCTGGAAAGCTTGTAAGCACTTTTACATTTTCAGAATTTCAGAATAAATTTGACCTACAAAGTGATCATGTCATCAATTAAATCATAAAGAGAGCCGAAGTAAACAAGTAATAACTTTTCGTACATATTGATCTAAATTACCCAACCACTACAACTACCAAAACAGTTAAAGAAATAGAGTGCTAATCAGTGGGATGACAATCAAGCACTAATCGAAAATCTCTTCCCATTGTATAATATTTATGCAGATTTAGAAAACTGATACATTTAGGCACATTCTCAGTCCTTAGTAGTCAATATCACAGACTTATAGTAGAGCCTGATAGCATATGAGAGAAATGTTAATATTAATGAAGTCAGAGGTAAATGATCTTCACTCCCTGAAATAAAATAGATGCTATCAGAAAGACAACAATGTACTTTATTGCCCGGAAGGCTCCATCATCCACACCCCCCACCTATCTAATCACTACTTCCACCCCCACCCCCACCCCCCACATTCTCCCCACCTCACCAAAAGAATCTTTATTAGAAACCCAAATTTGTGTGACTTCTCTCAGTGTAATCAGGTACACCAGTTACATGTAGCATGTAACCGTCTTTTCATGTACCAGCTCCATCACCTCATTTCCACAAGCATAGAACCGCTGCTGGACTGGCTCTTGATTGCTGCCCTTGAGAACCTGCACTTCCACCGGTTTCAAAAAAGAACAGAACAGAAACATTATGTAGGTGGAAGTGAGAAAAGATCCAAATGAAAGGTCCAAATATTTTTGGATTTATTTTGATCCATTTAAGATTTGAAGTTTTTATAAGCTGCCAAACCAAAAAAATGAGCCTTTAAGTGGACAAAAGTCTTATAGTTTTCAAATTTTGACTCATTGTACTCCATCTCTATTGTATACATCCACAACTAAAATGCTCCCCCCATCTGTGTGTGTGAGGTTATTCCCGCATTGTTATGAAGCATTGTGGAATAAAAGTCTGCTAAAAGGTGAATTTTGCCAAATGCCTCATGATCTTTTCGCCACAATATTTTAATTACTCGACCTGCGACATGTTTATAATATATTTTTAAAATCTGGCCGGCAGATCAATCCTTATATATCATTGATATTCTCAGGTTATGTGGGAGATTTGGACACAATAGCCTGTCCCACTTTCACTGATGTTATGTCTCCAGATTTAGAGATCAGCTTTCCTCTGGTGCCAAGCTGGAGCCATTTCTTTCTGAGCCAGGGCCAGTTTTTTAATGGTGCAAGAGGCCTGTGTGTGATACTGCTTTACATGTCCTTTACATGTCCTAAAATGTCTCAAGAGAAAAACACAAATATCTTCATATATAGCGTTTTTGTCAAATTGTAAAAAAAGCCTTCAAATAAGGTTTGAAGTTTAAGAGTTACCAAGTTCACTCTAAGTGGCATTGCTTCCATGTTGATGTGCCTTGTCTAAAAATAATATCAGTTCTAGAACTCGCCCATACGAACTTGTGCGAAATGTGAAAAAGATCCGTCAAATACTTTTAGAGTAATTACGTGCCTGAGGCTGCTCTTCCTTTTGTAATCACTATGTCATACAATTTTGGTGCAATGTGTCTCACAGTTTCATCAGTTCTAGATGTTTACCCATACGATGTGTATGCAAAGTTAGAAAAAGATCCATAAAATGGTTTCTTATTATGCTAAACAGAGAAGTGTCTGCAGTGGCAACAAACTGGTCCCAAAACCATATGTATTCCCCGTCGGGGGAATACAAATATTCCAAACATCCAAACAATTCTTCTTATGAGCTAGATTAAATGGCATTTCCTGCCATCTGGAGCTATAAAGGACACCAAATTAGATAAGCCTGATAAAAAATAAGGTGAGACTATTGTTTTCTCAAAAAGTTTCTTAGAATCAGATGAACTGTCAAGTTAGGCAGAAACTTCTGAAGAAGTGAGGCCAGATAAGGCTCAAGGTATGAGTAAAGCAGAAAGTGAATATATATGTTTAGTCTTTCAAAAAGTACCCAAAATGAATGGGTGAGTGGAAGTAATAATACAATATGAATGCTCATTAGTATGTCAGAAGTTAAAAATTTAAAGGGAAATGTCTAAGCCAGACCAAACCATTTAAAGTGTGTTTTGTTTACATCAAGCTCTAATGCACACAGTATCATATTGCATGTGAGAAGGATCACTGTACAGGTAAGAGTGTCTGAATGCGTATCATAATTTTATGTCTTAATTTCCGTCTACATGACCTCTCATTTTTCTTAGTTTAACACAAACTCTTTCATGAAATGTGCTTCTTCGGTAAGCTCTAAGCTTATGATGACCTTCTGCGGGATATGATCGATAAATAGATGTTACAAATTGTACTTACAGCACATATGTAATCACACCAATACTCCTGAAAGCAAAAAGCAAAACAACATTAGAGATTGAAAATAAAGATCTGATGTTAACTGAATTAATCGTTGGAAGCTGTTAATGACCTGGGATATAACCTGGGCCACTTCATGTAACAGAAGCTTACCACATATCTGCTTCCAGGCCAAGGGGCTCATAGTTAACCACTTCTGGAGCTGCCATAGAAAAATGAATACAACGTAAAAAGCTTTTTAAATTACATGAATTGTACTTAAAATGTTCTAAAAACAAAAAAAAAATAAAAATAGGGGTGGGGAAAAATATAGATTTTGTGATTAAATTGAGATCCCGGTTTTCACAATTCGATATCGATTCACAAAATCCCAAAATTTAACTAATTTATGCCTTGTCATTTTTACTACAGATCTGGTTTGAGCGTATTTTAATGAATGCATCCTAAACGTACACTGAATTCCATTTCCAATCAGGCACTTGGGAATGAAATTTAATTCGAATTGTGAAGTCAGGGCCAATTTCCAGTCATACATGTATGGTTCCTCAAATAAGATTCTAATTCATGTTTTGGCACATATCTTTAAGTTAAAATCATTTTGATACATGACATGAAAGTATTTGTGCTTTGAAAGGTATGTCTTTAAGGAACTGTACTCGTATATTCCTCAAATAAAAAAGACTGTATACAAGCCTTTCTTTAGTGGTTTTAACAATTTGTTTCCAATAACTCTGCATTAGTAATTCTGTATTCCTTTAAGAGCTTTTTAAACATCTCTCCAAATATGGAAAGCTGCTATACAGTTGTCCCTCGCCACTTCGCGATTCGAATTTCATGGCGTCACTCCATCATGTATATTTTCCAAATACAGTACTGTGCTCATTAAAGTATATACGGTACTGTATATTCATTAAAAGTTGATCGAGACAGTGAAAATGATACAGCCCGCGCTCGGTTGTCCTAGTCAATTATATCCTCTTCCGATCCTGGCCACTGACTCGCTCAGCCTCACGCAAGTTTGTTTCTCCCATACACACTTCTACATCGCTACGCATCGAAAGCATTGTCGTTTGCGATTTCTGAGAACTTTTATCTAAGCCCCACGATGGCTCCTAAACGTGCTGCTTCTCCTAAGCCTTCTGCTGCTTCTTATTTTCATAGGTTAGTGGTTCTGTGTAAAAACTCTGTGTGTGTGTGTGATTAAATATCATATTAATATTATTGTACATCTGTAACATCTAATGTGTCTTATTTTCTCTTATTTTGTCTAATATATTGGGCAATACGTGTGTAATGGTAACTAAAGGGTGTTGTTTCATGTCTAGAGGGCTCTAATAATGTTAAAAACGATATATAGAAGGTCATAAACAGGTTTTCTATGCTCTAACTACAGAAATATTCAACTTATAAATAAAGAATCCTACTTCGCGGAAATTCACTTTTCGTGGTAGAGTCTGGAACGGATTAAACACGATAAATGAAGGACGACTGTATATATTTAATTCTTATCATACTGATTTCAAGCCGGAATCAAATCAGAATGACTTGAATAGTTAGCTTATGAACTGGAATAGAAGCAAGGCATTTTTGCCGATAACCCGCCCTACTAAATAAGTACCTTAACAATTAACCTGACTTACATCCACTCTAGACTACAAACTGAACCATTTCCATATATTAAATTGTACATATTAAATAAGAGACATGACAATATGACAAATGAGACAGTCTCTTAGAAAAAACTCTATTAATGACATCAAATAAAAACAATGCATAGAAATAATGAGGTGATGGGTAAGCTTTGATTTCTCTGCCACACATACCAATGACATGAAATTCAACATTTTGTATACGGAAACAATGAAGCAAGGATATCCGCATAAGAGAAACACTTGCCTACAAATTCCGGTGTTCCAAATATGCTCTTAAAATCATTGCCAAAATCAATCTTGTGAGCCAAGCCGAAGTCAATAAGCTTAATACGCGGGTGAGGTTCAGTCCTGTTCAGCAGCATAATGTTCTCCGGCTGCAGGAGGCAGGGTGTGAGTAATGAGGAAATGTCCACCAACACATGAAAATTGCATGCAAAGTTAAAGACAATGCTCTCTAGTAAGCCATGAATTCTATGATTAGAATAATTGTGTTATGGTGCGACTTGCATATAATGTTAATCTTCCAGCTCTCTTAGCAATACAATTCAAAAACAAAATACAAAACAAGCAAATTATGAAGTAAATTTGAGAGAAAAAAAACGACTGCATATATGGATAGATCTTACCCCCAAAAAAGGGACACATGCCAAACATTAATTAGAATATCTGTGGCTATTCACTACACTTAATGTTAAAGCGCGACTGTGGGAGATTATCAAAAGCAGTTGTTTTGTAGGTAGAACACGCCGTCATACCTTTAAGTCAAAGTGGGCAATCTGTTTGGAGTGCAGGTAGAAGACACCATCCAGGATTTGCTTAAGGAATTCAGTGGCCTCTTCCTCAGTGAGGGACTCCTTTTCTGCCAGAAAGTCAAACAGCTCTCCCCCAGCCACCCTGGGTTTGGAAGAGCAACAGGAAATGGATGCGCATATTGGCTACAGGTCATGTTTTAATAACCATGTCGAGAAAGTCAGTTGGGCTCTTCCAAATAAATGTGGCTTGATGGTCGGCAATTCAAACCTCAACTGGATGAAGTTCAGGTCAAAAGAAATTTAGTGCCGCTTGACAGACTATATTCTTAGTTGCCACGGAATCAAATTAAACTTGTGACCAGAAGATAGCCAATTCAAATCACAGGGCTTACAGACTGATGTTGAGCCTTTTACAGAAGTCCAGCACACTTTCCGAAAACCTGGTAAATTGTAAAGAGTAAAACTTGCGTTGATCTACCTAATATTTATTAGATAAAATACAGTGCACACACAAATATATATGTAGATTTTTAGTACTGCTCTTCATCACAGACTAATAGGTTAGTTAGTGTAGATAAAGTACCTGTATTATGTATTTAACAAGTACATGGGGGTAGATGTGGTAAGTACTGCAGACGACATAATTCGTAAGGGAAATATGTGCTATGCTTTTAGATAATATATCTGCCACATAAACAACTGCAAAGTGCAATCATCTCCTATAAAATCATTTATCTATTTGTCCTGAAGGCAAAAAAACAAAAAAATCCAAAAGAACCCAGGTCTGCTAACATGTCGCAACTGTAACTGTAGCAAGTACGACTAGTTGGCTCACAAATCATTGTGCTGACCAGACTGGTTTTAGACAAGCCTTTGACAGTGAAATGCATCAAACCTCAAAAGCAAACACTGATATTTGGAAACTGCACACTAGTATTTTGCATTTCGAAACAAAAACAAAACCAGACGTAAAGCAACTTCAGGTTATTGATTACATATATTGACAGTACATTTTCAAAGTACATTATTAAATCAATTCATCCATACATTTAAGATGCAATGGCCAACCTAATCTATCCATCCATTTTCCAACCAATTATGGTCAGAAGTAGTAGTACCGAGTAATATTACCTTGCCAGTCCATCACAGGGCACATACACACTATGGGCAATTTAACCTAATTGCATGTCTGGGAGGAAACCAGAGTACCGAAAAAAACCCACCTGACATAGGAAGAATGTGGGGGTGGTATCTGAACCTCCTATGCTAACAGTGTGAAATAACAGCGCTACATAATGAGCCACCTTTCTGCCCCATGTAAGTTAACGCTTAAAAAATAATTCCACAGATTTAAGACTGGAATTATATATTCATCTTAATCACATGATTTAAGATGTGGTGCCAGCTGGCCCTACTCACAGTTCCAGGATGAGTATAACTTCATTCTTGTTCTCAAAGACATCGTACAGTGTGATAACATTAGGGTGCTGAATCTCTTTCAGGATGCTGACTTCTCTTTCAATGTCCTCCCTCGTTACTCCTCGCCGGCTGGATTTGCTTCGGCACTTTCTGATGTATTTGGCCGCATATTCCATACCAGTGCTCTTCTGCCAACATTTTTTAACCACAGCAAATTGGCCACTGAGGGGGAAAAAAACAAACTGTTAGAGAAAAGCCATAACAAAGATGTAAAATTAACATAAGCAACATGCATAAAAAAGCTAAATTAGTGATCTCATCGTAAGTAGTACGAACACTGCTAACTGAAGTGTACTTCCATTATAATTATGTACAAGTGTCTACCCTTGCCCAGACATATCCTGGAATATGAAATCAGTACTGACTAATGAATCATATCCAAGTTGTGAAAGCACTGTTCACACATGCAGAAACTAATAATGAGAGAAGCTGCAACTACCTGCCTTCAGCCCCACAGTCACAACAGATTAAAAACTGCCTGTGAAGGCAGAAGACCTTGGCAGCTTTCATTGCTAAACATGGACAACGCAAAGTACGCAAGTGTACAATATGTGCATAATGACCAACCCAGAGAAAAGACAAGCCTTTCATTGTACACCTGCAAACTGGGCGGAAATCCATTAAAGAGAAATAAAGTAAATTATGAGGAAACTAGGAAATTATTTCAAATATTACACTAGGGATAATAAAATTAGGGGGGGGGGGGGGGGTTATCCTTATTTGCAAATAAAATAAATTCATTCTTTTTGCTTCTTCCGGTCTGTGATTTTTCTTTAATTAAGATTTGATTGCAAAAAAAAATTTGATTATGTAAAAGTACTGTAAAAAGTCTTAGGCTGCCACAAAAAATGTCTAAATTAGGTTTATAATACAGAAAATTTCCCCAAGAGTAAGAAATACTGATGAATGCAATGGAGGATGGAACATCATTGCTGTCTCTATTCATAGGGCAGTCGATACTCCCGTGTACTTAAGTCAAGAAAGAGTGTAGCTATATGCTTTTTTGACTTAAGTGTATTTTCTCGGGATGCACAATATGAAAATTTTAAACCGATAGTTAAGTCCTTGGCCGATTCCGATACCGATAACCAGTACATTCATATTTTTATATTTACTATAATTTTCATATAATCTGCAGTTTCTGCAACAGGAGACTACAATTAAAAAAACATAATATACTGTTTGATTTTTTTTGTTAAATTTACAGACATTACTGGGTGTACTTGCTCCCACATTTTTCAATTACGGAAAATTCCTTCATATTAACACGGTACATAGAACTGTATTTTTACTGACTTTTCTTACCGAATAGAAAATCTAAGATGCACTGATGAAACTGATATTTTAGTAGCTCTGGCCTAACAGTAAATATCAGTCTCTTCAATTTTTTTTTTTTGTTTAAGACACCACAATACTTAGTAGCAGTATATTAGGCTTTACAAAAAAAATTATTTAAGGCCTATGGTCAGCTGCTATAGTTAAAAAAACAGCAGTAAAAAGATACACGTAACCAAATACATATGAAATTAGTAAATGCGCCAACATGTCAAATCACACACCGTCAAGAAAAGGGTTTGACAGAACCATGACGGGTTTATCTGGAAATAACAATCATATATAAGTATTTTATGCTTTATAAAGAAATGTATCTATTCAACCTTAGCACATGAGGATGAAGTACGTATTTATATAGACGTTCCGAGTTAAATTTTTTTCAAATACAAAAATTAAATGCATTGACATTTGTCAACCTTGAAGAAAAAAAAGTGCATCCTCCACAAAAATAAAGTGTGTTTAGTCAGTTCTTGCCGTTCAAATTATGAATGTGTGTGGTGACCAAATCGTACAAGCGGTGGCTTGGGAGGGTGTAACGTGTCTCCAAATGCACTATTAACCTGTGAAAACCCAGATCCTGTAGCACGGAAAAAGGCTGGTCATCAAGGACTATAAACTCCATTACATTGTCGTTTGGAACTTTAGCCTTTTCGTTGTCTCTGGAAATTTTTTTACGGTTTTCAAATTGCTGTTTAATGGGAACATTGATGCTCCGTGTTTTAGTTTTACCATACGTAGGGTGACCAAATAATCCCCGTCATCCCTATACTAGATCTTAGTCCCGAAAGTACTTTTTTAACATGTATATTTGTACACAGTTGACGCAGTATAAAAATGCATGTCTAAATTTGTAAACAAAAGTTTGTATTCTGCAGAGCTCTCTTTAGCGAAGCATTTCTGCCTTCCCATTTGTTTGCAAACAGCATTGGCATTGTAGCCCACTGCCACCGAGAAGAACATCCAGACTGGCGAAGACATGTGGATGGTGTGCTGGCGCTCATCTCCAGTCACTGCCGGTTTTAAAAGGCGCTACCTGCCAGCATGCAATTTCACAAATAGCCTACTTTATCTGATCTATTTATCGGAGGAATAAAAATATCATTTTACCTCATATCGGCCGATAGTTTATCTGTCCGATAAATATCGTGCATCCCTAGTATTTTCTCATCAATTTCAGTCTGGGGTTTACAAGCACTTAGGCTAGATATGTAATTTGGGCCAAGAAACACAAGATATAGGTGTGTCGGATGTAAATGACCCAATGTTCTGCCACTGATTTAAGCTCTTTTAAATACATTTTTCACTACACACTTGGCATTAAGTCACATGCCAAATGCAATACTGTAGTCTTCGGAAAGCTGACCATGTAACAAAAACAAAACTTTTTACTTTTGTTACACTTATAGAGATAAATGTTACAATCCAAAATGCATCTGAATAATTCAACAATTATATAAAAATGACATAACTAGAAAATATAGAAATATATAAAAGTATATTACCATTAGTCAGGATTCAACTGACATCTTCCTCCTCAACACACCTAGTAGCCAAGTAGGTTACTTGCAATGAAGTTGAAGGACTTAAAAATACTATTTCACCATAACACTCATACACTACAACATCCTTTTGCTGGATTCTCATGTTCGTGAGAATGACTAAATATAAGCATAGTAGGCTACTCTATGTCTTCATTTTCTAAAAACATTTCTGTGGATTACAGCTAGGTTCACAATGTACAAGTCCATGTTCCACATTTTGTTTGAGGGTGTGTAACAATGTATTAACACCACATTATGTAATAACTCAGTGTGATGACATCCATTTTGGTTGTTTATTACACAATGCACCATATTATAACATTTTTATCATAGAAAAGTGCGAGTCCTGCATTTTGGTAAGAGTTAGTGATGCATCTATGTGTAAACTTTTGGCTGATACCATAATGCCGAATTTATAGAGATTACTAACTTTTGGGCATCACAAAATATACATTATTAATATCTTAGGTATACTACTAATCGGCTTATCAAATTTTGGGCGCA
>JAODKM010000039.1:22422137-22457505 GCA_026780845.1 Petrocephalus sullivani
TCACTTAATTTCTTTCTCCAATAAATTAGGACAGGGATCATTCCCATAAAATAAATAATAATAATAATAATAATAATAATAATAATTAATTGTATTGTTATTATTATTATTATTATCATCATCACCACCACATTCAGAAAAAAACATGAAATTATGACGAACAGTCTAAAATACCTCACAAAGGTAAGGTTGAAACGGATTGGAAGCTGAAAGTCCAGCTGGATTGTGGCACACTGGTGGTATCTGCCAATTGCATCCTTGATCTGAATGTCAATCTTTTTCGGAGGGGGGAAAAAAAAGACAAGTCGATCAAAATTAGTGTCCAACACTTAGAAGTATGAAGGATATTCTGGTTAATAGTAATATATATACGCAAATATTTTGGCTACGCCTAGACTTACCTTTGGCCCGTAAAATGCTCCATCCCCCGGATTCAGCACCCACTTTTCCCCAAATTCATTTAGGCTGTTCTCCAGTTGCTACACTCAGGAGGTGAGAGAGGAATTAACCATTAATAAACAGTACCTATGCCGTGTCTATTTTTTCTGTTTATCAGATGTCCTCCCCAAACGTTGCTATGAAATAAAGTTTTCGCATCCAGTTCCATGGATCATTTAAACTAGTGGCAACTGTAAAATATTCCAATTTACTTTTGCTCAAAAAATAGAATTGTTATACAAGTATTGATGAAAAGACATGAAGTATACCAGTCATTTTTGATTTGTTAGACAAATAAAATGTATGGATGCAATATATATACAGGATCAACTGAAATTTAGTACCTTTTCTGCCTGATCCCACACATCAATTTCTCCCAGGAACTTTTCGGGCCTGGTGGAGAGGTTGAGCTTGAAGGTGAATCCAAAAACATCATAGACTGTGCGCAAGAAGTCAAGGCAGCCCTTTATCTCAGACTCAATCTGACAAACAAGAATATAGAGGAGATCTTATGTCAGGAGACACACAGCTTCGCATTTATGAATAAAGCAAATTGTGGCAAATGATGGAGATGGAACAGAACAGCGATACTGCAGCATGTATTTGGTGGCAAGTTAGGTATGGGATAACCAACACAGAAAGGTGCATTGCTGAACTGTGACCCTACACACCTGGTCCATGGAACAGAAGATATGTGCATCATCCTGCTGAAAGCGGCGCACACGGGTGAGGCCCGTCAGTGCTCCTGACAACTCATTGCGGTGTAGGACACCGAAATCGGCGAGGCGCAGGGGTAACTCACGCCAGGATCGGGGCCGGTGGTCAAACATCAGGCTAAGGACAATTCAACCATTTTAAATCTACATCTGCTGGGTCATTTCCCTGCTAAGTTATGTTCTATAATTACCCAGACATTTTTAGATTTCTGAAGTGCATATGTTTTGTCATGGTTAACCATTAATGACTGTATCAATACAAGAAGAACATGGCACCTGATAGTGCATCACCATACCAGTGTCCTGGGCAATTCATGGGTTTGAGAGCAAATATCTCCTTCTCCACCTCAAAAGAGAACATGTTTTCGCTGTAGTGCTGCCAATGTCCAGAGGTCTGCCAGAGTTTGCTGTTGTAGATGTTTGGGGACACCACCTCCTGGAAGCCCCTCTTCCTGTACTCACTCTGCAGGGGGGTTGTGGGGAGGGGGGTCAGAAAGATTTGCCCTACTCTGGTCACAACTCCAATGCCTAAATCATACAGTCATTTAATGACCAGTCCAATATCATGTGGCTCAAGACTCACAGTCCAAAGCATTATTCTCTTTACCCAGAAACAGGACTAATGGATTATAAAGCAAGTACTAAGAGCTCCAAGCAAGCCCTCATCTACTCACTCTGATGAACCCAATGAGGGTGTTATAGATATATGCTCCCTTTGGCAGAAAAAAACAGCTCCCAGGACTCAAGTCATGGAAGAAGAATAGGTCTTGTTCCTGTACAAGAGGAAGAAGATAATTATTTTGATTCGAAAGATTGTTCACAGTGTCATCAGCATCTAAGCAGAAGATGACTCACTAATAATTCAGACATAACTAGGACGCAGCTTCTGACGGAACCCAGTACCCTTAATTACAAAAAGAGTAAATCGGTCACTGTCGTACTCCTACTAAGACCACAGTACTGCTTTTCATCTTAGCAATATCGGTGGTCCTATAAAATGAATGCATCCTTAACTAAATAACTTAATTAAATATATAAGAAAGATACAAATACTTTTGCATAACTTTTATACAAATACCAACAATTCGGTTTCACCAGTGGAGAACATTACTGCTTAACTTTAGTAGCACCTCTTACTCTTTCAAGAGCCTAAAGAAGGTATAAAAAGAATATATGATTTTCTTTAAATAAGAGAGAAGGAGGACATTAACCCTTGAGCGGATATAAACGAAAAATGAACACCTGATGCCCTGTACTCCTGAAAAGCAAACTCTCGTACATCAGATTTTATTTGAATATTGCCTTGGAGATATTGCACAACATACCCGTCCCAGTTTGCGATGGTCTCGGTTCTTGGCCTCCTCCTGGAATCTCTCCCAATCTTTCAACATCTTGGGATCCGGAAAAGAAATGCCATAGATCCTCTGAAGAGTCTCCATATCTGCCTTTCCTTCCCAGTATGTGGAGGAGTTCTAAAGGAAAGTTACACATTTTAATTTCTGATACAGCTGCAAGACAGACATATTCATAAAGGGGAAAAAAATAATTTATATGCAAATATTACTACAAAAGTTCATTTTAAATACAATGCTGACCATTTATTTGGAGCAGTCTTACCTAGAGAGAGAAATCTCAAAAAACACTAACAACATTTTTTTATTACAAAAAGTACATACACTGGGTTTGTGTTTCATGGAAGTTAAAAATATGCAATTCTAAATCTAAGCAATATATCCTCAGCTATGTTTTTCTTTAAAATTACAGAGCCAAGCCAAAAATACAAATTTTGGTTGCATTTCCTGGAGACAACTTCTTTCTTCAAATTTATGAAAGTATTTATCAGAGCAATTTATATATTATATAAATAAAAACACCAAAAAGCATTTTTAATCAAAGAAGCTGCATGACTTTGTCTGAGTATTGCTGTAATTGCTAATTTCCAATTAAGGATCTTGAATCAAACTCTTTTCTTTTCTGTGTAGGCATATCTGCCAGTCATAAGCTACGTCATCGTTTTATCACAAATATTGACCTTTAACTGTTTAAGCAAATTAAATATTTTCCTGGAATGTGATTATTAAATGGATTTTTACTAATTTCCGAATACATTTTTTAATTATGTGGCATTTAAATTGACAAATGGGCTTCAAAAATGGCAAAAACATTTTTTTGGAAAGTTTATATTATTCTATACATTCTACAAGTATAAAAGTAGCATCCATGAAAAGCTCAGTCATTTACAAAAAATATTGGGTTGAAGGAAAACTGAATGATTGAATAATACAGAACAAATTTTACAAATCACAATTAAAAGATAGACATTTTATGCTCTACAGTATACTGTACATTATTAAATGATACAGTGAAATTAAAGAAACATCTAACTAAAGGGTCAGTTCTAAAGCCAAAACTGAATGCACGCGATTCATCCACCAGCCCCACAGCACACTCTAGTGAATGTTCATTGGTATCACAACTGGAACTACAGAGCTCTGCATCACCTAATACTTGCATTTGGGACTGGGACCACTGAACGCAAGTCAATTTCAGCGCATCTCAAAATTACAGTTGTCCATTGCATGCACTTTATTGTATGCAGACTGTATTACAAGTAAGTAGATATGGACAGCGGGTCATTATATAGCTGGCAGGGCAGCCCATTCCCCTGCACCTGTCACAGTAAGCAATACACCGGCTAGCATCCTACTACATCCACTCAGTTGTCTTTCAATGAGTGTATATTATTTACTATGTACCTCGGGCATAAATGTGATCAGATGTGATTTGAACTCGGCGGAAGCCTGTACAGGATGTCAGCATGTAAATGTTTGCACGTGTTACTCTTGTGCTTACAGAGTTCTCACTCTTTGCTGCAACCGGCCCTTTGCAATTTATCTGCTTCTGGAATGGAACTTACAGTGAATTGGCTTCTGGAATGCATCTTTAGTTACAAAAAACAAGCAGCCTGCCTAAAATATATGAAAGAAAAAGTCATACCATCTCCACTTACTTTAAAAAAAGGGGCCTCAAGCCACATGCTGCACTCATGTCATCCTTGTGCTCAACTTTAACCAAACTTTCCCTACTTCAAAGGCTTCAAGTATCAATACTACTTGACAGAACATTTATTACTGCTGTTTGTCAAGCCGGTCAGTGAAGTGTAGTATAATTTGGTTGAAGGGGAGGCATTCATGCGAGAATGAAAAGCCATGGACAATAATCTTCAGTCTTTAGCATTTTCTGGCTAATGTTCACCCAGTTTGTTCTCTGCTGTATGACGGAAATCACAGAGTTCACGTTCCATGTTAACAAAGTTGATTGCAGACGCATCTGAGACTGCAGTCCAGCCAGACAGGGTTAGTTTCATGGCATGATTGGAATTAATCATTCAGAAAGAAATTAGAAGGAGTGCTTTCCTAGGAACAATAAGTGGTGCACATAACTAGAATACTTGCTGACCGAGTGCCACCTGTTCTACCTGTTAAGGAAGAACAGAATATTTTTTTGAAATGTTTGGACAGTATGAAATGTTAGATATGCAGGTACTTCCACAGATTCTCATTCAGCTGTTCACCATAAGTATAACAACAACAACTCTGTTCCTTGGTTGTCCTCTGCTCTGTGAAAGTCAGTGGTGCCATCTACAGCAAACACCTAGTCAATTGTCTTACACGTGAACAGCCGAAACACATATCTGGCCCACACGTGTACCGTCCACGGCCATCCTGCGCAAATCCCTGATCACAACCTTTATGTCACCATACCCTGTACACCCCCTACAACTCTTCCAGTACATGCACACCCAGGATAGTCAGACTACATGTCCATGATCCTCTGTCCTGTTTACAAACAAAGAAGATAAACCAGAGATCAGAATGCTGTAATGCAGGATACCAGAGACAGAGGACAGGTTATTTCAAGTCTGCAGACTCAGGCATGGCTGGAGATTCTTAATCAGATTTGGACAAATATGCTACAGAATTCACTAAATTTAAATGTGTGCAGTCAATTATATTCCGATTATCATGACCCATCAATGGTTTGTTGAAAGCTCACACTGCTGTGTATCAGTCCAGAAAAAATGGATACCAGAAATGCACTTAGAAAAAGAAGAGAAAAAAAAACAGAATATTGGAACAAACTAAAATGACAGTATACCAGCACTTAGAACAGACACAGACTGGGATGGGGAATTCACAGTCTGACAGACTACAAACCAACAACCAACTCATTCAAGTATCACACAACTTTTCTCCCTGACAAACAACTTGATCCAGCAAACAGATATTCTGTAGCACCTCCTGGCTTTACTTTATAATATATACATATTACACACATATAAATTCTAGCAAAGCCCAAATGAAATCTTGAAAGCTTAAAAGAAAACAACTTGCTTGTGTTTATGCGGACATTTCTCCATCTGTTTATATGGAGTTCAAAGTTCCCAACAGTTTTAAAAATACTGCCTTTATCTCTGTCCAGAAGAAACAAAAGTGGACATATTAAATAACCATCCAGTGGCTCTAACCCCTACTGTACTGTAATAGCACTAAAATGTTACTCTATATTTATTTTTTTAGTTAAAATATTAACTGTAAATCAAAGGAAGCACTGGAGTTTACCTTGTGGATTTTCAAAGCTTTGATCTTCCCAGTGTGTCTTACGTGAGGTCCTCTACAAAGGTCGATTAACGGACCACATCTTGAAGGGGCAAGAAAAAGAAATAAATACTGTAATTAAATATTATTTCGCACTCACTTAAGAGGCAAGTCAACTAAAAATTCATTAAAATTATAGTAGTTACCTGTAAACAGTAGTTGTTGGTGTATCAACTTTCTCATTCAAAATCCTGCATTTAAATTTGTTGTACTAAAAAAAAAAAAAAAAAAAAACCATTAACTTCACTACAACATAGATTCAAGTGAGCATGGCTGTTTGCATGAGAATATTCATCCATTCTAAATCAGGAAACCTACCTTAAACATTTCCAAGAGTGTTTCCTTCTTTATTTCTAGTCTCTCAAAGGGCTGCTTCTCCTTCATGATTTTCTTGCACAAGTTCTCCAGACATGGAAAATCATTACTTGACACCCCCCTGCCAAATGAGTAGCATTTACTTGCCTCTTCATATTTTATGGATTTTTTTAAATCACTGTATGTTAGTGAACATAACACTAGGCCAGGTAAGTGGTAGGATGGTGGATGGGTGATAATCCCATCTTACTACATGTATGCCAGCAACAGCATTCTAAAACTGGAGAGAAAAGTCCACTACATAGTTATACACTTCAAAAGTGAATTACTCCTTAAGACGAAGACGATTTTAATAAACACTGGAGCATTTATAGCAGTACAAGGATTTACACAAACAACATGCAGTATGGTCTGAATGACAGTACTGAATTCAAAGTAAAACTTGTATGAATAATGTGCAGTGTATTGTGTGTAAAATAAACAAATTAATACTATTAAAATGCTATTAAACTATTAAGTTTAAATGTTTAAAGATTGTCGTCATCATTGTGCAGGTTAAATGCTCTTTCATTTTCACCTCTTCATATACCTAGCTATCTGAATGTCTGGGATCACATTTTAGTTAGGAAAAAAATATTGTAATGGAATGTCTACAAATACAACAAAAAAATTACGTAAATTCAAATTACGTATTAAGCAAAAATACTTGATTACAAGTCAATTTCCTACATGTTTAGTGCTGTACAAAAGGTATTCATTCGGTCCGGTGACTCACTCATTGTCCACAAACATGTCGTAGTAAAAGCCGTTCTCTATCGGGGGACCATAACAAAGACATCCACCATATACTCTCTCCATAGCCTCTCCCAAGATGTGGGCACTGGAGTGCCAATAAACCTTTTAAGAAAGACAGACGTAAAAGCCAAGTTAAGTATACCTTGTGCAAAAGAATCAATCAGCTGCCAAAATGGCCACTAATAATAGGTAACCTACATTTCAATACCAAATAACAAGTAGTATAGTCCATTATAGAGCTACATAAATGTTTTAAGAGGAAAGTCACATATGTGTAGTATGTATTGTATATAGAAAATCTCATTTTGTACTAAAAAAGGTTATAAACTTACAGCCTGAGCCTCTTCATCATCAAACTTCAGCAACTGAAGACTACAATCTTCCTCCAGTGGCCTATCTAGGTCCCACACTGTATTGTTCACTTTTGCAACCACTGTGTTGTCTGCAAGGCCTTGACTGTTAAATGTGAAAAGTAACATTGTAAAATATCAGAAAATTACCATACAAACTACAGAGGATAAAACACATTGTCAATCACAAATAATGCACCTTTGCTAATACAACCAGTGACAAAAAAAAATATAAGCACCCAGACTACATGGTGCAAATAAAATGAATCTGCACGTGTTGAATGGTTGTGTGACTGTATTGCACTGATTATAATATCAGAGCAAACGGACAACAGAGTTGGCATTATGGGCACACAGTATGGGCACTCTTCTGCCCCTCCCCCGGGCCTGGATACATGCAGTGATACAGTGCGGAAGGGAGTAGTAAAGCCACTATCCTCTTCTGCAGAAAGTCAGCCCACAGCTATTGTAACTGGGTCTGAGTTGACATCCCAGCTGATCCCACACATGTTAAATCGGGGTAAGATCAGGGAACCTGGCTGGCCACGGGAGGACCTCCTCAACATGATGCAGGCAGTCCATAGACACACGTGCCATGTGTGGAAAGGCATTGTCTTGTTGAAAGATTGTACCAGGGTGCCGTCTCAGAAGGGATGAGACATGCAGATGCAGGAGGTCACTGATGTAGTGCTGTGCCATCAGGGTCCCCCGAATCACTACCAGAGATGGTCTGAAGTCATACCCCAAGGCTCCCCACACCATGATGCCAGGAGTAAAGCCAGTGCGTCTCACAACATTGGTAGGATTGGTCCTCTCCCCTCGGCACCGCCATACGCGTATACGACAGTTAACCGTGGTAATGCAGAACTGAGATTCATCACTGAACATGGTCATCAGTCCATGCCTCCCGGTCACGGCATTACTCCAAACGCAGCCACCTCTGCGCTAGTGTTAACAGCAGTCTACACAGCCACAATGCGACCCCTATCAAACTCTGTCAAGTGCTTTTAATGCAATCTAATGCGTCTATGAGGCACCCCCTGTGTCTGGTGACTAGACGTGCCAGCTCCTTGCAAACTGAATCATTTACACACCCATCACTGCTATGCATATATACCAAATTACTTTTTTTGTCACCGAGACATACTTAAAGTCATTTGGTTAAACTGCCGGACACGACAGGGGTTTAAAAAAAAAAAAAGTCATTTGGTTAGGAAACATTTTAAATTGATGCACAATAAATAGTTAGAAAAGTAATCATTATCCAGGACTATTTTGAACAAGAGAAAAAATAACACAATAAAACCCGAACTGACATGTAATGACATATTACTTCACCCTTTCAACATCAGACATTGACAATGCCAAATACCTGATTCCACAGGCTAACTGGTAAGGAGTTGTCTTCCATGACTCTGCATCCATGATCTTTCCATCAGGTAGGGTGACTTTGATGGGCTTGCCATCTCTTGATGCCCTCTCTGCCATCAGTGCTTCATGTTCTTCCTTCAGCTTGTCGTAAATGGACAATCGGTCCTCTATGTACTGCGGCAGTGGATTCAGCTGAGTTTCCAAAAGTCACAACAGAAACAATCCTCAGCACAGCCACAGGGGAAAACCTTGAACTTTTGACAATCTCCATGAAATAAATGACCCATTACTTCTAAATTCAAGTGATGATGAGTTCCAAAATCACTTACCTCTGATCGGCCAGGGGTATCCCCTACCTTATTCTTCTTTTTTGATTTTTCTTTATTACCTTCATCTCCCCCAACACCACCCTAAATTGGAGTATAATAATGAAAAACTTATTAATATTTCATGAATGCGGACAGTTTCTGAGTTTAACTTAAAAACAAACAATACATCATATAGAGATACTATTTGACAGATAACGAATAGACTGGAAGTGGAAACGACAGCCGTGTGCTGTGTAATTCCATTTGGAATTATTAAAAAATTAATGCAGAGTGGCTTATAAAACGTATCACCAAATACTACCATTCTTGAAACATATATATGGGGCCGATTTACCTGCACACTAACATTCTAAGTATCAGACAGTTTCGTTAAAAAAGAAGAAGAGATGTCTTAAATTTTATTAGGTTTATTAGGAGCTGCTTATAATATTAAACTGTAATACGCTAAGCAGAAGTCACACTATTGAAACTCCATAGTCGGAATATGAAAGCTGCTAATACCGCTAACTGGAATAAGAGAAACTATTACCTTCTTCCCCGGTTCAATTTTCAGTTCTTTCAGCTCCTCTGTTATTTTCTTCTCCTCCATAATGATCGTATTACAAAATTTATCTCGTTCTTCGCAATAAATCAATTTGATCAGAAAGGTATCATAAGCAGCACAAGTTCCCTCCTCAGTGCTGATGCAAGAGTGCCGCAAAAGAGACTGACGTTTATTTGATTGCCGGTACTTTCAGCCAATCGGAAGGCCCTCTCACCGCTGAATCCGTGTCCCCTGCCGGATGTAGGCGGCGCAGGGGCGCTATACTTACGCATGCGTACAGGGCTTTTAATTTTACGACGCTGTGTGTTATTTTACGACACGTAGTATTTAAAAACGCCGGCGTGTTCAGCAGTCCTAATCTGACAACGACCGGGTGTGGTGTGCTTTACGCCCAGTAACAAATTGTTTATTACTTCAGTATTGTGTCATAATGAGGATTTTTTAAATTTTATGGCACCATATAAGAAATCCATTTCTGAGGAGTTCAAGAAGAACGGAGCGACATGAAGTGCGTCCTGTGTTCGTGAGCTTTATAAAGTTTGGTATAAGTTTGTCTGGGCTAATACTGCGTTCCATTTTCCTCCGAACTGGGAATGACGTCGCATTCGAGTTATCCGCGTTCAAGTAGAGGAAGTTGAAATGTCATTTAGCAATAACACAGGCATCCACCATAGTGAAGGGTGATTAATTGTCAACAAAATGTGTCCTCTGCCTTTAACCCATGTTAAGAACATAAGTAATATACAAATGAGAGGAGGCCATTCGGCCCATCAAGCTCGTTTGGGGAGAACTTAACTAATAGCTCTGAGTTGTTAAAATCTTTTCTAGTTCTGATTTAAAGGAACCCAAGTATTTAGCTTGCACTACGTTATCAGGAAGACTATTCCATACTCTAAACACACACTGTGTAAAGAAGTGCATCCTCAAATCCAGTTTGAAATGTTCTCCAGCTAATTTCTACGTATGGCCACGAGTTCTTGTATTTGAGCTAACGCTGAAGTAACTATTTGGTTAAACAGCATCCAAACCTGTTAGAATCTTATAGACCTGGATCATGTTCCCCCCTCAGTCTCCTTTGCTCGAGGCTGAACAGATTTAGCTCAGCTAAAGCTGAGCCCTACGCTGCACCTTTTCTAAGGCCGCAATGTCCTTTTTAAGATAAGGTGACCAAACCTCCACACAATATTCTAGGTGTGGTCTTACCAAGGAATTGTATAATCTCAGCATTACCTCCCTTCACTTAAACTCCAGACACCTGGAGATTTAACCCAACATCCTATTGGCCTTTTTAATTGCTTCCCCAAAGTGGCGAAAGTGGGACATGGAAGCATCAACATACACACCAAGGTCTTTCTCATAATCAGCTACCTTAGTTTCAGTAGGACCCATAAAATACCTGTACTTAATATTTCTGCTCCCTGCATGGATTACCTCACTTTTGTCTAAGTTAAATTTCATCTGCCAGGTATCCGCCCAGTCACTAATTAAATCAAGATCCCACTGTAGCTGCTGAAACACTACATGGCTTGGTGAAAGAGCCACTGTGTCATGATGTTGACACAGCAAGGGGCAGCTATTTAGCACCCGGGGAGTAGTGCTTGGGGATGGTACCTTGCTCCAGGTACTTTAGTGGTGCTTGCGGGTCACCTGAACCAGCAATCTTTCAATTACACGAGCATGTTCCTAACCACTGCACCACCTGCCTGCTTTAGATCAGTATGCTCACATACAAACAGACTGAAAGATAGCTTTTCCCCAACCTCCATAAAGCGATGGCTGCTGAACCCTGAATTCCCTTAGCCTGAGATAATCTCTCACTGAATATGTGCAATAAATTATGCTGGTAATGTGCAATAATAGCCATTGCTGCTGTACACTGGGCAATAATAATCAGTTGCTTTTTTATTCCCATTTTCTATGGGAATATCAGCATGATTATACTGTTTTTTTTTTACTTTTTTAAAATTCCATTTAGTATTTATTAATGCACCTTTGGGGTTATCATAAACGTAATTTTGTCGTGTTACACAATGACACATGCTTGAATCTTGATTAATCCAGTGGGCAGGGAAGGCTAGGCCTGGAAGCCTCCCCTTGTGGCACTCTGCACTGTGTCTTGGTTTGTTGGTGAAGTCCCATGGCTTGGGGAAAGAGGTGCTGGCCAGGCCAGGCTTCTGCAATGTTGGTTAGCATGTTGGTGATGTCATGTGGCACGGTGAAAGAGGTGCAGGCCAGGCCCAGGACCCTGCAGTCAGGGCACTCTGCATTGTTGGTTTGCATGTTGGTGAAGTTACATGGCGTGGTGAAAAAGGTGCTGGCCAGGCCAGGTCTCTGCATTGTTGATTAGCATGTTGGTTATGTCACTTGGTGCGGTGAGGGAGGCTTTGGCCCAGGTGCCGCACAGCAGCAGCAACTGCAGTGACAGCCTGACTTCAGGTGCTCTGACCCAGCGGAGAGTGAAATAGGACGGGCGAGGTGGGTGATGGTGAATACAGTCTGGAGAAGTATATGACTTAAGAAAATAAAAATAAACACCTGACTGTAAGCCTAAATCATGAAATGCTTCTTTCTTAAAGGAAAACTAGCAAGCAAAAAACAAACCTTGCACTATATTAAAGATTCCACACTTTCCCATAAACATAAGAACAAGATGGCAATTCTCTTGTTTCACAGGCAGAAATGAAAGCTTGCTTTTGCACACAACAGTTTACAATAGTCACAAATTAAACTTTTCAATGTGCAAAACATGGGCAAAAACAATAATATTAAAACAAATAATATTTAACCAGTTACTGGCTTTCTGACAATTGCTGAACTTCCACCCAGCTCATACCAAACATGCTTCAACAAATAAACATACAGATGCCTCAGTTTTATTCCCCTAAAAGTCTGATGAGCCAGGAGCCATATTTTAGCTTCTCAAACACAGACACAAACAAACTCTGGAATAGTGATGTTCGTTTTGTAAACGAATCATTCTTTCGAACCAGTTCTTTTTAGTGAATTGGTTGAACCGGTTTTCAAATCTAAAAGAATTTAACTTCTTGTTGATCCACGCATTGTACAGGTGCACGTATTAGATTCTACAAATCTAAAAATATTTGACAAATTTATATATAAAAACCCAGCTTTCCTATGCAGTCTCCCATCCATGTACTAGTCAGGGATAAACCTGCTTAACTTCAGATGGATTACTTAATCTGAACTGAAGGTGGTATGACTGCTGACTGAAGTTTATGTTACTTTATGTCATTTGTTTCAGGAACAAATGATTGTCATGAACCGTCAACCATGACATATTTATATATTCAACAATGAAAATACACTTTGCAATTCACAATAAGACATAAATTCCAAAGTACTGATTACTTGTGTAGCTAATGCAAGACCGTAAGGAGATGTCTTCATCCATATGTGGTGGTTTAGCATAATGCTACCTGATTTATAGTGTTACTTTAAAAATGAAATAACATTAGTTGAGCAACATGAAACTGAGTTCACCAGTGTGGTGGTATTTCTGAATAATAATGTAAGGTATAAACATAACCTATCCATGAAGATAGACTAAGTTAAACTGAAAATCCAAGGGGGAGCTTTGACTCGCGGTCCACTGATCAATGCACACTTAAGAGTACATGGCTATGTCATTTGGATTTACAGCTATTAACCCATTCATTTATTGTCCCATTGCATGTTATATGGATACAATATAATGAATTACTTTTACAGACAAAGATAACCTGAAAATCAAATGTGCATTGTCCCCTACTGAGTCTACTTATCAAAGCACACCTTACTTACATCTTGTTTTCGAGCTATTAACCTATTCATGTACAGTCCCATATTGTACATTATATGGATATATGCGAACATGGAGAAATGAATTAAAATTCGCCTGTAAAGAAAACCTAGGTGTCTACAATAGTTGCCATGAACAATGCTAAACCAATCTCTCTTTACAGCGGTAATGACCTATTTTCTTGGCTATTAACACGATTTTGCACAATTACGAAATGGCTTGACCCGCAAAAATAATCGCTGTGCGTCGTAGTCTCTGTACTGGACAACACACTTCTGTCACTGAAATCTGCCTACCTTACTAAAGTTCTGAGCTTTATTTGCCGTATTTTTTTGTATTCCTTAATATTTCCGTGTGTTTCACTTATTATTATTTCAGGTGACGATAGATGGCACAGGTGAAAACCAGGAAGTAGAGGATTAGCCCAGACCTTACCTCACAGAGTCACTTGAGTAAGAAGTATATCGTTATAATCAGTATAATATTTACGGGAACCCTAAAACCTTTATAAAATGGCTTCGAATAGCTCAGTTAAATATGAAAAACTCCGGAATACTGACAGTGAACTGGGCGAAGAACAATGGGAACTAGAAAACGAGGAGGACGAAGTGACGGTATTTTTATCTCCGTAAGTAAGCTATGCTTTTTAAACAGTAGCCTACAGTGTTAGCCGCATGCTCACAATGATACTGAGGTGCCCCTCGCCTATGGGGACTGGTAAAGGACGGCTTTGCCCGTAGTGTACGCTTCGCTGTACTTATTTATATATATATATATATATATATATATATGCAGCGGGATATATATGTGTGTGTGTGTGTATATATATATATATATATATATATATATGCTTTGATCACTTCACCAACACATTATCTATGCAGATGGTTTTCAAACTCTCCCAATTCACACTTAAATAAACCAAAGCTATAAGGACCCTCAGTCAGTAATGTGTGATCGTATCAGTAAGCCTATCTATAATCTGAGGACCGGGCTGCTTTAATATGCTTTAATATCTCCCTTCGCTGTTTTGTGCTGCCAGGTGGAGACAGCTCGTCCGTCTCTCCGGACACGAGGCTGCAAACCCCCTGTCTAAACAGCCCTTACCTAGAACTATTCCCAGCCCGGTCCTCGGGGGCCCCCAGACAGTACATGTTTTTGCTCCTTCCCAGCTCCCTACCCCAAACCCAACGTACAGATGTCACGCCTCCCTGTGCTATTTGTTACAGAGAAATATTATCAAACCATCAGTCCTCTATATATGTTTATATTTAATACTGTTCTGTTTACTTTAGTTACTTTAGGCAGGTGGTGTAGTGGTTAGGGCACTGAGGTACCCTGAGCAAGGTACCGTCCCCCAGCACTGCTCCCCAGACACTCATGTAGCTGCCCCCTGCTGTGTCACAATGTCACATGGGTTATAAGCAGGGGACATGTTTCGGTGTTGCGTGCTGTGGCATGTCAACAATGACGATTAATCGCCTTTGCAGTTATTGTATACTTTGATAATGATTTTCTGCTTCTTTACTAAACTTGTTTTATTGTAGGACCTCTACCCCATACTGCAAAATGAGACGAGGATGGGGAAACCTGTGGTTCTCGCTTTTTGTGGAAGTATTGTTTCTTGGTGTGGCCTTATCCTTTGTCTTTTGTGAGTGGTATGGATTTTGGTCCAATGATAATGATTCAAAGGATTACTCAGAATCTAGTTGCTGGAAAGATGAAAACATAGAAGGGTTGACCCACCATCATGACAGCCACAGTCATAAAGAAGGAGAGGCTCATAGGCACCATAGCAACTCAAGCCACCATATTCATGAGCACCTTAACTTCATGTATCATCACGATGTCATCATCACTGACTCCAGTAAGACTAAAATCTATCTAAAACCTTTTTATTTACTATATTTAAAATTCCTGTTTCAACAGTAATTTCTTGAACTTAAATGATTTTGCATAGATAAAACCTTTATTTTACTGACCAATCAAGTTCAGTCAAGTCGCACTGTATAAACATGCTTTGCATTAAGTGACCTGCTCCAAGGCTGGCAAGGAAATACTTGAAGATGGAGGAAATTTGGTGGATGCAGGGATAGCATCTTTGCTTTGTCTAGGAGTTGTCCATCCACACACAGCAGGTGTAGGTAAGACTAAGTTTTCCATCACATATGCATTGTATTATGCTTGCTATAAAATACAGATGCTCCCCGGGTTACAGTATTCCATGTTACGATATTTCGACTTCATGATGGGTATTTCCATTGTATATTTATTCAATAAATCACATGATATATGTGATTTTTTTAAACTGTAGGCTAATGTAAGTGCCCTAAACACGTTTAAGGTAGGCTAGGCTAGACTATGATGTTTGTTAAGGTAGGAGTACTCAATTAAAATGCATTTTTGACTTACGATATTTTCGCCTTCCGATAGGTTACTTGGAACATAACCCTATCATAACCCGTGTAGTATCTGTATTTTGTTGGACTTTTGTGAATGTAGTAAGTTGATTACTTAATTTTCATTCACTATTCATTAACAAATGGTCAAGATTTTATTAATCACTATGAAAAACACGTCACTATTTCTACTTGATACACTGTTTATAAGTGAAAATATGCCTAAAATACTGAGACCAGTAATTAGTTTATCAAAAAACACATTGGTAATAATTATTTAATTATGAGTGATTAAACCACTATAAACAATTCTAATAAGTAAATGAAAGAATTAGTCTAGGCTTAAATTCTGTGGTAGCATAATCTTTAAAGAGAAATGTCCCAAGCCATTTTAATATTTCAGTGCAATTTTATGTTAAAATTATCATGCAGACAGTCTATAACAAGAATAACACAAATTAAGTAGCAAAGCAATATATACAAAATACACTATATGGACAAAAGTATTGGCACACCTGGCCATTACACCTACTGAAATGTTTACCCCATCACAATCCATAGTTATCAATATGGAGTTGCTATAACAGCTGCTACTCTTCTGGGAAGGCTTTCCACAAGATTTTGGAGTGTTTGGGAATTTTTGCCCATTCATCCAGAAGAGCATTTTCGATATCAGGCAAGAAATTTTGAAGGGAAGAAATTTTGCAAATTATGACAGTACCATGCTTGAATTCATTGAGCTCTTCAGAATGACTAATTTTTTAACTAATGTTTGTGAACCTGACTGCATGGTTAGGTGCTTGATTTTATACACATGTGGCAATGGGTCTGAATAAAACACCTGAATTCAATGAGTAAGAGGCGTGTCCCAAGACTTTTGTCCATATAGTGTATCTTGAAGGCATAAATTGTATTCTTGGCCAGAGTAGTCTCAGAGGAACCCAAAAATAGTGTAGATAAGTTCTCTGATATTTTATCAGTATCACTTTATTTAATGCACTGTGTTCATAATATGATTATTCATTAATCAATTACTTAATCATTTAACCCCTAAAGGTGGAGCGTTTTCAGGCATCCTTTACAACCATACAACTGGAACTGCAAAAGCGATACGTGTCAAATTTCATGGGATATCGTCAACCACCCTTGGTATCCCAGCAACTTTACAGGGCATCAGATATCTACACTCTCAGCTTGGTGGGTTTAAATGGCAGAGATTATTTGTCAGTGCCATACAACTCGCAAAGGATGGATTCCCCATAGACAACAGTCTTGCACTTGCTTTAAAATCCAATGAAGTAAAAATCTGTAGTTCAAAACTGTCTAAGCTTTTTTGTCACAGAAATGGGACAGTAAAGTCCTTGGGTTCTCTTGTCACCAATCAGAGGTTATCTGAACTTTTGCAGAACATCAGTGTAAATGATTCCTTTTTGTCAGACAGTCTTGCCACGAAATTGTCTGAAGACCTTCCTTTGACAGAAAGACAAGATTTTGTGGCAAATATGCAGCAGTGTCAAGGAGAGCTCAGTGACCCTTTTATTCTCAGTGAAGAAGAATATACTATTGTTACATCTGCTTCATCGCCCTCTGCCAGGATTATATCAAATTCAATAAAGAGAATCAGAGAGCAGAATACATCTCCGTGGAACAATGCTTCTTTCTTCACCAGTCTGTTAAACACAACCAAGTTAATATATAAAAGTGCTGTGGAAAATGAAAGCCTAGATATAGCTGGCTTAAATATGGAGTGTAGCTATATCGGCATATTAGACGACACTGGTAATATTTTAATAATCTCTTCGTCACTCAACAGTTCGTTTGGATCTATGCAGTTCTTACCTTCCACAGGAGTCATTTTAAGTGATTTTGATTTGCATCTAGATCCACTAGTGCCCCAGTGGAGCTCCCCCTTACTAGTGAAGTTACGGGATGCCAAAAGTATTAATAATGGGGAGGAGGAAGATGACGACGAGGAACTGACCATTTTGGTGACTGGTGGTCTATCTGCTCCTTTTGTTGCTACCCAGATTATCATTAGCAGGTTATACTTTGGAAAGCCTGTTTTGCAGGCTGTAACTAGCCCACTTCTTCATCCAGATGTGAAAGGCTCAGAGTCATTATTAACCTGCGTCTCTGCCATTTTGGATAGCCCTGATAGTTTTAAGCTGTTGACAGAAACAGAAAATTATTTGCAGGTTATAAGTGAATGTCCTGACAGATCCCTGGTTCTCATAATGCAGAAACATGCTGGCCATGTGACAGCTTATGCAGTCCCTGAAGGTGAAGCTTATGCTGATGGATACTGATGAATTCCACTACCTAATACATGTGGAATAAAGGAAAGCTGGCAAGGTGTTATTTGTTGCTGTTTCACTGTTGCTGTGGCCCTGTTTCTTTGAAAATGTGTAACAGACTGTAGCATTTTCAGCCAGCTCATATTAAAACCAGGAGGCAACGGATTTCCCTGGGAAAAGAGCATTTGGAGTTCCATGATAGTTTTCATAGTAAAAAACTTCATGTTTTTATTTACAGTTTGACATAGAAACATACTGCATTACTGAAATCAAGAGTATCGCCCAGTAGTATAAAAAAGTTAAAACACTCAAGTGAAAATTAGAAAAAAACGTAAAAAATGGCTTGATCCAAATGTGGAAATTTGGTGCAATGTTCAGTGATGCGTAAACAATTACTACCTCACAGGATGTGTCTGGGACTTTTTATATATATAAAATTTTATTTTAACGTTGATAAGCATATAAATGATAATAAAAATATGAAGGCTGTTCATGTACATTAATAGACCTTCCTTTGAGGTACTACCGTTCGGAAGCTGGAGAGTGAACACTTGCCATATTGATACGGAATTGTTTCATGTAAAAATTCTGAAATATATCATATATAATATAAAGCGGTATGTCTGTGCTGTTATAATAACTGAGATTAATATTTTAAAATATCTTTGGATTATGAAAGAGGCTTTAACATTTAGAGACGATTAGGTTCATGTTCTTTCTGCGTTTTTTGCATTTCCCTAAGCCCAGTTGCTCTGTCTGGTTTTACACTGTTGAATTACACTTATATTCGCATATAAATGTTCTCTTAGTCACATATACTGAATGAACGTCCCTCTCTGTGTTGGAATATGCTTATCTGTTGTGAATTACCACCTTACCTGTAAGTCCACATTGTAAATAAAAGTTTGTAACATAATCATTGCTTCACTGTCATTGTTTGCTTTTAGAACATATTCTCATCTGTGACATTCCACATGTGACAGTTATATATATAAACACTCTATGTGCAATTTAGAGTTACATTGTAACCCAAATTAGTTCTGAACTGTGGGGAGAAACCATAGTCAAGCTGTTTGCCAGCCAGGTCTCTTTTTACATCTGCATTTTACATATGGCATTTAGAATCATAAGTGTTTATGTCACTTAGACTGTAATTATCAATTAATTGTAGTACAAATCATTCAAATGATACCTCAATAATAAACAATTGTGATTATTATTTAAAAATACTTTTAAATTAATTTAATTGTAAGCTCATTTAATAGCAGTGCACCTTAATTTAAACCAAAAACCTACCATAAAGAACTGATAACCTTGCAAGATGAACAAGTAATTACTTAAGGAAGCTTACCGTCACAAAAACAATGTATCTGTTAGATGATTAACCATACATTTTAATAAATAATTAGTGGCTAATGTGTTTCGGACATAAGCACCAATTTGATAAAATTCATGAATTTCATTAAAATGATTAGTTCAGCAAATTTAGAAAGAGTTAGGTAGCAAAAAGAAAAAAAAAATCAGCTAGTGTTTTAATTTATGTACAATTTTTAAAGATTAAAATCATTTAAATTTTAATACTAATTTAATAATTTGTGCAAGCATGGATGTTTTCAGCGTTAACCACTAAACCTGAAAATTAGGCTCATATATATTATTTTATTATGATTTGTCACTATTTATGTGTTTGTGTGTGTTTGGGAACCATAGAAAGAACGGAACTTGGCACATGACTTACATTGTCTGAGTAAGATTCTGATAATACGCTGTTTATTACTGAGTGCAATGCTGACAGGTTCTTTTCCTGTATGCAGCTGTGGTCAGAACTTTACATACAGTCATTATGGGCATAAATGTCAGATTAGTTTTGGGCTTTTAATAATTTGTTTGAACCTTCTTCCAGGGTGGAATGATTATACAACATACATCTTCAATGATTTTTAAGAATTAACTTCTCATTAGTGATCATGATTGACTGCAGCTGGTAGTTTCTTTTTGCCAGCATAAAAAGGATTTGTTTGACAGCATTCATAGGATTGACCGATACTCAGAACAATGGGAATGTCCAAGGAACTCAGTGAAGATCTTAAAAAGAGAATTGTAGCATTGCACAAGTTGGGAAAGTCTTTTGGAACCATTTCTAAATAACTGCAGATTCCCAGATCATCAATTCAAACAAAAGTTCTTTGTACGTGTCACCACTTTGCCAAGGTCTGAAGGAAAACCCAAACTGTCACCCTCAGATAAAAAGAAATTGGTTAGGATGTTTAGGAACAACCCAGGAACCACAAAGGCTCAAGCCTGTCATGAACTGGAAACTGCTGGAACACCAATGTCACTGTCCACAGTAAAGCAAGTTTTACATCGCCATGGACTGAGGATGCCAACCAAGAGAGAAGCCCCTGCTCCAAAATCGACACCTTCAAGATCGACTGAAATTTGCAGCTGCCCACGTGGACAAGCCAAATGCCTTCTGGAGAAAAGTTCTATGGTCAGACGAGACAAAGGTTGAGCTAAATGGCCACAATGACAAGAGGTATGTTTGGAGGAGTGAAGGTGAGGCTTCTAAGCCTAAGATCACTGTACCAGCTTTCAAGCATGGTGGGGGTAGCATCATGCTCTGGGGCTGGTGTATTGCACAAAGTGGATGAAATAGTGAAGAAGGAGGACTACCTCCAAATTGTTCAACTTGATGGTTGAAACTTGGACACAATTGGGTGTTTCAACAGGACAATGATCCCAAATGCACATGAAAACTGGTTTTGGAGTGGATACAGCAGGCTAACATTAAGCTTCTAGAATGGCCTTCCCAAAGCCCCAACCTCTACCCTATAAAAAATTTGTGAACTATGCTTAAAAGCCGGGTCCATGCCAGGGAACCAACCAATTTAAATGAACTCTACCAATTCTGCCAATAAGAGTGTACAAATATCCAGCCAGAATCATGCCAGAAGCTTGCTGATGGCTACAAAAAGTGTCTGGTCGAGGTGCAACGTGCTAAAGGACATATAACCAAATATTAGAGGAAGTATATGTATATATTTGAGCCTGTATGTTTAATACAGATCGAGGACAATCCAAAATAAATTCAAACTTGTGCCCCTAATTGTTGTTTTTAAAAATCAATAGAAATCAATCAGTTGTATGTTGTATAATCATTCCACCCTGGAAGGAGAACGGTTCAAATAAATCATTAAAAGCCATAAATTAATATGACATTCATGCACATGATGAGTATGTAAACTTCTGACCACAACTGTATGCCCAATACCACCTGGAGCTTTTTTCTGCAGTCTTATTCTTGTGTGCAGTACAGTGACGTTTCATGAAAACACATGCACATAATGGGTGACATGGTGGCCTCATACTTTTAAATCCCGCCTCCACTTCACTGTGTGTGGAGGTTGCATGTTCTCCCCATGGATGCAGGTTTCCAAAGGGCTCTCTGGTTTCCTCCCGCAGTTCAAAGACATGCAATTTGCCTATAGAGTGTGAGTGTGTGTGTGTCAGTATATGTGTGGATGTGCCCCTTGAGGGGTTTGCATCCCATCCAGAGTGTTTGTCAGCCTTGTGCCCGCTGCTGCCGGTGGGTGGGCTCTACCTACGTGACGTGATAAGCACTCACAACACTGATATACAGATGCTCCTCAGATGAGGGTTACGCTCCAGTGAACCCATTGTAAGCTGAAAATACTGCAAGTCAAATATGAATGATACGAGAAGTAAATAAATAACTACTGTCAATAAGTACATATTTGGACAAACAGAAAAAACACCATATGATACATTGTAAATCACTGTATGAGATATTAACATTCGTTAATGCTACAAAGTCTGGAATAGTTGGCTGGGTGGATACCTTCACCCAGCATCAGTGTCGTACAGTTTATGGCTAGCCCGGGAACAGATAAAAATTCTAAGTTTAATGACTACTGAATGTGCAATGCTGTTGAATCATCAGAAAGCAAGGAGCATCTGTATATGTATATTTTGGGTTTTCACTGCTAATCCATTTAGAAGTAAGACAATACCGAGTTGTTCTTCTGGGATTTAAAAAATGAAGCTGCCCTTACTGACTGTAAACAGCTGCCTTTCTAAATCCAAAGACACTGTATACATGGCACATCCAAAGCTTTAAAACCATACACAACAATCCAGCAAATAATCCAACAGACCACAAAACAGGTATTACTCACAGTTATACAGAGACACCAAGTATTTATATTAATACATATACATACAGGATATATGTATATGTACATTATCACATTGCTGTGAATCCCATGAGAAGATATTTATATATACTAATGCCGTGCCTCCTTCCAAATGCACTTCAACATTTGGTTTTGTCTAGAAAACATGAAATGTCAATAAATTACACAATTTTACAGTTACCGTCAATTAGCAGCAGTGTTCAGCTTAGAATGTAAATGTACAGTATATGTACAAAAATGCCACACTCACAATAATAATAATCATAATAATAAAATTCAGTTTTTTTTTCCATTATTTACAGCATTTGTTACAACATCTGGCTTTTTTCCGTTTTATTCCAAAATAAAAAAGGCAGTAATAATCTTTGGAGCCAAGAGTATCAACTTGTACAGATGCTGTTGATAGAGATGATGGCTGGATCGACCAGGCCCATCTCCTCATGTTCATTGACACATAGCTGATAGCCACATCCCCTCCTTCTCTTCATCGGCGTGGCAGTAACAGCGGGCTTTGCACGGGGCGGCAGTAAAAAGCCCACGCTGCCTGCAATCAGCATATGCCAAATGCTGTGGATGTAGAAATAGTTCTCTTCTGTCTCCACAAACGCGTAAAGTGCCACGGCAGAGGTGGCGATCATGGTGCCCGGGAATAAGAAGAAGACCCAGCGCTTCCAGGTGGGCGGGTAGCAACGTCGCCTTCGGATGGTTCGCACGGTCTGCAGACAGTATGCAAGATACGTTTAAAAAAGGACCTTTACACTTTCTCCTATTTTTGTGGCTATAAAAGATTGACATTTGTATGTGTGTATGCATGTAGTCAATGCACAGTGTAATATGCCACAGGAATTATTAAAGAGTTACAAAAACCATTTCATATAAAAACATACACAACAGGTACTACGTGCAGTCCTTTAATATGACGTGGCTATCAATGGCATACTACTCTCAACATTATGACATACTACTACAAATACAACTTCGTCTTTGAACGTGAAATCTGAAAAAAAGTCTTTATTATAGCAACTTTTGCTCTGTAAATATGCTGTATATTTTATTTCATTCATTGGGCTACTGCACTGCGGTTAGCCAATAGTGCTGCACAAATTACATTATGCATTAATGGGAAAAGTAACATAAACAAGGATTATTATGTCAGGGGCAGAGCAATTGTTATGGAGTCATCTATGTGTTATATAGTTGCATTTCCTGATGGCTGGGAAAGTATAGTCCAGGATATTTAAGATGCATAAGTATGCAGGTGCCCATCTACTATAACAGAAATGTACATATTTGTCATTGGCAAGTGGGTTTATTTACAGTTCAGTGACGTTTTTATGTATTTACGTAATATCCTCTATTACAACATGTACATTACTGGACTGATACACATCAAAGACCTTCATCAAAGACTTAAAATCTCTAGCCATTTGCTGGGGAGCATGGCTTACATCAGTGAAATTATTTATTAGAGTGCTTTAATATGCACCATCCTAATTAAATACATAAATGAATAATTTTGCCAACAGCCACATAGGAAGGCTGCATTGCAGGCATATACAACAGCAGACTGTGGATTGAAATGACTGCTCTTTATAAGATGGTTACAAAAACCATTTTTATTTTTTGGTTTTACAGTAAAATTATTTTAGAAATATTTTACATGCTCTAATTTTAACCATATATTCTGTTAAGTAACACTTTCACTGCACCTTCATAATGCCTTCATAATGCATTCATATAATATTCAGTGCACCTTCATAATGCATTCATAATGCAAAAGCGGCATATAAGTATACCTTAACACCCTATCCTACCTTAACAACTTTAATATGCATTAATAAACATTATATCATACTCATATATTTGTATAAGGAATGCATTATGAAGGTGCACTGAATGGTCTTTGAATGCATAACGATTGCACTGTGAAAGTGCAGGTAATGTACAGTAAATCATTACCCTTTGTTCCATATAAGACATTTTTGTTTTAGAGATTACACTTCATTCTCGAGAGCTTGTGCAGACTCTTATCTCTTCTGTTTAGGAAGAACAGACAGGAGTTAAAAGAGCAACCCGTCTAGTAATGGAATTATGCGGATAAGGGAACCGCAAATACCTTCAGATATTAATGGAGAATTGTCAATTTTCTTGTGATATGCTCCATAATATTAAGTCTTGTTACAAAATACATATAACATGGGAAATAAAAATTAGCCAGTCAAATCATCTTATATTGGGGCAGAGGGGTTACAGCAACATTCCATTAATTATGCCAATTAGATCAGAGATTTGCAGTTGATCTTTGTCATGCGTTACCTGCAACATTTGTGCACAAATGAGACTCAGCAGCCACAGCAATTCATATAAAGCTATCCTTACCCAAGCGACAGCCATAATGCCCAGAGCAAACAGGCTAGGCCCAAGAAGGTTCCACAGCCCATGCCTGTCCAGCTGCAGAGCCATAGACAGCAGCATTGCTCCCAGCAAGTACAGCACCTGGCATTAATTCAGATTCAGATTCAGAATACTTTATTGATCCCTGAGGAAATTATTTGGATGCAGTTGCTCCCGGACAGTAGGAAATAATTAACAAGTGAAGTACCAATAACAAATAATACAAATATAACAGTACCAAAAATTACAAATGGCTCCAGTACAAGAAACTCAATATGCAAACAATATATAATAAATACATTTGTTATATATATTCTACACACACACATATATATATATATATTACATAATATATGTATTATATATTATATAAACAATATACAAGAGGGCAAACAGAGCAGGCTGCTTCATTGATACCGATTAGGCAATCTGCACAGTACTCTCCTGATGGCTCCAAGTGGGGACTAATTAAAGGTAGGCTTGAGGATTTTGTCCTTCTAGTCAGACAAAGATATTAAATACCATTGCATGTGTTCCACTGAGGGTTGGCGCTACCTTTTCAGGGGGCCTAGGTGAAGTTTTACTTGGCAGGCCTCCCTACCAAGAAAACTGATGATCATTTCACTTCCTCCGCAGGTAAGAATGTAATTCAGGGGCCCTAGGCCACTGCCTGTTCTGCCTATAGCTAGAGGGGGCCCTGTTGGGGGGCCTCCCAAGTAAAACTTTCCATTGGTGACCGTATACTACTTTTCTTTAACTGATAGCTACCTTGTAAGATGCTTTGGACAAAAGCGTCTGGTAAATAATTAACTGTAATATAGTGTTCTATTTCACAGGTATTTCATTTTTTTGATGCAACTAAAATGAATACATAAGCTTAATGAGAGCTTTCTGAAATTATATTTGCTACTGCATGAAATTGCGTAGTATAGAAATATAAGGTGTAGATGTAAAGACTCTGTATGGCAAGATATGTGGCATTACCCACACACAAGGGTGAAAATGTAACAATTGTTACAAAACTGATATGCATATAAAACGAACTAGTTATTACAATTATTTGTACAAGTATTCAGATAGATGTGTTAAGTTAAAACTGACGTACCTGCTTAAAGATTGGCTTGAGCCTGGCCATAGCGATGACAGTGACCCACACTGACATAAGGGAACCAAGGAAGTCACAGAATTGCAGGACATCATACTCCATGATGCAAAAGACTACAATCCCAGGCTGGTCACAGGCATGGTAAAACTATAAAATAAAGAACATGCCTGGATTGATAAAGTACAATATAACGAGTAGGACATTTTCAGCAGTGGCAATATCATTGGTAATGATTTCATTTAGTATAAATGTCACTGTTAAATACTTTCCTGTAAAAGAAGAATGAAATTGTACCCATTTTCTCATGTTAAGGATCTTGTAACTTACAGTTAAGTTTCTTTAAGATTATTACAATTCTTCTCCATTTCTTAAAATGCTTGTCTGATCATGCCATAACTTTTATATTTGGAATAATTAAAGCATACCAAGGACTTGAAATAAGGCTAAAAAGCATTAAAGGAAATACAGTTTGTCTATGGAGTGTGAGTGTGTCTCTGTATGAATAACATAAAAGGGAAATTTAGTAGTATTACATACTAAATGGGCTGCAATTCATTATCTCACTTTTTTAGAAGATGCTAAGTACTTAAGGTTAAAGCCTGCACAAGAACACATACATTAGAATAAAAAGCTCCTTCTCCCTTGGCGATGTCTCCCCGCATGCAAATAAATTTTACCACATGCAGATTTCACTGTCCTGAATTTATTAATAGAACTATGAAAAACGTGACTCTGTGCAAGAATGGAGCTCACAGTGGAGAAGAACATTGTGAAGATGTATACAGAGGCCTCCAGCAGGTAATTGCTTCGAATGGCGATGGCCACAGGCGGAACAAACATCAGGTTGCTGAGGCACAGCAGCAAGGTGGAGAGCAGCTGGAATCCGTAGGAGTAGGCCTCCGAGTTATCTGTGCACCCCCAGCCATTCCAGCCTGTCACAAAGGCAAGGGAGAGAGCAGCTGGGCAAGGAGGTAGTTCAAAGGTTAAAGAAATGGATTACCGACAAACTACTGTTATACCCAGACCTACATAAAAACCTACAGTTTATATAATCGTTCATGTATAAGGAATGTGTTGTGTCTCGGATAAGCAAGCAAGCAGTCCTAAGCCAAACTCATTCCTTAGAGCAGAGGCGGGCTTATCTGCAAAGGGCCCGTGTGTATGCAGGTTTTCAGAATGAACTTTAGATCAGCTGTTCAAACCCAGGTGTGAGGACACTTAGGCCAATTAGTCCTCTAATTAGTAACCTAGTTAGGGAGTTGCAGCGAAAACCCACATACACAAAGGCCCTTTCTGCCCACCCCCGCCTTAGAGGAACAGCATGGGGGACGGATAGGCAATACTCTAAATACACCAGTGTGTTGCACTTATTTAAAAACAGTGATTATCCATAATTAATAAATTCCTGCCCTGACCTTGGAAATAAATTACAGTTGTTTGTTAACAGTTTACAGTTTGTTTGTTTTGAGTATTAAAAATAATTAAATTTATATTACCCACAAGGAAATCTGAGGCTAATTATTCTGGTTGAAAATAAAAAAACTGTAATTGTTAAAAGATTATAAATACTAAAAAAATGTGTTTAAAGTGTTTAAGGGATTTTTTTCGTCTTTCTGTTATGATGTTTAAATTGAGAATAGGACTAATTGTAATTGACTTCATAGGGTCTTAGTAAATAAACCAATGGGGGCAAATAATTAACCGCATAATTCACCATACCTGCTAATTATCTGAATGCCATCCCGTCTCCATCTCCAACTGATAATTGTACCGAAACTGTATGAAATATCACTGTAATTAAAATTGCATTACCCCAGATATGTAATACATATTGTATTTATAAGATTGTTATAATCTAAGAGATATGATGGTAAAACATTTTTTCATAAACCAAGACTATAGCTCCCTTTGTGTTAGAATAAAAAAAAAATGTACCTCATCTTATGTGTTTTATATTCCAGACTGAAAGTATTTAAATGCTACGCTTTTCCCCTTTTATGTATTTTTGATTTCGCCTCTTACCTGCTTTGCATTCACATGCTGCATACAGGTAATTGTTGGTGCGCAGCAGTTTGCACTGGCCATATGTTCCACAGTCATTGATGCAGGGTGTGAGGTATGACCTTAAGTACACTTCTGCTGTGATATTGTTGCAACTTTCGAACCTGTGAAAATGAAGCATGAAATGACTTTAAATACACCAAATAAAGATTCAGCTAATCACATATTAAATCCTGAATCATAAATAAATCAAATAACAATGACAATGAACTTTATATGGCATATTTTGATGCATATTTCTTAAGGATGAAAAAACTATCAAAGTTAATGCCATAACAAATCAAAACAAAATATCAATAAACTGACAATAAAAACTGGCAGTTTTAAAAATTGCTATAAATTCACAATATGGTGATGGCCTGCTGAACTGTGTCCAAGGGTTAACAGTGTAAGGTTTGCTTTCAGTCAACACTCCTTACAGCCACACCCAGTCAGACCATGCCATGCAGCACATTCCACGCCATGCAGCACATTCCACGCCAAGCAGCACACCCCTTCATGAACAGAAACACAGATGTAAGATATTCCCTCACTGAGGCTCTTTGAGAGATACTGTACCTGTTCATTGCTGAATTGTGCATTTGCTGCGGTTCTGATTATCTTATATTGTCCCATGAACTCTAGCATGTTTCCTAACTCAGTCTGTCAGCGCGATTTGGGCTTGAGATTGGCATTGCCCTGGACCGGTTTTTGAATTGAGCTTGTTTTTCAAGACCGATTCGCAGATTATGTTTTGGTGCTTGTTATTCTTCGGCGTGAATCGATAAACGTGCTTGTTCTGTATTTCGATCCCGGAATTCCTTCATTACAGAGAATACGGAAAATAGCCAGATTTCGTGTATAAAACGGGGGATAACAGGACCCTGGACACCAATTACAGTTATATTTGGATGAACTGAGTATTACATTATTCATCATATTAAACATTAGGATTTAAGGACAATATAATTCATAGAATAAGTTGTCTACTGTGTGATCAGCAACGTTCTTATTTCTTTAAATCAGTCATAATATACCCAGTTCTGTCTCTAATTGGTTACACTGGGGGATGGAGATTCATGTGATATTTTCATATTTGTAATTTTCTTCATAAATATTTCAAAGACGAAAATGTTAATACAATACAGAGTCCTGGGTGAGAACTGGAGTTTATTCCAAGGAGCACAGGGCACAATGCCCGAGAAGACCCTATGCAGGACGCTAGTCTAACACGGGGCGCACACGCACACACACTATGGGCAATTTAGGGACTGTGGGAGAAAACCGAGTAAACGTGCACAGTGTGCACAGGGAGAGCATGCAAGTTGCACACTCACTGAGTGTGGTCAATATTCAATCCTGCTGTGTGTATCCAATGTGAACCGCATTTTAACATGCTCACCCTCTCTGAACTGATTTTTCTGATAGCTATGAAGTGGGTGAAGCTCACAGACCAATCGCGATGTTATCCATGTCACCGCATGCATGACAGACATGGCATGTAGTACAGAGGAACATTGTTGACCAAAAACAGTTTCTTTTCCATAATAGTATTAGCACAAAATGTAACCAAATTCTGTTCAGGGATGTACTCTTACCCATGTTCAGTGGCACAGAGTGAGCGTAGGCTCAGGTACCAGGTACCTGTCTGAGGGTAGGGAATTCGCAGCTTGGTGATGTTGGAGGTGGCATTCACTGATAGAATGAACCCAGTGATGGACTCTGAAAATATAATAGTGAAGTCAGGAAGAAAGAAGAGGTGTTAATTACATCAATGCAAATAATTTTATTTCAAATGCATTTTCAGGAATTACCTGGAAGAAATATTCAGGATGGGATGCTTGTCCATTGAGGGACATTCCTAAATACAGACTTTTCTGTGTGCAGTTTCTGAGTGCACACTTTAAGTGTCACTGTAGCATTCAACCATTAAATAGCTTCTGATCACAGGGGTGTGTCTCAGTGAGAGGAAGCTGTTTCTGTGACTGGAAGGTCACCAGCTCGAATCCCAAGGTCAGCAGAGTGATTTCACCCCTGACCAAGGCCCTTACCCCCAATTGCCCTAGGCACTGTCCAACTCTGCCTCCTCAGTTGTAAGCTGCTTTGGATATTTATTTAGCATCTGCTAAATAAATAAAATGTACTGTGACGACCACTGGCAATCTGCTCACATCAGCGGAGGGCAATCAGTACCATGCAGGTTGCTGGTAACCATGGTTTCCTCATGGTCAGCCACAAGGAGGGCCAATGGGATGTAGCTGGTGGCCAATAATTGCCTCAGCCAGGGGGTTGGGACTGTCTTCCCCAGTGCAAATGAAAGACTGCACTGGAGAGGAGGTTGAGAGGAACAGGAAAGGGTAAGCTATCGGTGCATGCAGTCTCCCCCCCGCGAATAGCCCAGTTGGATGATAACTGCAGCCTCCTGACTGATCCTGTCCATGGTGAAGTACCTTTTTCTGTTTGGCAAAGGAGTTGCTCCCCCCTCCAGAACCACATCACCTTTGTCACCACCTACCTTATTCAGCCCCTTTTATCCTGTTCCCTCAGTGTCAGTAATGGCAGGCTTTGTGCATATTTGTGTTTACTCTATTATTGTGCTTTCACAATTATATTCATACCTGCTTTCAAACAGGATGATGGGGCTACATATTTCCTGCATATTGCAGAATTTTCTGCATACTGCAGTGTGAATTCTTCTGCTTTATAAAACATTTATATTCAGCATCAGACAAGGCAGGGCAAAGGAGGGTGATGTTCACCTGTTACCAGTGATTAATGTCATAATGCTGTTATCAGCAGCCCAGAACTCGTCACACATTCCCAAAGGCCTGTATTATTGCATTTCTCTCCTCCGGTGCTGAAGCCAAACACTTCACCCCCTTTCTCACTCTTATACCCTCCCATCTTTGTCTAATGTAGAGGAGTTTGCTATTCCAGTTGAATTCCAGATGACTACAGGCATTCCAGTTGAAATAATCAATTACAATTATATTGATATCATGGTTGCAATTACTAAACCACAATGAAAAGTTATTTGCGCTGAAGAAGAAATGTAGATTGAATAAAAGAATCTTACCAGATTCACATTTAACTGTGGAATTTTCAGATAATGACAGGGGCATTCTGTGGTTTAAACAGCCAAACACTGTGACATTCTCTCCTTTCAATGAAGACTGTAAAAACACAAATACAACCAAAACATTTACCAAATGTGAACTTAACATTTCAAGCCTACTTCCAAAACACTACAGAAGCAATAAAATAAAGTTATGCAGGTAAATAATGGTTAATATAATATGGTTTTATATTATATATAAATTATATAGTCTTTGTACCCTGAAACTTCAGCAGCTCTTACTTTGTGCATGCCCTGAGATACAGTATCAGAAAAAATGTTCAACTTTTTAAAAGTCCTCTGTCACATGCAATATTAAGGCCTCAAAGTTATATTGTTATACTGAGGAAAAATGTGACATTAAAAGGACTGCATTGAAAAATTGCCTGTCAAAATGTGTCATGACCTCGAACAACTCAAAGCCAAGATCAACAATTAATATGGTAAATGTAGGCTAATGGTGTAATAGCAAAAAGAAATCAGGAATGATTAACAATATCTGGGCTCGGAACGCCTTTATTTACATCGACCAAATAGGAAGCAATGGGCTCTAATTGAACAGGGGATTGACCAGTTACCATCGGACTGCATGGTTCCGTGCCTAAAGTCTATCCTGGGCAGTATAAGACAAAGGCAGGACAACACCTTGAATGGGATGCCGATCCATAGCGGGGCAGATGCACATACTCAATCACACTGCAGGCAGTTTAGAAAGTCCAGATAGCCTAAGTAAAGGAACCTGCTAATCCTAAAGACAGAGGGGGTGAGATCTGAAGTGCTGCCCACAAATCCACCACTGCTGCCCACAGATAGATTTGCACACATTTGCAAATAGACATATCTAATTACATTATACACATTACTAGTATTCCGATCTCTTGATTCAAGACACCATTTTATCATGAACCTAACCCATGTTTTTTTTTATTACTCAATTACTTATGAGTAGTTAGAAAGCTCAATGTTGCTGATTAAAATACTGAGTAAATACCATTTTAATATTTGAAAATTGTTACATTAAAAACCAAATAAATTCGGAGAATGAAAGGAGTTAAAGGTGGGTAAAACATTTATATTTTATTTTCCATCATTCATGCATTTTAACACCTTTTCACATCTCAGCAGCCGGGTATTTCTTCATGGACAAACGAGATAGATAATACATAATTATAATCATCTATCAGGATCTTAACAACATAGCGGTGAAATAGAAGTACCCCTTAGGCTAGTGCTTAATGCACCAGCAGATACCTGCCACTGTCCAGAATGATCACTACAACCACCACCAGTTCCTTAGTTCCTTCCATCCTCAGTCACATTTAGCCATAGACTTTATCACTGACTGGCCCCATCTTGATACAAATGACTATTGCAGTCACACTAGACAGATTTTCTAAATGTTCCCTTTTTCCACCATGTCCAAAAATGGACTGAAATATTGTTTTAGTTTATTTTTAGACTGCATGGTATCCCTGAAGATATTTTTCAGATTGACCCATATAAAACTTAAACAGAATTCTGTTGTGATGAAGTAATAAATTCTTATTTTCTTGGAAAATTTGCAAAAATTTAATATTTTTCACTTAATGGCAAAGGGAGGGGTATTAGTTAGTCTACAATCTGGCAACAACCAGTGACACTTCAAGCGAGCAGCACCTGCCTGTGATCTTAGCTGTAGTAAGGAAGACCATTAGTTACCATTAATGGCAAAGGAAAATAGGTGTCTACAGTGAGCAATAGAACGTAGAACTGTCATTTGTTATATCTTTAAATTCATGAAGTAAAGTTTTAAGTAACAAACCAGTACTTTTTCAAAAGTAGCTTGACTCACCACGTTGAGTTTCAGCTCCATATTGAGAACTCCTCCACTGTCAAGTACGGGCATCAAGTTAATGGAAAACACCGCGGCCCGGTCTGGAGGAACTGAGATGTTGGGCCCAAAGAAAATATAGAAGTGCACAGAGAAGGTATCCAGCTCATTACGCAGCGTTGGTCTGATGGGCCAGCACTTATTGTTGCCGGCTGCTGGGGCTAAGTAAGCGATGCTTTCCTCGGACATGACGACGGACACTTTTTCAGAACCATTCTGAATGAGGTTAGCTAAACTGGCTGCTGGCAATGTCTCAGACAAGGAAAACCCCATGGCAGTACCGAAGGACTGAGGCATATTCAGAGCAGAGTTCATTGAGGACCCCTTTAAAACACTGGGTTTGGCACAATCTGGAAAAGAAAATACATTAGATACAATGTGAGACGATGGGCAATAATTCTTTTAGAATTATAAGAACAGAATGCACCTTTCAGAACAATTATAACATACTAATGCGAATAAAGAAATCATATAGATTTTCATGTGTATACCAATAGAATATGTTGTATCCAAGATTTATTTTTGTTCTATAGGTAAGAGGCATTTTAATTTCCCAGAATGTCAAAGTTAATCTTTACTTTTTCAAGATGTTAAAGTGTGTCTCAAGTGCTGCACCATGACTAAATATGAGGAGAAGGAATTTAATGAATTATGTGAAAGGCTATTGCACTCTCAGCCAAACAAGCTACGGTAGCTAAACACCAGCAGGATAAAAGAGTCTGCTGAAGATGTAAAAATTTTATAATGACCAATACATCAATCCCATCTTCCAATCACTTATCAACTACAGGACAGAACAATTCATTATTACAATTATTTAAAAAAAAAATCATTAATTTTATTAATTTCAAACAAACACTGATCAATTCACAATGATCGCATATTGGAGACTAGGTTAAAAGCATCATTAATAATTAAGATATATGACAGGTTAGAGTATTTGGTTGTAAAAGAACTAAAACTACACTATTAAGTATTACACTATTTAGGCTGAGCCTAAAACACACTGTCTTCATGCTAAATTCGAATTTGGATCATTCATTATTTACATTTTATACCTCATGTGTAGCTCATTTTGTGAGTTGCTGTTCATTGCAGTGTCAAATGATATTATTATCTGAAAGATGTACAGGAAGCCCCAACCCCAGTTCCACCACTGCAAAGTCTTTCTTCACTCCTCCTTAATTTTCAAGCAAAAAATGTTTCAGATCTCAATAGAACCAATCAATTTTAATAAACAGTGAATTCTAGAGCCGGAACCACAACCACTCCATCCTCCCTGCCTGAAAACTTTCAGTCCCACAGCTCAATGCTGGCTTAGATCATTATAATGGACTTTGATTAGACTTTGACTGAGATTCATTATTTTTAAGAAAACAAACAAGGATAGCTATGAGCAATAATGAAATTACATGAAAATATTTGAAACCTAGAAGATGTTTGATTGAAAGTGAAGTAAAAACAGCTACAAATCTTTATCGGAACATTGCATTACATAACATGTATCCGTTATTAAATGCTCTATAATTATGTCACAAATGTATAATCAAAAATTGTAAATCTGCACCTGTAGCAAATGATTCAATATGGATTAGCTATTAGCTATGACTGAAGACAGGGTCGCATTGTGATTCCGCAAGTAGCTCTGCTGCCTCCTGAGCTGGGGGGTCAAATTTCATGTCTGCTCTGTGTGTGTTTGTGCGTGTGTGTGTGTGCGTGTGTGTGGCTTCTTCCAGCAGTGCAAAGAAAAGCAATTAGGCTAACTGGCGTCTCGAAATTGCCAGTAAGATGGGCCTTGTGATGGACTGATATCCCATCTGCGGTGTCTGGGATAGGCTCCGGGGATCCCCGTGACCCTGACCAGAATACACAATTGCAAGATGGATGGCTACAGGCAAATCTTCCTGCGTACACTTGAGATTCACAACAGACCTGGCAGGAGTTTTCTGCTGAGCTACAAAGGCTTTCATTCCAGCTCTTGATTCAAAATCTGACTAGATGGAAAATCTCATTTGTGTTGATCTAATGTTAACCAAGGCCATTTCACCCATGTAAGACAGATGAGGGCACTCAGAAACTCTTTTAAATGCCGGAATGTGCATTTCTACTCTAGAATGTGCATTTCTATGAAGGATTTTAAACTTCACTGAATTCAAGATTGCTGTATGGTAAACTGGTAAGTAAAAAAGTTTGTATTTTTCCCATACAAAGAGAAAAAAACAGCCTAATAAACTGAAAGAAAACTTATACAATAAATAAATAAATGATTAAATATTTCTAAAAAACGAAAACACACAAGACACTGAATACTGGATACAGTACATTTGAATTATTCTAACTTACACCTGTGGGGACCACACTGTAGACATTTAATACTTATTAAATGTATTATAGATGCCATCCCCTGTGAAATATTAAAGAAATCTTGTTTCCTTTACATGAAAAATATATTTCTGTTACCTTAAAATAAAATAAAAAGAGATTTGTAGGAGATGCAGTTTTACCACAATATTAAAACTTAAGTGAGGCTACCTCTCATAATTTTTCTCACAGCAACATATTTTCATAGAGATAGAACAGAGATGTATTAAAAATTATTGTTCTTCTCAATCAAGCAGACAG
>JAODKM010000039.1:22457605-22476841 GCA_026780845.1 Petrocephalus sullivani
AATAAGAATAAAGAATAAAGGACAATATAATGTATGAACACTATAGACACAGAGAAATAAATAACAATAGCTGCTTTTAAGCAGATTTAAGTAGTTATATAGATGCCTCCATGACTCTGCCATACCACTGACTCAGCTAAAAGCAAACAAAATATTTGGATTGACCTGCCGAATGTGAATCACATTGAGGCTATATAATGTAAGGAGATCTTATTTTAAAAACTGTGTACGACCGGTAGTCTGTGTGATATACCACACTACACAGGATTAATTTAATAAATGAAAACAATGAAATCAATGACAAAAGATCAAAGAGAAAAATTGTAAATAAAAACACAAAGGGGGGTGCTTTCAATTCTTCTAACAGCCAGTTAACTTTTCATAAATCTATGGTAAGAGATGAAAAAATGAAGAGAATGACATTGCTCTTTCTGAAAGGACTGACCTTTGACCTGGACCCCAATTCGGAAGTAGACGTTGATATTGTTTAGGTACCTCTCCACCAGGATATAATACCACTGCTCCCAGGGGGGCAGGGGGGTCTCCAGCTCACAGGAGCCCAACTCACGGCAGTTGCGGGAGGTAGAGTTATGTAGCGGGGGCGCCCTGGCTCTGACCTTCAGCGTCACAGGGCACCTGTCTGTGCTTCTGTTCCTTGTGTTACAGTCCACAAGCTGCACCTTCACGCTAGAGCTGTAGTTTGGAATGAAAACTCTGACAAACAAAAAGTAAGATATCTTTCAGACTGAGTCGGTGGCTGCAAGGTAACAGGATTACGGCAATATAAGAGATGCACAATACAAGCCATGAAATGCAGGGCCGCATACCATTGTTGTTACAGTAGATGTTAATTATGTATCATGCTTATAGGTAAAAGTGAAAATCAGTTGATCCATTAAGCAGGAAAAAGCAAATTAGCAGAGGACTATTAAAAGAAAGAGCATATCTATCAGTAGCAGCACCCTCTTCTGAAGATTCACCACATAGTCCACTAAACTGCCTTATTATAATATTAATTTTGCCATTCTATAATTAGCTTGTCTACTAATTGGAAGAATAAAGCATTAACGTATTTAATGAATAAGAACTCAAGCTCACATAGACTGAGCAAGAAAGATAGAATCTGTTCAGAATTGCAAATGGAATGTGACAATAAAGCCCACTTGACTTGACTTGAATATAAGATTGTGGCCAGTATGCTGAGGATCTCTGTAATTTGTAATGTAAGTTCATCTTAAAAACTGTTCTCAATAAAAGTCTAATGTGACAATGTAGAAAATACAATAGATTCTGAGGGTGACCTTTTATTAATGGTGCACATATTTGACTGCATTTGTACCAAATAATCTTAGGGTTAAATTAATTCATTAATAACTATTACATGTTAGCTTTCTATTAGGAAAAACAATAGCAGCTTACTTGTAAAGAACGGATCTGTTGCGAACGGGGACCACTTGATCAATGAAGTATCCGGGATAGAGCACAGAAATTCCAATCAGCTTCTGTACAATGAGCTGTGGCTGGAAGAGGTACTGACATTCCTCATACAGGCCCTAACAGTTTCGAGAAAAGGTGGAAAAATAATCTTTTGTGACAAAAATGTCAATAAATGAAAACAAGTTTTAAATAAATCAATCTTTCACATTTTTTGAAAGATGGAAAACAATTACATAATTAAAAAGGATTTACGTTTGTGTTCAACAAATCATCAGAACTTTTCTGGAATCCTATTATCACTCATTTGGCCACTGGTGTAAAAGATAAGAACTGGTAAGAACTGAAAGTATTGAGTTACAGAACCACATGTTCAGCATACTTATTATATTTTATTATCAAGGTCCAAAACAAGGTCCACCAACATTGGCACACTCTGAACTGTCTACGGAGACAGGCGTCTTCTACGTGTCATTATTTTTTTTACGAGTATTTGTTGCTGACAGGACGGGGGGCATTGTCTATGAGGCAACCAGGCTGGATTCAAGGGCCGAGGCAAAAATAGTGAACCAAAAAAGCACAAGCACAAATCAGGAGGTCCACAAATAAACCCAAAGACTCAGAGCTAATTCAGAAAATCACCGGCCAATCCTGATCATGAGAGCACATGGATATGGGCATAGCCATAGTGCATGACCATACCCATCAAGTAACCTGTGCATAAAAATTTTCTCCAAAACCCCAGGCAATAAGCGCCCATCAAAAAGCCGGGCACTTTGAATTACAAGCAAACAACACACACATTATGTCCATTTGTAGGTATACATTTTAATAATGAAATTATATGCTGGTAGGGTGGATTCAGATGCTTGTTATCCATTATGGTTCAGACAAGTTACAGTACAGCCTTTCACCATTCATCCCCTGCCCATTTTTATGTAGGTGCCCTTTTCCCCAAACTGATCAATCACTGTCATGTCTGGCTACAGTCTTCCCTCCAGCAAGAATTAAGGTGCAAAAGATAATCCATGGCATGTCTGGAATCCTAAATCAAAGTGTTATATGTCAAGGAAATTATGGGCACCATATCAAGAATCTAAATTGCATAATACCAGTCTTTATTTGTTGATTTGCTAATAAATATAGATATAGCAATGGATAGGCAGACAGGCTTTATTAATCCCAATGAGAAATTAAGGTGCAAACGGCCAAATGCCCAATAGTGCAATTACAAAACGAAAGATGGAAAGATAGTCTGTCCCAAGTGTGCCCTTTAAACATTCCAGGTAAATTTTCAGCACACAGAAAAAGAAGATCAAACATGAGAGAGAAGGCAAGTGGTGTTGGAGAAGTACAAGGTGTTCCATCAGCTTCTAATTTCCTTACGGTACCTAGGTTTAGGGTATCTACCTTGGGTGGCAATAGCATCAAAACTCTACAATGCACTTCCACACAGTCTTAGTTTTTATTTTCTTTCATTTATTTTTTTATTTTGGGGGGTGGGGGGTGGTGAGTGGCTTAGTGGCCTAGGTCTCTCTGTCAGAATATTGCCAGATTGAAGCTCAGCAATCACATGATCATAGGACTACGAGTATGGCCCATAACCCCCAGGTCCAGGGGCACTGCACACTGCCTGATCCTGCATTGTGGAGAGCAAGGTGGGGCAGGCAAAGAGAAGAATTCCAAAGTACAGGTACTCATACTTGTGCAGATGATAAGTAAAGGATTTACCAAATGACAATTGATTTGTCATTGGTATACTGTATTCCTACTTGTGCAAATGACAAATAAAGGATGAATTATTTTTATTATCAATCTGTCATAACTTCTAGGCTCCAGTTATAAACATATCTTATCAGGAATATTATAATGTTTTTTCTGTTCAATAGTTTTTGAGTTTTATGTTGAATTGTATGCATTGTAAAGCATCCTTGAGTGTGGAAAGGTACAATATAAGTAACACATTATTATTATTGTTGTTGTTGTTGCCATTGTTAACAGCAAATGTGACTAAATAATTAGCTTTTATGTTGTATGTAACAACCTGTTTCCTAAGGTTGATCCTTGAAACAAAGTTACCTCCCAAGCTGCACCAATCTGTGACATACTAGTTGAATTAAGCTGTAGTGCAGTTAAGGTCACTAATGTATGGGTTGCATGTTATCCAATACTGATTTAAAGAAGAGTGGGATAGAATTAAAGGTTTTAAGATTGCTTTTTTGGATGTGGCAAAACATGCTGAAGGATTTATCCACTGATTCATGTTCAAAACGGACATTCAAGGAGAAAGAAGAATCATCAATGACCAGGCATCACTGAGGCAAGCGTTATGCTAATTTCTAATAATTCTTATAAAAATTACTATGACATATATATATATTTTTTTATGAAACTGCATTCCCTAAACATGCCCAAAACGGACAGTTAGGGCTTACCACTAGCTTCTTTTTAAAGACAGGTAGGATTGACCATTGTTTCATCGTCTGGGTTTTAACTCCCCTCAAAGGGGCTTGCAAGTGGAATAGTCCAGTAGTTTCACGATTAAAGTACAGGGATAAATAGCATCCTTTGCTTTACTTCTGTAAAGCTGATGTGCCCTCTTTATCCAGATAACTTTAACAAAAAATTTCAGCAATGAAACCAATGACATTAGATCCTCTTGTTCCTTTACACCAACCAGGTTGGACCACTTGAGTTATTGCTGAGGTAAGTTCACCCACACGATTTAGAAGATCATTCCTGCTTGTTTCCCATTATCATCACCTGAAATCCATTAAATATATTAAATTTCCTTTGTGATCAAAAAAGTATCTATCTAGTAGACACTATACTAAAGTATTTATGTCAGCTTGACCAAAGTATTTATGCCATTTTATTATTTAAGTTGTGCTGTTCCCTAGTGCCATAGAAATAGAAGGCCTCTTTCATTGCCCATGTATTTTATTCTGAGGATTAGTTAGTAGTAATATTACTGCAAAATAGGGATGCAGTCCTTGTCTGACTAATTTTCACCTGATACTTCAGTACTCTTCAGATACCTTAGTTGCATACCTTACAGTAAGTAGCAAATGTCCTGTCAGTACTGAGTACCTGAAGGCTCACCTATAAAACAAGACTGACAGAAAAATTCACATGGATGTGTGCTGTTTTCTCTGAGATAGAATAATAAGCTCACAACCAGGGTAATGAAGTTCTATTTTATTTAACATTCATAATAGGAAACTGAGTAAAAAAAGAATTCTTGTTTCCAACACGGACTGTTATGGTAGATCTCTGAATCTCTTACCTAATTTCCTGGTAGTTGACATGGTTGCAGGGATAATAGTACTACCAGCACAGTGGATTTTTGCTAAAGTGTTAGCTGACTAATCATCACCAGGATTTTGCTGATAATAGGTCAGTTTTATCATGCTGTTACTAATGGAACAAGCTTTGGTATGGGGGATATGGGCCAGAGATGGATGATATGAATGTTTTGCTGCAGAGATGTATCTTATAAATCTGTCTCAGAGCAGCTCACAAGTTATTATTTATTATAGTTAAGTGAGGAGGTAGCCATCTTCTGCCTATTGTATAATTCCATATCCTTGTTAACAGTGAATAGAATTAATTGGCAACGATCATTGTGCTAAATTGAAGGCTAGTTGAATGAGATGGCCTATTAAAATGAATGGCTCTTAGCTGGACACCTTAACTGAACTGTTTGGGAATGTAGGCAGGAGATCCAATCCACTTCTTCTTCAGTAGGTGTGTCACGCTCATCTCTCTATACTGGTAACAGCTCTGTTCTATCTGAACCAGCACCTCAAAATTAAGGCAACGAGTCAAATCTTTAAATTGGGGCTCCGTTTTTTACAGAAATTCTGGTCAATGGAGGTGCAGTTGTCCTTTCTGGCCAAAATCCTAGAGGGTGCGAGGAAATATGCTCTAGCAGATGAAGCAGTGATTGCATGTTGTCATTCCATCCTCATGTATGTCTACTGGTGTCCAGAGTCTGTTTGAGTGGTGAGAATGGCCGCAGAGATGACATGCTTTATGGATATGTTTGCACAGTAAGCAGATTGGTGTTGATGTCGTGTGGCATGGATGATGGCTTTAATGTTTGCTAGCTTTTGCTGGGGTCCCTGTTATATTGTTACTGTTGTCTTTTTCAAAGTGAGAAAAGAAGGTGTTTAGCTCCTTCTTTAGCAAAATGTCATTAGTTGGGGGGTGGGCATTCTTACTTCTGACATCAGTGATGGACTGGTACCTTGACAAATACGTCAGGGATTGTCACTTTTGAAGTGGTCTTTGACCTATTTGCAGTAGGCAGTCTCCATACTTTTTATTCCTCTTGTCAGGTTGGACATGGTGGCACTGTACACTTCAGTGGCTCCAGTCCTGAAGGCTACATTGCCAGCTCTCAGCATATTCAGGACTTCATTAATAATACATGGTTTCTGGTTGGGAAGCGCTCAAATGGGTTTTTCCACTCTACATCTGTCATGTTATGCCTTTTCTCTCTCAATTACCTTTAGCACTGCTGTGATCTACTGGAGGATCAAAAAAATTGGGTTGACCAACAGACAAGAACAGGCACTCGGCCTTTCACTACCACCTTCTGGGAATTGTGACACTTGTAGTCTGTGTTATGCTGTGTGTTTTACTTCTGACTGCGTCTGGAAGCTTGTAGGGGATGGTGGTCTTTTCCTTTAGGAACACAGGGTTCCTGGATGTGTTAATGCAGGTCATCTGTTCAAACCCAGGTGTGAGAATTCTTCAGCCAATCAGTCCTCTGATTAGTGATCTAATTAGGGAGTTGCAGCGAAAACCTGCATACACAGCGGCCCTTTGCGGATAAAATTGCCCACCCATGTGTTAATGGGTAGATGAAGAGTATAGAGTTAGATTTTTTTTTTCTTTTATTTATGCATTAGTGAGACTAGAGGTTTTGTTTTCAGTTAGTATTTTTTTTTTTTACTGTCAACCATAGCCATAGCCAGATGATTGGCTACTTACCTCTAGAAATAAAATGTTTATTGGGGTAAATTATAGTGAGATTATGTTTAGTGAGATTCGGTACAGGTGGAGGGAAATGATCTTACGTCATTTGCCATGTCCTTATCATAGACCCGGCCGAGCGACAACCACGCCCCCCAAGGCATTCCCATCACTTCTGCTCTCCTCCTCGAATCACTGGTGCCCCTTCTTAGTTACCACACCCCTTCCATCCTGTTGCCTGGGTTTTCTTAGTATCTCCTCCATTTTATTTTACCTGAGACACCCAACAGATAAGAGATCTCTGTTTCCAGATTGTTACTACTTGCCTGCCTGGTAAACTCAGTTTCATTTCTGTTCCTTAGATTTTGAGTTCCACCTTAGCCTTCTGATTGCCCAGCATTCATCACCCAACATTTCTTGGCTCTTTGACGTTGTCTTCTGCCTGCCATATCAGTTGCTCCACGCCATATCCTTGCTTGCCCGCCTATCTTGCTTCTATTGGGATACATTTGTCTGTTTCTCTGATTCTGACTCAGATTGTCCACTACAGATTTGTCTTTCACAATAAACCTGCATTTGGAATCGATCCTTGCCAGTGTCCTCTGTCTTGGATCCGTACAGTGCTATGAGCCAAGGTTCATAACACTACTTAATAAAAAATGATTCATATACAAGCAGTACAAGTCTGACAGGCTAAATCCTGAGTCATTTATTGGTTCACAGATGCTAAATATAGATATAATGGCCAATGTTCTTATACACATCCTTGGCATGACAATGAACAGTTAACCTGAAAATGAACATTACCTACCTTAACAGAAATTTTCCCATCATCTTTTGGTAAATGTGCAGCCAGAAACCAGTCGCCAGGAAGAGGACTAGTAACATTAAAGACTCCAGTTGTTCGATTGGGCAGCGTCCATGTCAAAGTAACTGCAAATGACCCAGGAATGATGGTGTCACGAGGAAATCGGGTATGCAGAGGGTTGATTACGGGTGGGGCTCCAGATCTGAAATACCTATGTGCACAATAAAGAGATGTAAAACTCACACATCTGTTAAAATGCAGCAAGTAAAGATGGTACTATATATATATCAACAAGAATATGGTATTGTACATCTGTTCACTGTTTGTAAATGAAACAAACAATAACCAACAAGTAATTCTTTCCTTTTATGAAGGGTAATGAGAGTTTCTAGATATATGATAATTAGCACCCCTTCCAATTGTCCTGTACTGCCTGGGATGAGCTCCAGGCTCATCATAACCCAGTTCTGAATAAGCATTATGGAAAATATTAGATATCTCTGCTTCCAGCCAAACAATAAAGAGTGTCTGGAAAGCTACTTCAAAATCTGTAAAACTGAAAATCCTTCCTAAGGCTTCAGTATAAGAACTTAAGAAAACTTGAAAATAGGGAAATAGTACATCATTTCACTTAGTTTTCAGTGGGTCACAAGTAAAAGCAACAGTGTGGTGACTGTGATCTAAATCTAGGCATCTGTCAATGCATCGAAAACTAAAATTCTAAGAAGGGGCAATATTCTGTCTCAGGTAATAATTCAGTGGCTGTGATACTGCAGAGTAAGACTTTCTCCCTTGTGACTTCTTGAAGGAGATGTGATTTAAGCCTTTGTATAGCAGGTCAAGGTGATCCAAGTTGATAACATCATAGTATATGAGTTTTCTCCATGATTATTGCTGCTTAACATTCCTTGAGGGGTATATGTAAAGGTACATAGGAAGGGTAGGGGTACATAGGAGTGCCCAAAGAGCTGATGCTCTACCAAAACTGACCAACCACCGTCTCAGGCTCCCTATCATCCCCTTTCTGTGCCTGTAATTTGATTTATTTCCACCTTTTATTTCTATAGCTATATCTCTCACAGCCTGGATATTTCAAAGCTAATCATGTACAAAATCATGTGCTTGCTGCTTCATTCTCCTGAACAGTGGCAGCTTTCATTTGGTTTTACATTCTTATCCTTACAGACAATTATTAATATGGAGGATGGTGCTATGATGACTTGTGTCACGGAAGTAAGAATAAATACTTAAATACTATTCCATATATTAATGAGATTACTCCATACAAATCTTTTATTTCCCTTCAGCAGCCACAGAGACCTTGCATTACCAAGCTGGTAATGGTGCCTCTCCATGCATTACATGTTACTATTCCATGTCCCAGCTGGAGAAACACTCAACCTTTTTGATTTTTAAAAAGACACTTGTTTTATTTAACTTTATTGCATTAAACAACCATGGATTAATACTTAAACTGGCTACTGACTTTCCAAGAAGGAATTTGATACACTTACAGATCTTGAAATTGCCTTATGATTGAAAACTATTATCATTAAATTCCTCATTCTTAAGCCAAAGCAAGTACACAAATTTACTGTAACAAATCTAAATGCAATGTGATACCGCCTTTTGCTTCTTATGGAGACTCTTGGAGGGAATGCGAAACTTATTGGGCAGGAAGGCCCCCTGTCCAGTCTTGGTCAAATAGTGAATGTTGTGGAGGTTTTTGCTATTTTTATCATGGCAGACAGAATTATAATTATTTAGTGCATTAGTCGTAAAAGCAAATTAAACTTCCCATTTCTATTCAAATGCTATTGTGGCGGGCCAGAATACATGTGATTTCCCCTGCAAAATAATTTCTCCTAATGGCACTCCAAAAAAGTATACAGTTGAGAGGATCAGTATCACTGTTTATAATATACGTGAACCCTTCATAAAAACCCTTCATACGCTCTTCTGCTATTCATGTTTTTCTCTCCACCAAGGCAAGGAAGGTGGCACTAGAGGGGTAAAACATGGGCAGAAATCTGTTTGCAGAAGATAAAGCACATGAGGCTCATTTTGAAAATGATGTAATGAAGTCCACTCTGCCCCCAGATGGTCCACATTTGTGCTGCCTCCCAATTCCACGACGGTTGGGAGGGAGCAAAAACATGTACTGTCTGGGGGTCCCTGAGGACTGGTTTGAGAAACACTGCCTTAGAGAACATCTATGTTATTGCTCCAGGCATTCGTAGTCCACAACTTCTTTTTGTATAGTGATCGTACCAGCCCAAAAAATGTTTACCACCAGCTCTTCAGTCTTCATAATGTTTATTTGTGGGTGATTGTGATCACAAGATGCAACAAAGTCCCAATTTCCTGTACTCCCTCTGATCTCCCCTATTAATGCAGCCCATGATGGAGGAGCCTTCTGAAAACGTATGCAGAAGACAGGACTGACGTGAAAAAGTAGAAGGGCGATAAGACAGTTCCTTATTGTCCCTGTGCTGATGACAAACATTGTAGGAGTGCAGTTCTGCAGTTTCACAAACTGAAGTTAGCCAGTCAGATTGTTGGTGATCCACGGGCATTGTTCCTCGCACATGCTTCCAGCCCATTCCGGGGGGAGTAATATGTATGGAACATGTAGATAATGACATGTGGGTCCAGTAGGTAAATTGCAGGGATTCTAGACTAGACTCTAGTCAAGTTTTCATAATACCTGAATTGGGAGCTATTGGCCTGTGATCCGACAAGTTACTGGGATTTACCTTCTTAGTCACGGGGACTACACAGCTGGGGAATTGTCGGAAGTGTAAAGGTGAGGCCAAAGAGGAACTGGAGGACTCCAGACAGCTGATTGACAAGGGATTTAAGCTCCCTGTACTGTCTCTCATCCCCCCATCGTTGCAGCCCTTAAGGGATGCTGCAGGGCTTAGCCCATCGATCCCTGCAGGCTTGCCTGTGTGGGGCGTCCTCGGCTCTCTTCTGCCCTTGTTAGCAGAGATAGACAATTCAGAACAGAACAGTGCGAGACGACTGGTTTTCTCGTGGCATTTGATTCTCTTTGTCTTGCTCCAGAGCTCCTTGGTATTGTTCTGTAGTAGTCCGGATCCAGTCTCCCATTATAGTTTACTTTCCCCTCACAAAGTCACCTTTTCAGCCCATCTGCTCTTCCCTACATTTTGAACAAAATGTTCTCGGCTTTTTATGAGTAAATCCTTCAACTTCGTGGTCCATAGCATTTTATTGATAAAATGCTTGCTATTGTAGGAATTGTGCTATTCACACAGAAGTTCATGTAGGCAGTTACACAGTGTTCTTCAGTATCGTCACCGTGTGACTCACAGAACACCCCCCCCCCTCCCCAGTCTGGCTCCTCAGGGCCTGCTTAGCCTCTTTCACCCATTTCCTCAGCTACCAGCTGGTAACAGGCTGCTGTGCCACATTTGGGTTGGTACATAGGAATAAGGAGAATCTGAGGCGGGGTGATGGTGCTACATTTGACACAGCTGACAATGCAAAATAACATTTAAAGTACAAAACGGAGAAAGACAGGGTCAGCAAATAATGCAATTTCATTAAAAAAACTATTGAACTGGGGTGGCTTGTTATGTATTATACATATCCCGCATACCTGTTTATATTGGGGGAAGAACTGAAGATATTATCCCATGTTTTTAAAAAAATATATATATTTTTTTTAAATAAAAAAAAATACATCTCTTTAATACAAATAGCTAATAGCTTTTTTTCTTAAATAATGTCTGGAATCAGCTGGAAGTGGAAGATATTAAAAATAATTTTAGTATTGGGTAGGTACATCTTTAGATCAGTGGCTTTCAAAAAATTTCAAGATCACAGAACTATAACTAAGAGTTATGTTGTGCAGTCAAAATATCAGTATTGCTTCTTTCATTTTGTAAAATGAGGTCTTGAAACCTTGTTTTTATTATCAAGATGTTGCATACTCACACAGTCACATTGCGATCGGGGCAGCTGTCTCCAAATGTGCCCCCCTGTTCCTTGAATGTGATGAGGTTCCAGACAGCAATCATGGTGTCATCAGGCACATTAAAGTGGAATACCTCCACGCTGGCAAATGACCGAAAAGCATTCAGTTTGCGAGGCGTCCGGGTGAAATAATCAGTCACAAAAAGGCAATCTAGGGAATGGAACAGGGAAGAAATCAGTCAGATGAAAGACTTAAGATGAAAAGTCTTGTATTCTTTCCATTAAAGGATGAAGAAATCGGCTCTTTATGTTGTTTGGATAACATTCTGTAGATCTCTGAATTCAGTAATTTAATCACACTTCATCTGGGTTATGTGTCCTCGGCAGCCATTCAAATTCAGCCTCTATCCAGAATTAATTTTATTTCGTTCCTCAGTATGAATCAGTAAAGAGGAACAAAAAGACATCTGCAATCTGCCTTAATGAACCATGGCATTTTTTACATTTATTAGAAAGCTTTCCATCTTTAGAAGATTTGTTGTGGAACATTTACACTGCTTTCATTAACAGTATGGGTGCAAAAAAAACCTCGTGTACTTTATGTGATCACATGGAAACCGAACCTGTCACAATTCTATAACTGAAATAAGACCATCTAACCTGATAACTATTTTTGAAACCTTTCTGTGATTTGCTTATCAAATCCTTGTATTAAATAATAACAGATACCTATACTGATCCCCGTAGGGAAATTCCCTTCTCACCTCCCCCAACCCTGCACTCCGTGAGAGCAAGCTTGGCTGTGAAGGGCAGCCACCTTGTGTGGCACCCAGGGAGCTGGGGGTTAAGAGCCTTCCTCGAGGGCTCACAGACATGCCAAGTCTGGGCTTGAACCCGCAACCTTCTGATCACGGGCACAAAGCCACACTCTGCCCCCCACTTTAGAAATGAAAGCTATAAAATTTGCTTTTCATATTGTTTCCTTTGAGACTTCATGAAAATGTAAGCAATTGTTTGCAGCAGTGCTTTGAAACAGCAGGAATCAGAAATATCCTAAATGCTTTGTAGACAGGCAATCTAAGTTGATCTCCACACTGTATGTATCATTCTCATTTCTCATTCACACTTTATCAATGGTGATATTTAGAAAGAAAAAGAGCATAAGCAGTGCTCCAAAAATACGATGCACTGTAACTCACTTCTATAGTTCTATATCTATATCCAACGGACCTGCATTTAAATTCATGCTCATGTAGTACAAATTCATGATAAATGTGGATGTGGTTTTACTCATCCAACACAAGAAAAGCATAAGTCTAAAATCAGAATCCAGCCTAAAAATATTTTTTCAAAAGACAAAGAATATTTAAAAGGTAGGTGGTGAAGTTCAGAAATGTGTTTGGGTGTTCCAGGGTGGGACAAAGCAGGGTGTCAAGCCCGGGGAATCCCCTGTAGCCAATTGCAATAATATAAAACGCATTTTCTTTTATCTTTTGGTCCCAGGCAATAGGCTCAAACATTGCTTCCTCATCACAGTCATTTCCCTTCCCATGACACATCCATTTTTTCTCCCAATGGATTTCACTTGTACCGAAGCTTAAATGGCTATGTTTTATTTTGGCTCCATCACTTCACTGAAAGGGGAGCCGTAGTCCAGTGGGTTTGGTCTCTCTTGCTGTGATCAGAAGGTCACCAGCTCAAACCCAAGCCTTTCCTGAGTCCCCTTTGGGTCTCAAAACATCCCAGGGGCCCCAGGCCCCAGCCATACACACGTATGCACTTCAAAGGAAAGAATGTGAGACACACCGAACGTAGTGTTCCAAAGCAGCTGCACTCATGTTTGTGCAAATGGTGAATAAAACATCATTTTGTTCTGTATCAATTCAAATTCCATTTTCCTATTCCCATGTCACATAGTTCTTTTTGCTGTCTCTATGGAAACAAGCGTTCCATGCTTCTACATGGTACTTCATCATCATTTAAATGCCTTAGCAGTCCATGCTGTAACAATGGGTTCAGTCCAGAAGAGTCCAAACTCCACATCTGCTATTGCCTCTTTCCCAAGAGGTCTACTCCTCTTGGGGACACCGAACTGAACCACACTGACTGACTTGACATTATAGGCATCAAATAGACTATATAAATGTAAATTTTATATCTGCTTGGTGGGGTGGTGGTTCTCATTTTCAGGCATCACACTCACTTAATTCACGTGAATCATGTAAATATACACATACAGAGAAAATGCAAGAAACATGAGGGGGGTTTGTGTTAACATGTCTTACATTTAATATATGAAGTACAATGGCCTCAGTACTGAATACTTCACTGTTGTGAGGGAGAAGGTGAAAGGCAGATCTGATGATAATAATGTTTTATGCGTCTGTTAGAATAAACTGACACATAAATAAATGAACAAAAACTTTAAAAATAAAAAAATCCAGAACTTCATGCAAATAGTCACACGGCCCTACCTTTTTCAGACGAAGAAAGAAAGAAAGAACAAAAAGACTCATTGCCAGTATTGGTTTCTGTAAAATGCTTTTACTGAGGAAAATCAGCAGTCAGGACAGCATGACCTGGCAGAGTGCCACCGCTCTTCCTGCCTAAACTGTGGGGCTTAGTCTTTGCTGAGCGTAAAACGGAACCTGCCACACTGTCTCTGTGGCATATCAGGTGATGCATAATTAGTACAATACAGTGCTTATGAAAAGTACACACCCCTTTGAAATGCCAGGTTTTCGTGATGTAAAAAATGAGACCACAATAAATAATTTCCAAACTTTTTCCACCTTAAATGTGACATATAACCTGTACAATTCAAATGGAAAACAAGAAAATCTGTTACGGGGGAAAAATATAAAAATTTTTGGCATAAATATGCACCCCCTTAAAGTAATGTTTTGTTGAAGCACCTTTTGATTTAATTACAGCATTTCAGTCTTCTTGGGTAGGAGTCTATCAGCATGATACATCTTGACTTTGCAATATTTGCCCACTCTTCCTTGCAAAAGTGCTCCAAATCTGTCAGGTTGTGAGGGCATCTCCTGTGCACAGCCCTCTTGAAGTCACCCCACCGATTTTCAATTGGATTTAGGTCTGGGCTCTGGCTGGGCGCTTCCAAAACTTTTTTTTTATTTTCTTTTATTTTTTTTTGTTTATTTGGATGTATGCTTGAGGTTATTGTTGTGCTAAAAGGTAAAATTCCTCTTTGCCTCAGTCTCCTAGCAAACACCTGAAGGTTTTGGGCCAAAATTGACTGATATTTGGAACTGCCAAACATACCTTTTGGAATTAGGGTCAAAAAGCTTTAACCTTGGTTTCTTCAGACCATATCACATTCTCCCACATGCTTTTGGGAAACTTCATGCATTTTCTGCAAAATTTAGCCAGGCTGGGATATTGGTTGTTTGAAGATTATTGTTCGTTAGTCTTTTATTTTTTTAAATGTCACATTACAAATTATTTATTGTGATCTAATTTTTTTACATCACAAAAACCTGGCATTTCAACATGGGGAGTATACTTTTTATAGGCACTGTATATGGGATGTTGAACATCAGTTAATCATTTTTATATAATATATTTTTCCTTAGTTTTATTCAATAATGGAAACGTAATTTGCTGAATTCATTTTGTACTATACTGTATGCTTTTCTGTATGCTGCATTTTATTTTTAATCCTCAGCAGGTAACACACACCTTACAAGTTCTTATTATCATTTCAGGAAGCACTTGTCAGAGATAAAACTGCATGATCTCCTTTCTTGTCACTCATGCACTAATTCATTGTTACTATTTATATTCTGTTTTTGAGACAGAGTGAATATGAATGAGAACATTCATTGTTAGCTTTAACAATCCTTACTAGCGTAAGGTAAGATAGGTGCACAGCCGTGCCCCATTCACACAGATCATATCAGGCCCAGGAAGAGATAATTATTGATCAAAATACTGCCAGAGAAGCATCCAGGGAAGTGTGAAATTCTGCCACCACCCTTCCCAGGATGTTTGTCATTCTATGCGATAATGTTTAGACAGATGCAGTGTTTAATTCATTCCAGAGAGGTCAAACTCAAGCAGAAATGCCAAAACATGCAGCATAGAATCAATTAAAACCTTAGATATATATTTCCTTCAGAATCTTTCTAATTTTTTCTTCCACTATTTGACCCACATGTCTAGAAAACAAAATATTCTATGGTGTGATTTGGAAATCAATATTATTTTTCAGATATACAGTATAATGCTCTACAACAAATTTGAAAATAATTTTAAATTTATTTATAATATATTTATATATTTATAAATTTTATTTTCTCATCAACATTTCACTGATTTGGCAACTAATGGAAAATTAAGACAGTAAGATTCTTAAACAGAGATATATTTTGGGTATTTATCCATCAAGTGATTTAATTTTAGTTTGAGTTTTCAATAATTATGATCACAAATAGGAAAAACAGCAATTTTGTGCTCAGCATAGCACCAAGTAACAATATTAACCACTGGGACTTATAGCATAAGTACTAATGTCTATCTTTCTGGATGTTGCCTGGATTATCATCCCATTAAATGAATCGGCCATAAAATGACTATAAAAGTCATGGGCCTGCAATAACCAATTAAAAGGCTGACATTTTTTTTTTATCAGGGAATAACACTTAAACACAAAAAACCTCTATTAATCTCCAGCTGATGCTGTCTCGTTACATTTTTAGGCAGCAGGGATCCATTAAATCCACTATGCTCTGCTTCCCACAGAGCATAGGCCACGTTCTCCTCAGTTCACCAGAGATAATATCTACTGAAAACAACGATCTCTTCTGTGATCAACTACACAATTAGCCAAATATTCCTGAACATTTGGAACGGGGCATACCAATAGGAGTGAGTCGCTTAACAGTGGATAAGGATAAATGACAATTACCGGAAGTAATGACACTACTGGGATGATAACCACATATTCTTAGCAAGGCAGCAGTAAATGATTGGCGTGATTTACGAAACAGTGTTTGGGTAAATGCCAGCTGCATCTACAATAAATACAGAAAACGATCCTGCTAAGTGAGTGAATTTTTTCCATCATTGTGAATGCTGCATTCCATTAACCTTCTGTATGTTTGTTTGATATCCATAGAACACATCGGGTTAGGGGCTCCAGGCTGTCATGAAAGTACTGGTATAGGGTAATTCTATAGTTTTTGCATGTCAGATCTTATTCTTCTACAAGGACAAACCTTGTAGTCAGACTGCTAGCCTTTAATCCGGTGCCCAAGAGGATTTTTTAAGGTTAAGGACCTTGTTCAACGATCATGCAACTACACTGCTAACCATGAGATATAAATGTATGACATTCTGATGACAAGCACAGAGGCCTAACCTACATAGCCACAGATCTCGACAAAACGGCAAGGCTAGGTACCCGTGAGCAGAAAAACTGCACTTTGCTGATATGGCAATACTCGCACAAGAAAGTATATCAGAAAACCTTTATAGATGTGCATAGTGGCTGGTGCAGGATTCGGACCCTGGACGCACTGCACCTGAGGTAAGACTCTGGAGTTTCCCAGCTTGTGATTGAATTAAAGTAAAAAACTGTAGTATTCCAATGAGAAAAAAAATCTAATTCTGCAGAAGGGGAAAATGTAGGGACACACAATGGGTATCAGTTCATGACATGGGCTAGAGTTTTGGTGGTGAGGGGGAGTACAGCATAAATCATAGTCAGCTGACTGGAGATAAATGGAAAAGCTTGTGATCTGACTTCTCCCTCCCCTTGGACATCCATGGCAAACCCAAATCTAACACTAATAGTATGGCTGCCTTTTTAGTACTCTGTGTGAATGATACAGCATTTTAGCAAGTTTGCATCATTGTGGTCATTTTTATTTATTTATTTACAAAAACAAAATATTTAAAATAGGGCTGTCAAAATTGACTCATTAACGCAGATTAATCCAGCATCGTGATTAATCTGATTAAAAATATTAACGCACTTAACCCATCTGCAGCGCAGAATGACTCAAGATTAATCAGATTAATCACGATGCTGGATTAATCCGCGTTAACGCGTCAATTTTGACAGCCCTAATTTAAAATAATCAAGATGGATATGTTTCACAGTATTGCTCGTATTATATATATTTTTTTCAATTCAGGATATATCAAGCATCTTGCATTGAAATATCAGCTGAGAACAGGCTTCAAATGATCTCCCTCCCAGCTCCCTTCCAGACAGAAAGCAAGGGAGAATTCATCTTGCAGGGCTTCATCATTAGAGCTGATTAATGCACCTCGTCTTGATGAAGTAAGACAGTAAAACACCTGATGTAATAACGATAATGAAGTACTGTGGTATTATACTTACAACTAAAACACAAAGCTTAATAACGTCTACATCTGCTAAAAGTGAGAGGTCATCTGCCACAACATTGCCAGTCATTCATTATTCTTGCACTACAGTATGACAGAATACTTTCCATCAGTCCATCTCAGCTTGGGACAGTTGTGTTCATAGATCAGAAATTTGTCAGCAATACCATCAGTTTCGCCATCCGTCAGCTTTCCAAAGCCACTTCTCCCATGCAGCCTCACAGCGAGTCTGGGACAACCCAGATAACACAGAACACGAGGCATGGGGTGCCCCAAATAGGACACACACGCTACACAGGATATTTCCAGGCACAAATACACATCGGCTGTAAATATTTAAACTGCAGGAGGAAACCATAAAGAATACTTCAAGGAAGATCATATAAACCTAAAATGTATCCTTCAGATATACCTAACGATGGCATCAGATGTACAAGTAAAGTGAGTGCAATAAACTAACTTTCCTATTATTGGGCAGAGTTATTTTTCATCTATTATATTATATTATATTATATTACAGACGCTTTTCATTTAACATGCGAGTTCCATTCCTGCGACCAGGTCATTAAGTGAATTGGTCGATTACCGAGGATCCGCCCCTTACCGATATTTCAAGCATACTTCAGATATTGTTTTAATGTCACTTTTGCACCATTTGTAACGTTCTTAGTATATTTATAGATGTTTATACAGTAGTTCTTGCTTTTCAGTGACATCTTGTACTATGGGGTGCACAATAAAGTACAATTTTATAGACGAAATAAGTAGTCATGGAGATGGGTATTGAACACTGGCCGACTGTGAGAATGCGAGTGAGACTGAGAAAGCAAGATGAGATGCTTGGATGTAGTCATGAGACACATGACCCAGTTTGCCTACCGCCCAAACCGCTCCTTGGAGGATACCATACTATCTGCCCTGCACCCGGCCCTCACCCACCTAGCCAAAAAGGACTCATATGTCAGAATGCTGGTCATGGACTTCAGTTCAGCATTCAGCACCACCAACCCACAGCAGCTAATTGGGGAGTTGAGACTGCACAGCATCCGGACGAGCTCAACCAGACTATGTCACAGCTTCGTCTCACAAGCCATAAGACTCCAGACCTCCACAAAGTTCCTCACTATGTGAGCAGCACAAACTCCTCACTTCACCAGTCACTTCAACTTTAATCATGTTTGCACTCCCATTACCTGCTGCTAAATTATTTATTTTATTATATTCACACATATTGTATTTGTTAACCTGCATACCATTCCATCCATTCATGTATATACTGTATGTCTGCCCTCCTAGTGTCATGTGCGCTATGTGTGGTCCGTGTCCAACCCCCCCCAAACATGTATTTAATTCCTGCACTTTACCCCCCGTAATTGTGTACATGCTGCTCCTCCTCGTGTCCTATTTTGCACCGAGGTCCTGCGGAAGCGATGTCTCGTACCGCTGTATACTTGTATATGGCTGGCACGACAATAAAAAGCCTACTAACTACTACTACTACTGGATGCTTGACGCTGAGATGCCGCACTGCTGTTTCCACTACCAAAGTTCCCCTACAGTGTACAGTACCGACTGGCTTGAGAGCTGGGCGTAAGTCCATGGGGTTGTTAAACACGTAAGTCATTAACCCTGGGGAACCCACAGGGTCATATTTGTCCTTTTATTTCTGCCTGACATTAAACCCACTCATCAAAGTAAAG
>JAODKM010000039.1:22476941-22495771 GCA_026780845.1 Petrocephalus sullivani
CTTTACTTTGATGAGTGAGTTGACTATAAGGCAGAAATAAAAGGTAGGGTCATATATGACCCTGTGGGTTCCCCAGGCCAAGCTATCTTATCAGGACAAACTGTTCCCTGAATCATCTCTATGGTTCTCTCTCACCATTTCCTCAGCCTGCTTAGCCTTGTGCTTGTAACAGCCTGTTTCAGGGACTATACATACAACAGTTCATAATAGACAGTGCAAAGAGCCTCTTCAAAAGACGTGTTTTCTTTGCAGCTGAAGAAGTTCTTATTAATTTGGTTCTCTGAAATACTGTAATAATCCTGAAATGAATGATGCTGTCTTTGATAATGGATTTGAGTTCTTCATATGGTAGATAATGGTAGATGTAATAGAAAATCCTCGTTTCTGTTTTTCCACGGTGCTGCTTGCACCTCATTAAGCAGCTATGGCCTGCTATGATCATAGTAACGGCATTATACCATACCATAATACCGTAATACTGTCATAGACACAGTAGAAATACTCATGAATATTAGAATGACAGATTACAAATGGAAAGACATACTGCTCTACTTAAAGCTGTCAAAGAGCATAGTGGATTTTTATAACTACACACCCCCAGACCTGTGAGTTTAATTCTTGCAGTGCCTTTGTTTGTGTAGAGTCTGCATATTCTTCCCATGTGGGCTTCCTCCCACAGTCCAAAGGCATAGGGTTAAGGTGAATTATTCTGCCTCTGTGGTTATATCATGGGTCTCTGGCTATAGTGAAAATACAGTATATCCTGTGATTGAATCTGATTGTTATATAGAATTTGAACAAAACATAAATAGAAAATAAAAGTATTTCTTGCGTCAGATCTTTATATGAATAAAATACGGTCAGTTTGAGGGGTCCTTCTCTAAAGACACTCATTGGCTAATTTACAAGGTATACCTGCTTGTGATCCCAAACAGCCTGTTCCTCTAAACAGCCAATCATGTGATGGAAACAGAATAAACACAGCAAGCCCTTACAGCACCATGTGGGATATCATTACGCCATTTCATCTAAGTGATTTTAAAAGCAGACTGATTGCCAGATTTGATGGTTATAGCATGTCAGAAACCCTCCTGGCAGCTTTCAGAGAGAATGGTCTCATAAATGAAAAACTTCAAAGCAGCAGAAACATCATCCAATACAACAGAAGTGTGCCGAAAGGCATCGCTGAATGAAGTGGTTCTATAGACAGAAGGGGGTCCTAGCTGGTATTGTGGAGTAGCTAGTAATGTGGCCACCGTATATATAATGTGGACTTTTATAAAAACAATGCAAGGATACAAATTATTCTAATGGAGACATATACCTTTTAGCAGCCCATATGTAGAAAGGAAATTTTGCAAATGGGTGGTCACCATAATGCATATTATCAGTTACTCCCAAGGAATAACATTTAAAGGTACTGTACAGGGTGTCAAAGCCTTTTTTGGCTAAAAGGCCAAAAATTTGGTGTTGCATATTCGTCGCTATAAAAATGATTCACAGTCATATGCGTTTCAAAACCTAATCGTTTTTCATAAAATAAATATTTATATTGAATCATTAATACATCCTCCAACCATATAAGCTGACCGGGTCTGGTGGGGGGGGCTTGTCCCAGGCAACACATCTGTGCCCTTTTAAGGATGATGATTTAACACTGAACTTTTCAATTCCAGAATACATTCTCATAAAGGATAGCTTTGTTATCAAACAAGAGACCTTCTGGTTACTCAAGTATTTCAATTAATTATCTGAAGCTCCTAGATGTCCAATAAATCCCTGGTGTTTGTCAAACTCATGGCTGCTATGATAAAATTAATAGACACTAATTTTCTATCAAATTGATTTAGTTGAAAGCTGAAATGGGTAATTTGTAAGACCCCTTTTCCAATTTCAAGCTATTAATTCTCCTCCCTTTTATGTGGGGTTTTCTAATTTTCCTAAAGAAGCTGAAAGAACTCAAGTGGGCTCCATTGTCATCCCAACCATATACATCTGTTATGCAGCAGCAGGAGATAACGTTCCCCCAGGACCCCGATGCGACATGCAAACAGCAATTGACAAAGAGAGGGATTCACAATAGTTTACAAAGTTCAAAACGCAGGGCAGAACGAGAGATGGAAGCAGGAAATTAAGCTATTAAAACAAGATTAAAAAAAACTGTTTAATTCGTTTAAATGAATTCACAGAAAATGCTTGTTGACAGGAATCAGTTAGTGCCAGCAGTTAATGAGTTGTATCAGAGGAATAAACAGCCAGCCAGTAGAGTTTGCTGTTGAGTTTCGGATGGCTCTTTATCTAGGGCCATTGCCGGTTCTCTCCTCACAGATTGCCTGTCTGGTTTGTGGATCATGTTTGGCTTATTTGAGTTATGTTTCTACTTTGTATAATTTAGTTAATTCTCCTTGTTTACCCAGAGATTGGTTACTCTCAGCCTCAGCTTCATTAGCCTCTTCCTTTGTTCAGTACCCTTGTGTTTTGTATGCTTCTATCCAGATTTGGCATAGTTTCTATTGACGTGGGAAACCTCTGCCTGTCGGTAGCCCAGTGTTTCTCAAAGCAGTCTTCAGGTCTGTGGACTAGGTTGAGCAACACTGATGTAGCCCAAGTACTGTCAACGCTAAGTACCATGACCTTCCACCTGGGAAAGGCATCTGTGGGTAGGAAACTTTTCTCAACAAGTGCTAACCTGGTTCGACCTGCCTGTATTTTTCCTTTTCATTTTTGCGCATTGTTGTCCAAAAGTATGCAGTTAATTCAGCATTCAGATTTATTAGCCAGTCTTGTCCCTTAAGTCCTTGTGTCTAACTTAAAAGAAAATACAAGATAAAACTAAAAGATAATATCAAGGAAATGCACCAGTTAATGACTCTCTACCATAATATTGGGGCAAAAGAAAAACAAAAAAAGACTTTTGACAGAGGGATTACAGAGGAATACTTTTAAATCTTCTTCTCTGTGTATGTAGAAATTGCATGTGCTACCCATGTTTATTCAGGGTTCCTCTACATACCCCTGTTTCCGTTTGAATCCCAAAACATGCAATTTGGGGAAATGATTGCTTTATTAAGTTGGCCATAGTAGATGCTGGTGTGTTTGAGTGAGTACCCAGCAGTGGACTGGAATCCTAAGTAGGGTGCTTCCCTGTCTCGTAGGGTTCGTTCCTAACTCTGGCCCTGCGTATATGGAGTTTGCAGTCTCAACATATGCTTACTTCTGTTTCCTTCCTCAATCAAAAAACATCTGGTTTGGGTTAATTGTGTGTGACTGTTTTTGTGTCTCATTTAATGAACAAGCCTGCCATTAAGGGTGTTTCTGGCCTTGTGTCTTATGCTTCCTGAGATAAGCTACAGGCTTCCCTCACCCCTCTACTGCATAATTGGTGATGGAAATAGATGGATGGATGGATTTAATCTCTCACTGCACAGAGGAGAGTATAAGCGATATCCACATTGCAATATATTTCTATGATACAGCACAGATTTTTTGAGTAGTATGATAAAAATCCCCTTGAATTAATAAATAGCTAGCAAAAGCAACAAGAAATTATGTGGTTCACTGCAGATTCTGTTGTGTTGGGTATGTGATTTTTAAAATTATAATTTTTTTTTGCCTACAAAAAGCACTCATCTCACATCTACCGAAAAATGCTGGTTTACACCTATCAAACCAAATAAAAATCAGTGATTAGGGAAAACATACAGGGATAGTAGCATTGTCAGAAGTATTACACCCTCCCTCCTCCAGGTTTTCAAATCCAGCCTCTGCTCTGCGTGCGTGAGGAATTTGCATGCTTTCCCTGTGCTGCACAGGCTTCCTCCCGTAGTCCAAAAATATGCCATTAGGTAAATGCACCAAACCACACTCCTGGGATCCTTGCCTCACATAAAAGGATCAATCTTGCCAAGTAAACCACACATGATGTACCTGCCTGGATCCTTGGTTATAATGGTTGCACTGCTTTATCTAATCACTGAGCTATGTATTTTTTATCCAGCGTTTGCCTCCTCGGAACATACCATACCCTGTCCCAACATCCCTGGTGTAGGAGGATCTAGCATGGAGTGAGTGTCTCACCCACTGTCGCTGGCTTCCTCCACATTCCTCTTTCCCTTGTTGCCATTTCTGTTTCCCTTTCTCTGCCCGTTTGCTGTTTTCATTGTATTTTCTCTACAAGAAAACGACCACTCCAAGTCTTGATCTGGACCACCTACCATTGCCTGCGTCTCTGTACACTCACCCTGCCTTGAATAGTAAAAATATTCAGCACAGTACATGAAAAAGGAGCTGGTTTATGCGTTCAGTCTACACTGGGACTATTCTTCACAAGCAAAGCAAACCAAATACAGTGTCTATAAAGTATAGTGGTTAAAAGTGAACGTTTTCTTATAAAAAGGCAGTAATCATTTTATTAAACATATGCAGTGCAGTGTGGTCACAACTCGACAGTGATTTAGTGGGCACAGAATAATTAACCACTGCTTTTATCTAGGAAACCAGATTTATTCAAAAATGTACTTTGATTTAGAACCTCGTCATAAGATTAAGCTATTATTTTGAGAACAGTTATACTTTATTCTTTATAACTGGTAATGTCAGACCATTCATCTTCCAACCCCTTATCCTGTTCTGGGGATGTCCGGTCCATGTTTCTGCTCCCTCTCAACTAACAGGGAATTGGGACAGAGCAAACCGTGGACCTTCTTGGGGTCCCTGACGACTGGTTTGAGAAATACTGGTCTATAGCTCAAAGCAGGGGTGTAGCCTGAGTAGGATGCCGGTCCCTGGCAGGGAAGAACCACAGGGCGATTTATAAATGTTACAAATGTTAGACTTTGGGGGAAAATGCATGACCAAAGAACATAAAATCCACACATACAAGGTGGACTCAAGATTTGAAACCGCAATCCAATGTGCCCTCATGCCATCCCATAACTGCCAATATCTGACATATACACATTTAAGTAGCTAAAAAGTGAGTGTCCTAGAATGGCTGTAAAAAGAAGTACAGTCCTGCATGTTAATGTAATTTGTGCCTCAAACTTAATGTTCATACTTGGAGGATTTTAGAGAGTGGTCTGAAATAAAGTTTGGGAGTCATTAGCATCTGTTGAAGTGCAAAGCACTCTTTCAAGGTTTAAAAATTCACGCTGACATGCTAGAGTACATCTTATTAGGTTTCATTATTTTACACTATTCATTTAAATATTTATAAAGCGTCAAATCCATTAATCACAACCGAAGCATATTTTAACAAAAGAAAAAGGAATGGGTTCTGAAACCCAGAATAAAGGGTGCGCCTACATTTCCAGGAGAGGGAGGAATCGTCTGCAAGAAGACAGGAAAAGCGGAAGGATATTTTAAAACAAGCAGCACTGAGGTCTTGCAAACTGTACAGCTTGTGGCCCCCAGGCTGTGGCGTCACTGGAGGTTTGTAGCAAATCGCGCAGATCCTGGATCCAAACTCCTTCATTCGCCATGTGACAAGGTCATTGCTTCACAATCTAAAGCCTCCCTGACAGGAAGCGATCCATTTTAACAAAGAACGTCTGCTTCACCTTCTGATTCTGCTGCCTGTCTCTGCAGTGTTCTGAGGCCATTACCGCTGCACATCCCTCCCACCTGCAGCCTTCTGACACACACTTATGAAGACACTGTTCAGGCGCCTTGACCAGAACCACTCATGTTTCTAGTTGCAATTCAAATTCCCCCCCCCCCACCCCACCCCATCTCACAGGAATTATGTGGATTCTGACACATCCTGCCTATAGCACTACTGTATATAACTAGTCAAAATGATGTATTGCTATGAATTTCTGTTTTGCAGAATATGCTCTTTTTGTTGTAAAATATTCCTTAATTCCTTCATTTTTCATATGTTAATTTTTCCATTATGTTGATTTGAAACACATCTATGTCTAAAAAAATGTGGGAAGCTTAAAATTCAACGTATGTCTCATTTCCAGCATATCATGTTAAGCCAAGGAATGGGTGACTGGTCCATCTCCAGTGTTCTACATCACATCTGGAGCTAAGCAGCTGAAGTAGCACTCTCTTCCAAATTTCCACAGAAAATCGGCGTGCATTTGATAAGAGCCTTGCTGAAAGGTGGTGACTCTGCTGGCATTCAAACCTACAACAAATTATTCACAAATTTACCATTACACCTTCTGATGCCCTAGGGTTAAAGAATAAGTAATGCAACTGAAATAGGTTATAGATTAACTTCCCTGAAAGACAGCTGTTATTGATTTTTCTGGGCAAATTGTTCCCTGAAATGTGAAGACTATTTAATTTCAGTGTCTTGTCTGCCACACATTTGAATTGGTCTTTTGAGCAATTTTGCTTCCCAGCTGAACTATCTCTCCAATTCTTATGGCCCTACAACCCTGTTCTGGAGAAGCAGCTTCACAAGCAGGAGTCGTTATAAACGTTATAAATTGCCTCACAAATTTGACTGGAATTATTATATTATCAGGGATCTGCCAGCCTCCAGTGCTTTGTGCCAGTATAACTTAGTTCATGAACCAGAGATAGGGATGAAATTCTTGAAGTATAAAGCCCAAAGAAATATTTATACGATTCTCTAGATAACTGCTGAAGTGTACTCAATACATATTTATGTATTTATTTATAAGTCTGACATTTGGTGTGTCGTGATTTGGAGCCCAGATGTTCTAAGTCGATACTGGCTTACCGATTCCCTAAAAACACTTAGCTGAACTGGTTTCGGTGCATGCCTGAAGCCCTGCAGGTGTCCTTTGGGTATTCTCCTTATTGTAAGCATTTTAAAGTTTAAAAATGTTTATATAATATTTTTGTTTTGGTTTTCCTTCAGATCCATCTGTGTTACACATGGGTTTACATATGAACCAGGCAGGCTAATACACTTAATATGGCCATTGATAATGATAATATATTTTGCAATCAGCAAAAGTACACAGGAATTCTTTAGTTTCCTCATATCCCATTGTACTGTCCTATGATACATACAGTGAAAATGACGTTTGGAGTCAGAGTCAATTTCTTGTTTGATGAAAGACTTTATATATTATTTTAATTCATGAAATATGACATATAGAAAGCCTACTGAACTCATACAGTTAAAATACCATTGCTATCTGCTATATACTAGTCTTCGATCACTGAAGATGATGTTTTTACATACTTAACTCCAGGCCGGTAGCCAGGATTTTTTAAATACCGAGGTCAAATGTTATCCCTTCTTAGGTGTGCCCCGTAATGGGTCGTCGTTATATATAAAAATATATATAGAAATACTGAGGACTTGACCTTGGTGTCCTCAGGTGTATACATTCGGATGCCTGCTCGCTCCCTAAAATAGACTGATCAGCTAAATCCAAGTGAATATCGCACTTTCTCTTCTCCTGCAGGGGAAGTCGCACTTGCACGGTGACAATTTCCATGGCCAGTTATGGATTAAGAAGCTCTCCTGCTAGGCTGGGTATAGGTAAAATTTTACCTTCTCTCTCACTATATAACTATGATCCCAATTATAGATTAAAACAAAAGTATTACTGAAAGCTCAAAAACTCTAAGGTGATAATCCACGGAGGGGTAAAAATATAGAGTATCAAATATGTAAGTGTCCCAGTTCATCCATTATTCCATCTACCTAATATTCCGTCTACATAAACAGCTTAGTTTGAGAGGTTGGTGCCCTCAAACAATGCCTCAAGGCTCATCTGTTTCAGGAACACCTGTACTAGCCCACACTGCTCTATGTTCCCTGAATGCCCTTAGTATTGCACGATCTCTGCTGATTCGAATACTTGTCTTATTAGGTTCTTGCTTTGTTTGAAAGGTGTCGTATAACTCTTGCTCCAATACTGCTTACATTTGTCATTCACTGGAAGTTCAGCCTAGATGTACTTATACCTACTTGACTCCCGGACAGCTATATGTTTCTAATGTACTTTTGCCTCACTTGTACATTGCTTTGGTCTAAAACGTCTACTATGGAAAGTGAAGGGGAATGTTATGCTGCTTCCCAGCTTCATCCCCTGCCCTGGATGAATTCTTAGGTTGAATCCTTGTTCGGTGCCTGGCTGTGCTCCTAGTCCGTCGCTCTCCTTGTCATCTCTCTGCTCAGTGCTGGACCATTTCTTGGTTTTGCACTGTGACTTTAAGACATTTTTAATAGACGTGTGCTATTTGGGTTTCTGTCTCTTGGTTTGTGCTGCCTGAGCCATCATATCTAAATCGTACGGTGTTTTAAGATTCTTAATTCCTGGTTTCTAGGTCGGCACTTCATCCCAGTTCCCATTTCTGTATTCAATCCTCTTATACTGCAGCTTCACATGGGTCCAGCCTTGCATCCAAAACCTTCAGGTTCAACAGAATGGGGGAGAACAGTTCCATTTGCAGATTGGTGTTGTAAGTATGGGGTGGTCTTGATTTACATAGCACAGGGGTATACCCCTTCCTAAGCGGCAGTGTGTCTATCTGCAAATTGCTGTTTCGGGGAGGATTATGTGCCAAGGCTACGATGGTACAGGAATGGTTCCACGAACATGATAATACCCTACATATAGTTTAATACCTTACATGGTCACTAAATGGTAGTCCACCAGAACATCTGAGGGATGAACTGGAACAAGCTGTTCACTGTAGAGATCCACCACCAAACAACACAAAACAATTTTGAGAAGCCCTGGAGTCAGCATGGACCAACATCCCCGTGGAAAATTTCAACCTTATTAAGTCCAAGCCCTGACAAAATGAGGCCACTCTGAGGGTAAAAGGAAGTGCAACCAACATTAGGAAGGTTCTCCTAATGCTTTACAAACTCAGTGCATTACTTCTATTAAAGGATTCTATTAAATTCTGAAATAAATTGAAATTTTCATCTGAAAGTTTCAGCTTTAGTCATTGTAAACACCGCTACACAGATAAATGCATTTCTGACATTAAAACTATGTTAACATCAAAAAACATAAATAGCTTCAAATGGTTTCATATTTAAATAGTTATTTGCTCAACTCCACAGCATCAGTAAACAACAACAACATTTAAAAAATTACCTCTTTAAAATGTCAAAGATCCAACTGGCAGGTGAAATGATATTTTAAAAAATATTTAAAAAACCAAATTAGCTCAATTTTGAGCTAATTTATTTACTGAGGATTAAAACGATAACAATTATCCAATATGGAATTGCAGTTTTGGCCTGGTATAGATGCCAGAAGGCACTATGTGATACCTCTACAGAAACACTGTACACTGTAAAACACTACAGTCTTTTACAAATAAGCATGTCCCCCGTGCATATCAAACGGAATGTTCTGGGCATGACATTACATGACATGTCTTGTTTTTCTGAGCAAGTGTCAGCACTGAGCAGTATTTAGCTAAATGAGGATATAGAATCAGCCGCTTTGACTTGAACAATGTTATTTCTGCTTTTTTAAAAAGTATTTTATTATTGCAATCAGCCCTGTTGGCTGGGATAAGGTTTAGGCACCCCACACAGATACACAACCATTATACAAATAGCATAGATGCAGTGATTTATAACATACCTATGTCCCAAAGAACATTAGCTTGTTGTACATGCTTAGAAACATTTAATTACTCTTCCATTTGATAAATGGTAAAGCTATTAACAATCTTCTGTATGCTCAGTCAATGTCCGGAAATTGCATGAAAAATGCAGAACATTAAGGAAAATGTAACAGACTCATTTTACTGAAAGCCAGCTTGTTTGGGGGAGGGCAGTGGTTTACAGGGTATCATTGCAGCCTTATAATCCTATGGCCATGGAAGTCATTCACATCCAGCTCTGTGTGTGGCGTTTCCATATTCCCCCTGTGCCTTCTTGGCTTTTCCTTAGGTGCTGCAGTTCTCCCACAGTCAAAAAACATGCAATGAGGACAACATGTCTCACTAAATTGACGGTAACATAGTTATGTACTTGCCCTGTAGCAGACCGGAATCTCACCCAAGGAGTCTCCTGCTTTGGGTATGGGCGGCAAGTTTCTGTTTAATTTAAAATGTATTCATTATTTACTAGATGCTTTTATCAAAAGGGATGCACTACTCCGAAATTATGGTCAGCCAGGCCCTTTAGAAACTGGGGGCTAAGGGCCTTGCTGAAGAGCCCAACAGTGAAATAGCTGTCACCAATGGGGTATGAACTAGCAACCTTCTGATCTGGGGCACAGAAACCCAACCGGCAGAGCCACACACTGCCTCACATAAAGAATTTCAGTATCTTGTTCCAACCCTACTTTCCACTGTTTAGTGATACCAATGGTCTAGTCATACATTTATGTAGCAGGTGATTTTGTCCAAAGCAACATACAAGAGAAAGAGCAGGGCTAGCCAGGAGTAGTTGGGGATAAGGGCCTTGCTCAAGGGCAACATCTTTCCATGAGCCACTTGATTTGAACCAGTAACTTTCCAATCACAGGAACACTGTCAAAAGTCACACACCATAACTCCACACATTGCTATATATCAATTTTTTCTAGAAATATATTTGCTTTATAGGCAAATATTGATAAAAGCACTATCATTGTATCTATTTCTGTGTTTCAGTACTGTCCCCAGTGAAATAAAAGAATAATGAAGAATAATGATCTAGCACATTTAAAGCAAAATAAACCAGCAAATCTTGTTGCTGGTCTGAAATGTTCAAAATAGTAGTAATATTTTTATGACTGAGTCTGTGTCTTATAAAAGGTCGAGCACACAAATGTCAAGTTTACTGACAAAAATTTACATTGTTTTTTAAATCTTCATAAATCTTTACCACGTTAGAGGCTGTTTTTCCAGCCTCTAAGATGGTTGGATAATTGGTTAAAAATGCTGTATAATACCTAAACCTATGAACTTGCTCCTGGGGCTCATTTCTCCCATTAACCAGACCTATCCCAGTTCATACATACACATATACAGTACATATATATATACATATACATATCATATTGTTAATTCATTGTCAAAGCCCAGATCAATGGCACCACTTGTTCTGTTTATCTGCTTTACACAAATGCTTAATTTACCTTACGTCACACATAAATTATAATATAATGTTAACAAGTTATCGCATACTTAGGCAACCCCTACACAGCCAGTCAGCATAATCAGCCTTGTTAAGGACGATGTCAGGAGTACGCAACCCTGATCATGACTGCTGGAATCCAGCAGGTTTTTTTATTTTACCTGATGATTTAATATCTGCTTGACATCAGGTGTGCTTCATAGCAACCAGGTAGGATAGAAAACCTGCTGGATCCGAGCGCTCCAGGATCAGGGTTACCTACCCGTGGAGTACATCATAGATGTGTTGCATCCTGCCCGTTGTGTCTGTCTCACCCTCCTGTCTCCTGCCTAACATGGCCCTGATGAGCCACGCCTGTTGCTTGTTACCCCTCGTTAGTCATTGTTCATACATACCCGTTTCTCTCGTCATCCCCAGTCCGGTCAGTAACATTGCTCCTCTTGCCTGCCTATCTCTTTCCCTGTACTAGCCTTCTTGTTTTGACCCCTCGTGGTCTGGTTTTTGCCCCTCCTGCCATTCAGTTATTAAAATCACTGTTTTTGCCTGACGCCCGCCTTTGAGTCCTTTGTCCACCATGCTGCGACAAAATGTAGGCAACTACATGGTAAAATTTATTCAGACTACCTAGTTTCATTTTTTTAATGCAGCAAAATCTCCTGCCGACCATGAGATTAGTATGCAGATGACAATCATAACACATAAAACTCTTCTTGGTAATTAATGTAGAAATAAATGTAGACTACTATTTAATGCCTTGCTTTCATTTGTATATATTTACTTTTCTTTGTTGGCACTGAAGTTCATGATGCGCTTCCATAATGCTGTGTGCAAAATTACAAGGTAAAAATACTGTTGTAAAACAACCTGAAAAATGATACAGTGACTTCTATTTTTGTAGGTGCAAGGAGGAGTTTATTAGTGTGACCTGAAATTTGTTTTATTTGAAATTACATCCCTTCAGCATATGGTAGAGGAACACTGGTATAGGACTGAACACTGGTATAGGTCTGACTTTAAAAGAAACTTAGTAGAACATGAAGAAGCCAACGCCACATGGGAAGAACATGCAAACTCCACATAGCATGGGTAGAACATGCAACCTCCATGCCACATGAGGAAAACATGTAAATTCCACACACAGAATGAGAGCAGTTTTCAAACACCCAAACCTTAAGGTATGAGGCCACAGTGACTGAAACTGCACAACCGTGGAATTCTTTATTTACTACAGTAGGCTAATTATTGGTGACTCATTCTTAGCCTTGAAATCAATTCCAATAGCAATTTTTATTAATTGGTTTGTAAAAGACATCATACTGGAAAGAGTAGTATTTTTTCTGTCAGTTGTGTGTTTTATTGGTTTTTTTAATGCTTTCCTTCATTTCCACAAGTATCTTGATGGTATACATTTATTTTATATTTTAATACAAACTTAAGAAAATCACTAAATTTGCTAATGCCCCCAGCTGTAGTATTAATATTAAACCTGAAAATAATAGTTGTATAAAAGTCAAAAGGAAAACCTGGCTGTTTGTTCTGGCCGCTCTTGAGTCAGCCCGTGACAGAAATGGCTTGCCTTTTACCTATGATCTAAAGCCTGCACCAGAAGCCATCCATCAACTGCTCTCCGAGTGCGTCTATAGCCCTGCACAGCTGCGGCTGCTTTTGTCCTCAGCGGTGATCTATCAAACATTTCTGTTTGATGTAATCTTAAAATAGGACACACCTCGAGATAAACCAGATGCATCATGTCTGTATCGGTAAAAAGATGCATGTGTCTACCCATGGTGAGGTGCTTTCGTTTTTAGAAGTTAAGTTCTTGGGTTTTGTGTTTCTCAGTTATGTAGACGTAAATTACGGTATATCACTCAATGCATTTTAGCTTAAATTAAATGCGGCTGTAGTGCAAAGCTTGATTAAATAAAATTAAATGATTGCTATTATGCTTTAAGCGTTGTAAAATAATACTGTGTGAAATCCTTTCTATTCTCTATTGGATATCTATAAGGTATTTTCGAACGGCTTCCAACAAAAACTTTAAAGCATCGGTTTCTATGACAGCGACAGCCTATTACACTGAGAGTAATTCATCGTCAACATGCTGTGTGAAGATTAATGATATAAATACTAATAATACCTATGGAGAAAAACGGTATTTGTACTAACGCTGATTTAGTCAACTGAAAATGTTCGTCTTTTAATATTACCTCCTGATACCTGAGATCCTGAGTCCAAGCGGAATGTCTTAGTATTGATAAAGACTATTTGTTGATGGGTGAAAATTCACCAAGGCTTTGAGATGTTTGGAAAATTAAACGAGTTCATTTATGGAATATAGGTGACTATAAGTATGATCATGAATTCAGTCAAAACAACTGTTAAAACAAAAGAAGCCCGCAAAAATCGTTTCAATATACTGCTTCACAAGTGTACCGAAAGGTGCTCGGCTATTACGGCACGATTGTTTTAAGTGTTTCAGCACCACTACAAAGGACAGCACCACTGCAACAAGCCTTGATAGGAATCTTATTCCGTTAATGACTCACCAGCGAGGGAGTAGAGATAGGTGTAAACAAGCAACAGGAATTGCAGTCGAGCCCATTCCAATCTTGCACCCTCCGACCGCCACATTGTGATAAACGAAATGTTTACCGTCAGCTGAACGCGATTTTATATCACTGAGCTAGTCCACATTTTCAGTTACCGCAAAAGACCAGCTGTTCTGGCATGACGTAATTTCGATGGCTGTTCCATGATGGCTCCGCCTTACTTTGTTTTGATTTGACAGTTCATACATTTAGACCAGTTTCATTGGAGGTTCGTGCCATCAATCATTAATGATGCAGTGCTGGACGCCTGGGTTCTGGGGGAGGGAAGCCAGGCTTAAATCAAGTAACAGCTTTGCACTGGGAAGAGCGGACAAAAAAATCAGCGATTTACAATATATCAGCTTCACGAAATAAGTTAATTTCTTAAATAGGGATTATATATTGACATTTTTAGCCAATGCCCTGACGTCCCTGACGAGGTTTACAAAATAAATCTACACAACATATACAAGGCTAGAAATGGTAACCACGGAAAAATGGAAAACAGGGGCGTTCAGATATGATCAATGATTCAAGACCATCTTCGTTTTATGCAAAACTACAGTTAATTCAAAAAGTTGGCAAATATTTTCTAATGAATTGTGCATTGTTAAATTCTCTTCCCGTCGTGTTGTTACAGGACTAAATTGAGTAGGATAAATGGTGTTACTGTATTTTAAATGTGAAAAATATAAATGAAAGAATGGACATGCTTGTTCTACGTTCTTCTCTCTTTAATTATCGCAAACCGAACTGTGTTGTATGTCGAAAGATGACCTACAACTTTAACTCGTTTGCTACAGTACATCCCGTTTTATTGTTCCCAAAAGAGGATTTCACACGTAGATTCATCTCTCAATGGTCATCGTCCTGGCTACCAAGGTTCGATTTTCTTTAACTGTTCGTGTTGTAACATTAACGTTTTATTCATACAAAAATTATTTCGCTTTTGTTTTTATGCCAGTTTCTCAACTAGTATATTCACTAGTATGCCCTAGAGGCTCTATAGCAAAATTCTTCCCATCCCAATTACAAAAAAAAAAAACCTTTCGACGTTTAATTTGAATGAATGGTTCTCCCACTTCGACAGAAATGTAGCCATTTGGCGGTGGTTTAGAAGGCAATAACTAAAAGTTGCACGTACATTCAAAAACAATTTCCATATTATTCTTTCAATGGTTTAATTGGCATCTACCGCTACGCTCTCCGATTAATATCTGAATAACTGTACCTTATGTTTGTGAATGAGAAGGCAAAATGATCTAAATGAAATACAGTATATTTCTGCTATAAAATATTTTATAAATAGATATTTCTTATATGTAAAACTGCATAGGCTATATTGCAAGCAGTATCGTGATCTGGGGAAAGAGGATCACAGTGCAGTGGCGCTAGGAGTAATTTCCAGAATCACAATCCAACATTTATGGTGAAAAACAGGCAGTACGTCGTAGGGCAGGTACAAACAGACAGCGTGGGAACCGAAATCCAGAAGAACTAAGAGAAGTTCTGACATAGAACCACGGCCACAGACTAAATGCTCAATATTGTGAATAATGGTTAACTAGCATAGAATAATTTATTCTATGCCAGTTAACCAAGGTAATGAGCCAGGTGTACCCGGTACTCAGGGGAGACAGAGCAGGAACCAGCTGGGCTTCGCTGAATATATGTTTGCAAGTGTGACAGCTAGATTCTTATTATGACATATAGGGATACTTCCTTCCAAAATTTCATCCAAAACAATACCTTTACTAACAATACCTCCGGCATCAAAATGAACCTATTTTAATAGCACTCCATTTTGAATATTAATGAGTTTAACAATTCCATTTAAATAATACTTTCAAAGACATTAAGAATTAATATATAAAATTTGCTTGCTTGGTTTTCTTTGTTGTCTGTTTAATTTTTGTTACGACCATTATAATGTCTAGCACTTTCACTCTTTGCTAAAAACATGCCAGCATCATCCATCGTCATTTAAATCTGTAGATAGTTTCTCCATGATTTTATAACCTTGATTAAAATGACACATTTTAACAGGTTTTAATTAAAAATTGAAAAATAATATTCACCATGTGTGCTCACCACCTGCAATGTAAAAGATGGAGATCTGGTGTGATGCCCTTTGGATGGCATGCATGAGCAGGCAGGACACAGATGGATCTGACCATGGCAATGGAAACTGGCTTTGGGAACATGAAACATTGCTTCTGTGATGGAGAAGGAGCCTAAGGTAAAACGTGAGGTATCAGATAAATGGAGTTGGCTTTCCTCAAGTGCTCTGGACTTAAGCTCCGTAATCAGGAGAGTCTTTCTTACTCTGGAGGACGACATGTTGAAAGATGTTAGGGGTGAAGACAGTGGGTGGGTCAAATGCTCAAAGAATATGCCCTATGGAGAGACTTGGCAGACTTCAGTGCTGAATTTCTGCTCAAGCCACGGATCATAACAAAAACTATGCTCAAACATAATGGTGTTTATAAGTATATTTGGTATCAGAGCACCCTAGACCAGAGGTCAATGATCAACTTGTAGTTGTGTCATCTGACTTGATGCTATGCATTATGGAAGCGAAGGTAAAGAAATGAGCAGAGCTATCTACTGATCTACTGACATGCTAAAAATCTACAGTGAAGGTGGTCACAGTGGTAATGATCATGCATGGGAAGATTTTGGAGAGGCCATGGAGAGATATCGCCAGATGGCCCCAAATATATTTTAGATGACTATTTGGCACCCCAAGAGGGAGAAGCTTGCAAAGGTGGTGAAATGCTGACCAACACTGAAGATATTATCAGGTGATGGAAGGAACATTTTGTCAGAACTCTTTAACTTGTGCATATGCCCTCACACCAGGAAAATGTGTTGATTATTTCTAGTCGATCAGAGTCTATCTCTGCAACTGAACCTGCTCTGGTATTTAGATGCCTCCATAGTGAAAATGCTCACAGGTAGATGAAATATGTCCAGTCATGTTAAGAGCAGTGGACATTGTTAGTGTGACATGAGTTTCTCTTCAATGTTACATGTACAGTGGGAAAGTACCTTTGGACTGAGAAACAGGGGTGGTGGCTCCTTGTTTAAAAAGTGAGACCAGAGGGTATGTTCCAGCTATAGGGTGATGACGCTCTCTGCTTCCCTGGGAAAGCCTATGCATGAGTACTGACAAGGAGACTCCACGCACAGGTTGAATCAAGGATTAAGGATGGAAAATGAGCATTCAGGCATGGCTGTGGAAAAGCAGACCATCTCTTTTTTCTCGTACAGAGTGGGTGCGAGGATTCGTGGGTAATGAGGCCGCTACTGCATATGAATTATCAGTGTAGTAAATGCCCATATCCTTGACACAGATCAAAGATCAAAGGTGCATCTTCTATCCAGTCCTGTTTGTACTTTTTATGGACATGATATCAAGGTGCGTTGTGGCTGGAAGTGCCTCTCTAGTATGACATACCTATTTTCTGAGGATGGTGTGCGGCAGGGATTAGAATTAGATGTTTTAAATCAAGGGCCTTGATGCTCTCTGGACTTACTCCTTTTCGGTGAGGGCAGAGAGTCAGCCCTCTTGGATCTTATTCATGATACAGAGAGATTGTTGCTCCAGTTTATGTTGTAGTGAATTTCTAGAAGTTTAAAAGGGAATGCACATGGTCAGCAACAATACTCATAAGCTATGGGACTTAAACAATTCAGCAGTTCAGTTCCAGTGAGCCTGTGTGTACTGTAGCCTCAGTTTCTTATTCTTAGCTGACAGGACAAAAACCTGATGTGCTCTTCTGCTGTCGTGGCTCAGCCACCTCAGGTTTCGGCTTATGGTGCATTCAGAGATGTTTTTCTGCTCATCACTGACCTAAAGAATGGCTATTTGAGTTACTACTGCCTCAAACCTCTCCCAAGAACAAGGTGTTTCCACGCACAGAATTGACCCTCACTGGATGTCTTCTGCATTTTGTACCATTCTGTGTAAACTGTAAAGACTGTTTGTGCAAGTTTCTGAAATTCTCAAGCCACCCCGTCAAGCCCCAAAAAACATGGCATGGTCAAATTTACAGTACTTAAATAACATTTTCCCCACTAAGAGCTTTATCCCCAAAACTTACAGTTACTTGTATGTCTGCGTGTCTCACTGAGAGACAGATGGAAAATGCAAAAACTACCCAATTTGCCCATGAGGATGAATAAAGCGTCACTATTCTATTTGCATATAAGGGAAAAGGAAATAATAAAAATAAATTAATTAAAATGAACAAATAGTAATAATAAAAAGCCAAAACTGACAAATAAATAGGTAACTGAAAAGAAGATACATTTTTAATGACCGATTTAATTTATTGGAAAGCTGCAACAAACAGAAATGTTTTAAGCCCTGACTTAAATAAGCTGACAGTTGCAGCAGACCCCAGGTCTTCAGGAATCTGGTTCCACAGACGAGGAGCATAGAAACTAAATGCTGCTTTACCCTGCTTGGTCCTGATTCTGGGAACACTGAGCTGGCCTTTCCCAGATGACCTAAGGGGTCTGGATGCTTCATACCGTTCTAGTAGATCAGAAATGTATTTAGGCCCGAGACCATTTTGTGCTTTGTACACAAGTAGTAACACCTTAAAATCAATCCTGAGATGCACAGGAAGCCAGTGCAGTGATTTTAGGATGGGTGTGATATGCTCAGCTTTTTTGGTGTTAGTGGGGACTCTTGCGGCAGCATTCTAGATGAGCTGCAGCTGTCTGATTGATTTTTTACAAAGACCTGTAAAGACACCGTTGCAATAGTCCAACCTGCTAAAGATAAATGCATGAACATGCTTTTCTGTATCTTGTTTGGACAGAAATCCTTTAATCCGTGCTGTTTCTTAGGTGGTAGTAGGCTGATTTTGTAATTGACTTTATATGACTGTTGAAGTTAAGGTCTGAGTCCAGAACTACACCAAGATTTCCGGCTTGATGTGTAGGTTTTAGTGTCATGGATTCAAGGTGGGAAATGACATTCAGTCTTTATTTTTTGGGGCCAAAAACAATTATTTCAGTTTTTTCAGTCTTCAATTGCAGAAAAATCTGGCAGTCCCATTTCATGATTTGTTCCATGTACTTATTGAGTGAATTTAAGGGACCATAGCCACATGGTGACACTTTAAAGTATAGTTGTGTATCATCTGCATAATTATGGTAAGAGATGTTATAGTCTTCCATAATCTGAGCAAGGGGGAGCATGT
>JAODKM010000039.1:22517231-22528475 GCA_026780845.1 Petrocephalus sullivani
CCTATCAATATGGGCCAACATTTCTAAAGAATGCTTTCAGCACCTTGTTGAATCAATGCCACGTAGAATTAAGGCAGATCTGAAGGCTAAAGGGGGTCAAACACCATATTAGTATGGTGTTCCTAATAATCCTTTAGCTGAGTGTATTTCTGGTAAGAAAACCCCAATCAGACATGCAGCAACAGTCCCAGAGCTCTAGTGATGGACAAAATTATGCTTCATGACCCATTTGCGGTATTTTTTGACCCCACCAGACAGTGATCAGTCTACTTGGCTGTCAGAGTCGGTGCCCATTTGGTCCCATCCAAAGTACTTTGTTTCCATTTAGCCAGCAGATTCCGCTGGTCATTCTGTTCCCTCCTCTGTCTTTGTCCTAAGTCCTAAGCTAACCCTTCTAGTCATGGGCTCACCTGTTTCGTTTTGTATTGATTGTGCTTGTTTCCCTTATGTTGTGATTGCTTTGAGTTTATTATTTAAGAGGAGCACTGACCTCAGACAAGACGACAAGAGAATGAATTTGGACAAATACTGTGTCATGCCCATAAATCTCATGAGGGCTTACATGTACTCTGGGAGTGCGCATCTGTGTTACAGCCTTCACTTTTTCAGTTTCAGGTTTGAGACCTCCTGCCATCAGTAGGCGTCCAAAAATACAAAATGAATCTGAGAAAGCATTACATGTGTCACTTTCATATCTTCCCGAACAATCAGAACGCCCATTACCATTTGTAATGACTATTAAAATGCTAAATTCCTTTGATTTTTGTTAAAGCCATGCTCTCATTTTATTGCCGGTGTGAGGTTAATCGTCATCGTCTTGATTAATCACCTGAATACTGATACTAAAAACAATGAGCACAAAAACATAGAGGGCAAACACGAATATATTATGGGTTTTACGGCTTTTTGGGGTAACAGGTTGCAGCTCTGCAGCTGCGAGGATTACTTACTGTACCATTATTCTCTTGATGGATGAACATTATGCTAACGCGATGGCCCATTAGCGAAAGACAAAAGGCGTCCTATGACGAAGTACGATGCAGCTGGCGGTTAAAGAAGGTCGACAAAACGCTGCTCTAGTGTTAAAGATATATAATGAGTTTCTGGTTAATAAATATTCACTTTTTTTTGTTTTTTTAGAACAATGTTATAAACTGGTGGTATACAGTGACGTGAATGGTTCTATGTCGGAGCTGCTTTATTGGACTCATACAACACATTATCTATTTTTGTCTTTATTTTAAGGCTGATGTTTCCAATAATGAAAGGGGCTATACTAAACATATTAAATAGGGCTATAGTAAACAGGGAACGAAACCCTGTATTTCAATTCAGTTTATTTCAATATAGCGCCATTCACAACAGAGTTGTCCCAGGGCGCCTTTAAGGGTGTGTTAGAATTATACACTGCTATATGCAAGACAAAACATAGTGGAACAGAGAAAATGAAATACACAGAATGAAAGAAAGACAGAAGAGAAACAGAGGAGAGGAACCAAAAACTCCCAAGCAGGGAGAAAAAAAAACTTCTGGGGGTCCAAAGTCAACTGGCTGCCCAACCACTTTGCTTTTCGTTTTGACCACACTGTTTTAATAAAAGTGTTAGCGATATCTGGCATGCGGCTCTCACTTATGATTGACCGTTTGGCTCGCTTAATAGAAAAAGACGAGAGTGTGTCGCTATTCGGGTTTCTACCCATACCCGCCCCGCAGGCGCGCGCGTCGCCGCCCCCCACGTGCCCTCCCCGTGACAAACCGCCGGCCTCGGCACCCGTCGCGTCAAAGCAGCAAACATTCTGTCTGTAAAGTAAGCCGGCATTCTCCCGCAAAATAGCCCTTTCGGAAAAGGCAGTGCCCCGGGACGTCGGTGAGCGCTGCCACCTTGGTGTGGTCCCGACTTGGCACGGACAGTCACGCAAAGCTCCCTCCATTTAAACATTTTTAAAGTACCCTGCCATTTTAAATCTAGTACTTAATTCACTTGCATCCAAATAGTAAAACCTTACAAGGATACGTGGAGAAAAGTGTTGGATGCATGCGGATAAGTGTTTTGTGGTTTTGTGATTCTCATATATTTACGTACCCGTCGAAAGGCTAACGTTACTGTAGAATCAGTGGGAGTAACACTAACTGCCGGTGCTTTCGCTCTGCTACTTAGAAGTCCGGTGGTACGGCAATTCGCACTTTTAAAAAGCTGTTCATGGAAGGTCTTTGTAAGAGTTTTTGAGCGTGCTAAGAGTATAAATTTAAAGTCAGTTTTTTTACATCATTTTATTCGTCATTCTTTCATTTAGTTTTGATCTGGTTACGTGAAACGCAGTATGCATTGTGTCAGGTATCACAGCCATACTCAAATACAGGCAATACCCTTCACAAGCCCTGTCAGGAAGTTGTAATTACAACCAGGAATCATCAACCATCAGAGTTTGTCTCTGTGCTGCCCCTGATTGCAATTATCCTGGCTGTAATCATATCATATATTTTTTAATTTCCTTGACAGGATGATGCGTCGGGCTAGAATCAGCGTGCGGCCAAATGTGAGGCCTGTGGCTAGAGGACCATCATCTTCCCAAGATGCTCAGAGTGTGCACGCTCCAACAGTTAATTCTTTGGCAGCTGGAGAAACCAGCCAGGCCACAGAGATGGTGTCAAATGTCCCAGATAATGAAACTGCACCAGAGGAGTCTACCAAAAAGTTACCAGAAGCCTCGGGTCTCACCTCTACCTATAACACACTGGCAGAAAAAGCTTTGTGTAATTTGTAAGTGCATAATTTAAACTGGTGGATTAACACTTCATTTTGACTGACTTGTTGCACATTATGCTGTATTTCTTTAATGTATTATACAGCTAACAATAGAATATAAATTATTTGAGGTAATATGTTTGTGTTTGACACAGGGGTGAGAATGGTCAAAGTTGTGAGGCCTCTGGTGATTGCAGTCCTGCGGGCACCTCAATGGAGGGGAGAGAAAGTTTTTCTGGTGTGTGCAATATTGCACAACCCAGAGTGACTCCCAGACACTTATCCACTAAAGTATCAGAGTCTTCTGTCTCAAAAGCCGTAGCAATGGCATCAAATTCTGTGGCTCCAGTATCTGTCCCTGAAGACCCAACAGTAACAGAGGAGGAAGGCCTGAAGTCTCCAGGACAACAGAGGCTCCCTGTTCGTGGAAAGCGGCCCAGGAAGGTACGGAAACCAGGACTTGCTTCTACTGGTGTTAGTGTCCCTTCTCCCGGGGGTCTGGCTGTTTCTATGAGGACAGAATTGGAGACCCAGCCCTCAACATCCTCTGTGGTCGATGAAGCATCATGCATGTCCTCATACCAGGAGAGGATCATAAAGTCACGCATGTTAAAAAAGCTAATGAAAGAGGAACTGAAGAAGGAGAGGGTGAGTTTAGGTATTCAGAATGTTGATATGTTTATGTCAATAGTAAAATATATAAATATTCTTACCTATATATGCATTCCACAACTTTCATGAATGATATGGTTTTCCTACAGAAAAAGTACCATCCACATCTGGAATACATAAACCCTCTGGATCGCAGCAAGATGACCATGAGAGATCTCATTTACTACTTGCCAGAAAACAATCCAATGAAGTAGGCTGAATAATCCACCCATGTTGGCAAGGGTTTTGCATAAACTTACTGTTGATGCTTATATTTCAATTCAACAGGTCCCATATGTTCGATGAACATGCAGGAAAGGAGAAACCACCACTGCTCAGCAATACGTAAGGCTGTCACTCAGTACTGCAAGTGAAGCAAAAAATAGCAGGTCTTATAACTCTTAAATACTAAAACAGAAGAGGCAAATATGAACTTCACCATGTCCCATTTTTAATGGTTGTTTTTATGTCTCATGAAAGCTATAATACAGTACATGCAACGATGGAACCAGTGCATTTTTCATGTTTCTCTTATATATTTATTATTGTGGGAAGAAAAATGATGGGAAAGAACCTGTTTAGTTTCATAGATCTGAACATAAAAATGAGGCAGTGGTGGGCTAATGGTTGGGGAATTGCCTTTGCGATGGAAAGGTTGCTGGTTCAATTCCCCGACCAGAAAGGTACCACTGAGGTACCCTGAGCAAGGTACTGCTCCCTGGGCAGCCAAATTAGCTGCCCACTACTATGTCACAATATCACATGTTGGTTAAATGCACAGGACACATTTTGTTGTTGTGCACTGTGTGCTATGATGTGTCAATAATGACATTCACTTTCACTTCACGTCTTTTTAAGTATAGTCAAAATTATAATTTCAAAGTATGTAGGTATACAATGAAATGAAATTGTTTGTCTGAGACCTTATAAACAGCTTTCCGCATAACCTGACAAGTTAGACAAGACGGTAACAAATACGTATGCTGTATTTAGTGCACCATTGAACTATGGCTCGGAATGAAGTTTTGATGCCCATTACCATAGAAATGTACATGTGTACAGCTTACAGTGAAAGAACAGTGATTAAATAATATGTAAGGTGCCGTGTAAGGCAGTTCTTCCATTTCTTATGGGCAACTCATGCATAAAGTGAGTGCAGATGGTTGGTAAAAAGTTCTGGAATTGTTCAGTTGAATTCCAGACAGGAGTGCTGAGGCTGAATTGTGTTGAGGAACGGTAAAAACAACTCAGCGGATTGGATCTGGCCCAGGTCTGGTTCAGTGGATTATTGTTATTTAACTGATATCAGTTTGATGATATGACCCCCCCCAACCACTGTCGTGTTATTATCATATCATATCATATATGTCATGTCATGTCATGCCATGCCATGCCATTCAGTCGTCCTGGTAAAAACTACACACCTCAGGTTTGCTATGTATTGTAATTCCTTAGTGCATGAATGTTTAGTAAAGTGGACAATATACTTATGGGACTTTTATACCAAATTCTGCAGGGATCTCCCTGTCAACATCTGATTCTTTCAGCTATCCCCCTCCCCTCATTCTACATCTTTACACAACAGTCTCAAACAGTCTCAAATTTACGGTAACCAGATTTTTAAAGATTTGCTAAATCAGCTCAGTTTTTATTTATTTTTCATTCCATTACACATGATTTTTGTAGGGGAACCATCAGATGGATTGAATATGCTGATTTAACTTGAAATAACTTCTGAAGAATTTCAATATGTTGCAAACTTTTGCTTAAAATATTTATTACCTGCTTCTAATCATGTAATTGTCAGATCTTTCTTGTTCTCATTAGGCAGTAAACAGCAATTGCTATAGAATTTGCTATTTGTTAGAAAGAACTGGGATGTCAGGTTATGCTGGTTTTCATCAAGCCTATCAGTACAGTATCTCCCACACTACTACAGCTTCAGTGCAATGCTACTGCAGTACATGCACTGCTCTTCCGGTTAGTGTGCCATCTGATCTGTCATGGTGAGCATTTTAAAGAAATGGTCAATCTGAATAATTAGTCATGATAAAAATAACACAAATAAGGTGCAGAATTCGTGCTGTTAATTTACATTGAAACTGGCTCGCATGCTGTACTCCTGAGTTCGGAATAAGGACCGACTAGCTGGTTCCAAAAATGTGTGTACAGCTGGCACTATTGAGGATTTTCTTAGTGATCCCGTGCTCTCTGTTGTTATGGCATTTTCATAAGGATTCTAGAAAAGCCACAGAAGGAGGCTGAACAAGGGGAAGATGATGGTGATATGGATTTGTCTCAGGAAGACGAAGAGCTCATGGTCCCCAAGGTGAAAGTTGCAGAAGATGGTTCCTTGATCCTTGATGAGGACAGGTATTTGGGGTCACAGTGGCTCACCGTGGTGCTTGTGTTCATGTCTTATGCTTAGTAATACGCTTGGTGCATGGAGTTTTATAGAAGGAAATAGTTCACTTAATAGTACATTAAACTCAAAGTCTGTGGGCAAAGTCTGTGGGTGATCTTGAGTAACCGGGTCATGATTTCTGGTAAGAGACATTACTGCTGAATTTTTCTGATGTTTTTTGGCACTTTAATCTCCACAGAAAGAATGTCATTTAGTCCTATTATATTTAATAAATTTTATATTTATATACAAGTGCATTTCTATGGCCTATATTTCCAAAACTAAGCAACTCCCGACAGAACAATCTAGATGGGTAGATGGCACTAAAACCCCTCTAAAGCATATCTTTTTCACTTAAGATGATTTGACTTTAGCAGTATTTATTAATTTTAATCTCTGGCAATCGTTTAATGCTGTAGCACAAACATTCTGTAATGATGAAATTGACCCTTGTATGACAAGATAGTGTTTATGTGTGACAGAATGCGATTTCAGAACTGACTGGTTATATGTCACCTCTCATCATAATAGTTTCTGGTGTTGAGCAGGGCTGAAACCTTCACTGTTTTTCATACCTTGTCACACCTAGGGTAAAGGAAAAAACAGTCCTTATTTTGACACAGCTTGACAAACTAAGTGACAGAGGAGGGAGCCTGAGGATCATTGTACACATTTTTTCCCTCCTGCTTCAGCAGCTTTGTATACGTATTACTTGTGTATATTCCAGTTTGACTGTGAAGGTCTCAAAAACTACCGGCCCCACTATCCTGGAAGAGAATGACCCCCTTTTAGAGCGCGGTTCTACAACAACATACTCTAGCTTTCGGAAAATCAGATATGTGAAGCCCTGGTCCATTAAAGGTGAGAGAGCAGAGAGGGATGCATTATCATGGGATTTTCAAGGTCTTTGAATTGGAAAATATTAATATCAGAAATGCTTTGCATAAAGAAAAGTTTGAGACTGTTGCTTGTTTTGAATATCCTTTCTTATGTAAGCTATTGTCTCTTTCTAATAGAAACTGACATGTTCTTTCTGGCTATCAGTATGGTGGGCACAGATTTTTCTTTAATTAGCCAGCTCTTCCCACATCGTCCCCGGAAAGAAATCAAGGTACAGCAGATTTACAGCAATCAAACTTTCTGTGATATTGGATGTAATAGTACTAAATATGAGGAGGATTTTAACGTCTACTGGACTGGGCTAAAATTACCCCTTATTATCACACCTTTTCAAAGGGTGGTAATGCTGCAGGGAATATTCACTGTTTTATTATCAACAATAATGGCACATGAGACATGCCAGGGAAGTAGACAAATACAAAAGATTTGCTAATGAACAAAATAACTGAAATGGTGTGTAATATTATGGGTATATTTGTGTATGGTGTTATCGACAAGAAGGCAATCTGTTCTGAATGTGTATCCTCAAACAATGTGATTATTTAGGGATGCTGTGCCTTTTTCCAAGTTTGAATGATCGGTTAACAAGTTGCACTGTTCATTTGTGGGTAGTATTTTTGTCTTTTCAATTGAGTAGTATCATTTATTTAATTATTTATTTAAATGTGGAACATTTATTAATGCCAAAACTGAGAATCTGTGATGATGTTCTCCTGATCTCCCACCAAAATGTTTTAACATGGTTAAAGCAATACAGCATGGAAATAATCGTTCAATAGCTCGACAGTGATGTGAATATTCTAGTGGTGAAACAGAGATTTTAGTTGATTCGTGATCTGTATGGATCCTCCCCCCCCAGTGAAATACAGTGTTACTGCCACTGTTACTCTTTAATACAGTCAAACCTCCCTTATCCGGACCTCCAATATACAGGCACCTCCCTCTACCGGGCAGCCCTAGGCAGGCGCATGCGCACGTTAATTATACACAATCAGCAGCTGTTGTTAGGAGCCCCAGTCTGGGGTTTGGGTGTAACAGAGTGACAGGGAAAGGGGACGTGGAGTAAGGGAAGGATAGGGTGCGGTGGACAAGGGAGCACACGTGGACAAAGGGGTATATATGTAATATATATACTTTTCTGTTTTTATTGACACGCCATGGACACAGAACAAATACATCCAGTGCAAAAGGACTCAGGAGTGACTATAGCGAAAACAATAAACAAAACTCAGCCTCCGAACGCAACCTAAAGCTAACTTACCTAAGTGCAGAGAGAACAAAAACACAACAAATTCTACACCTTGCTCCCTATCCAAACAACAGCACACAACATAAGCTCGCAAAACCAAAATTGCAGTCACTCCCTATGCACCTGACACACACACAGAGCATACACAGAGACCAAAGTGTCAAAGTCCGAGGGGCGCGCATAGACGTTAACCAAACACCTGGCGAGAGTTTTATGAACAGAGGAGCACTCTGATTATTAAAGTAAAAAAAAAAAAAACATTTTTCCTAATTGCTTTTAGGTAGTAGAGTTTTAAAAGCTGTTGTGGACTTTCTTTTTAAATAATGGAACTCCAGGTACATGGTGTAGCAACTCCTTTGCAGAACTAGAATAGTCTGAAATTGAAGTGGTAGAGTTATGATTAGAAAATTTTAACTGTGAGTGGTTTCCTTTATAAGCATTTGTATTTATATAGTTTTCTATAAATCTGATAGCTGTGTTTGTGATGGTATGTTATTTGATGGAAAATCTACGGTTGTCTATTTAAGACATCCACAGTCTAGAGAGAGAAATTAAGTTTTGTACTTTTGATGATCAGGTGATTGATCATTACCACCTGCCTGATTTGTACCTCACACCTCTGCTCTCGACCATAATTTTCAGGCATGCGCACACCAGGATACATTTTCAGGCACTGCTATGCATGCACCGAGTTAGTATTTCTGGCATTGCCCAATCCATTCATCTTGCGTTATACAAATAAAAAATCAATATAACAATACATTATCAAGTCATTTCAAGTATAGAATTAAAAATAAAAATTTGATATGTCACCCAGCCCTAATCCAGCATACAAAAAAATTGTATTCAGGTACTTTAACTGCAAATGTTGCCAGTGTGATTATCAGGGAACCTTTCTTCCTCTCGTACACTATATTAAGCACTGTACATTTTAAACCAAGTATTCATTCTGGTTTAGTTTCTACCTTAGCATAATCAGCAAGATTGGTAAGATGAATGACATGGTGAAGACGTTAGTGGGGCATTTTGCTGAAGAAGTTCAACTACTGTGAGTCTTGTATTTACATTTTTCCCCCATGCAAATTTTCTCAGACCATTTTCCTAATTGGTTGCTGTATGTGCACATCTCACAGAACAAATTCAGAAAAGAAGAGAGGGTAAACTCTTGGAGAATTGACAAGGCTTTCCGTAAGTTTTTCAGACAACATTAATGGCATTTTAATTGTCACTTAGTAACCTGAAACGTGGAACCACGTCAGTTCTGGCCTCAGTTCTTTGTGTTTCTCCCTGCAGGGGAAAAGCGACCGTATGATCAAGAGTTTTTCAGTATGCTGCTGGAAAGGATCTTGGCCACAGAAAGGAGAAAAAGAAATGTGAATACTCAAGGATCTAAAGTGAAAAAAGTGACTACCCGGGAGTCTAAACCAAAAAAAGAGAAAAAGAAGACTCGAGAGGAAGGTGACAAGCTTTTGAAGCATCTTTTATTTATGCTTCAATTTGTATTTTACCAGCAGAATATAATACATTTAAATATAATCATCATTTGAATTGTATTTGTCTTGCTCTGTTTATTATGATTGTGTTGCTGCCTGATTTCTGAGTGTCAGTCAGGGAAACTGCACAGCAAGATGAGAGTCGCGTTACTACTGAGGAAGAGGAGTTGGACTGCAGAGTGCCCGAATGTAATAAGGACGTGACCGGAAAGGAGAACGAGGACTCTATTAATTTTGGGGAAGATGGAAACAAAACGCTATCCAACAAACTAAAGGGTAAGCGCAGGAACAGTGAGGAGGTGACAGATGCCTCTTCAGCAAAGCCAGCGGGTGGGAAAAAGAGGAGAACCTCAGGTAAGGATTTTTTTGTTTTCTTTTTTGTCTAACTATTTTAGAATGATAGTATAGTCAGCTTTGTAATGTATGCAAATGGTAGGTGTTGGATACATTTTATAGTGTATAATTTTTCGTACTATAGGTGCTGATGCTCAGACACCTACTTTGGAACCAGAAAGGTAGTATGTACAGGCTTGATAAATGTCACTGATGATTCTAGTAAATTGTTAGCATATATATATTTCTAATCCTTGTTTTTCCCTTGTTTAGCACAATGGAAGACCCTGCACTGGCTGGCAGAAGCAATGGAGCCACTGCTATGTTATCCCCATCGTCCAGACGGTGCAGCCAGAATCCAGCTGCCGGTGTAGGGACAATGAGAGTCCCCGAATCTCCAGAGAACAGAGAGGCTTGCTGCACAGAAGATGGAAGCCAAGTTAATCATGACTGTGTGTCTACGGTAGAGACTCCATTTTGTACTAGAAGGAGACTTCCTTCAGCTATATGAGAGAGACGTCACAGTATAAATGCTGCATGTTCTGTGCTTACTGTATACATGAGTTTTGGGTACATTTCTCTTGTGGAGACTAAGAAGACTGTGATTCCAGCATGCTTCAGGGTGACATATGTGTTTGTGTGTGTTCTTTGTGCTATAGGGGAAAAGTGAAGCAGCCAGTTCGGAGGCTGACAAGATGATCACACACAAGAAGGATTATGAGCATGAACTGGAGCATATGGATTGCCATCTTAATAAGTAGTCATCCATTATTCTCCATTGCATTCGTTTGTGTAGAGAATATGACAGCATTCCTTAATTGTTTTTTAGTTTTAAATTTAAATTTAGCGCTAGGTTTTAGCAAGAGCATTATGTGATTTAGTACCCCAGGGTAATTGGCTGTTTGTTGTTTTTTTTTTATTTTTTATTATTTTGAATTTTTTGTTTTTTTATATATAATGCATTTAAATAATTTGGATATATTTGCTGGCTGCTTGCCTTACTAGGTCTGGCTGTTTAACTCATGAAGATCTGTTCAACACAAGCTCTGTAATCCAGCGTGGACCTAGAGAAGCAAGTACACTGACCAGCATTAGTGCCGAAAAGTGTTTTCAGGAAAGAGACTATGGTGGTAATAACTTATGTTAATAATGATTTGGTAATATTTTTTTGGTATATAATTTCTGCTCAGGTTTTTTTTTTTGGTCTTCAGAATATTTTTTTGTATCTCCAGCTATGCAGTAAGGAGAGATTTTAACTGTTTTGTGTACAGCCAGTCGTTCTCCAGATGTGGTCAAAATGGACACTGTGAATGTTCAGGGTGTCCTCCCAGAAAACAGGGAGAAAGACTCAAGTGGGCAGAATTGGACACAGGGTGAAATACCAAGGTAGCACCCTGAAGGAGCAGTGTTCTTATTTACTGGGTCAATTACTACCCATCAACATTTATATTAAATATGTAAATCCATG
>JAODKM010000039.1:22535615-22555901 GCA_026780845.1 Petrocephalus sullivani
TGGGGGGAGGCACATGGGAATACAGTGTTGGTGTTCTGACAGCATCTCGTTCACCTGCTAAACAAGTAATCAAAGCTAATTCTAATTCTTGTCTTCCTGTCCTGTAAATGAAAGCTTAACATATGTTTTAGTAATGCAGTATATGTTACTAGTAATGCATTTTTTTCCATTACAACCCACATAATTTATACTGGTGAAGTACTTGAAAATGTCAGCAGGGCCTGTCACCCATCAAGAAGTCCCTCCATCAGAGAGAAAATCCCTGAAGCTGTAATGGAGGAGGAAATGCAACCAGTGCAGGCAACATTTGGCCCTGTAATGACAGAGGTAACACTCAAGATCATATTCAGAAACGCCTCTTAGTGTGTGAATTGATAGGTTTTTTCCCCACTTGGATATTATTTTGAATAAAACTCACAGATGGAAAAATGGAAGTGACATCAGTGAAACTGGCATTGTTAAGTGGAGATGTGAGTTTAGTAGCGTTAAAATGGGGAATTATGTCCTCAGAGCATCCACTAGAAATTCAGGTCCGAGCTTATATTATTATGATTGATTTCCTAGGTTGTCTCACGTCTGCCTCCAAAAGGGGACTCAGGTGGTGATATCACCACAGTGAAAATGGTTCAAGAAGGTACATTTTATAATTACTTGTATTTTATCACTAAACAATTGATTTGCTGTTGATAGATCTGACTTACGTCTGGGGAATAAGTGGTTTTATTGTCTACGTTAGGTAATATTTTCCATGCATTGTCTGTGTGCCTTTAGGTGCACATGTGACTACAGATGTTACTGAGCAGGAGCCCACATTTATCCTCACCCTCTTCCCAGTGAGTGAGTTGCCTCCATCTCCAGAAAGCACTGGAGAACCTCTGCTCCCTGCACCCCTGAGGTGAGTCCCATAGCTAAACTCACATGTGCTTTGCCTGAAAAACAATGTTAGCTGTATTTAAAAAAAATAATAATAAAAATACTTGTTATATTTGTTATATAAGTGCATTTTGGGTGTCTAATTTTTACAGGCAGTCCCTGGGTTAAGAACGTCCGACTCGTACAACTCGTACTTTCGAATGGGGAAAAAAATTGGGTTAATTACAATGGTTTGTGACAAAGTGCGCGCGCTTCTGAAAACATCACGCAGCTTCAGCGGGTCACTGGCTCGTGAGTATAATACCGTAGGGAGGTATTTATTATATCTGTTAGTATTATCTACTGTATTATTTCTATGACTTGCCTACAAATTCAACTTTAAGATAGACTTAGTGAACAGATCTCTTTCATAACCTGGGGGACTGCCTGTATAAATACAAAGATAACATGATAATGTAATTACATTTTGAAGTCTTATACAGTGTATACAACTAATTTGGGGAATGGTTTTATTTTTCCTTATATTTCACTTAACATCCCCCCAGTTCAAGCTCAATCCAGGAATCTGAAGCAGGGATTGAAGCGGGAAATTGTGAGGGGTTACGGTTTAAATATAATCCCCTTAATGAGAGGGACTCAATACATCAGGTTCTTAACACTTCCAGCTCATCTGTTATAGTAAGTACCTTGTACTGCAAAGTCAAGGCTCATTAAATACTGTCAGTAGGTTACTATTTCTGATGATTTTCTCAATCTTTTTTGGAGAAGGACACCAAGGATTGTCCCGAAGACCACTTTGGTAAGAAATTGTGTTGGTGTTACATTCAGTTGAATGAGAGAATTAAAAATACACATTTTTATCACTTGTTTTTGGTGAAAGATTTAGGTTTAGGCTGACTGAGATTACATCTCACCTTTAGCAAAGTAACGTGCAGGTGAGCCACATTGCAAACACAGGTGCAGTCAAGGAGTCAGCAAGGCATTAGTGGGGCGGGGCTGAGCGTGAGAAGAATGCCCAGGTACAAAGTAAGCAGTACTGCAGCAGGAGCTACACAGCAAGACTACCAAGACTGCTCGATAACCATAAATGCAACATAAGAACATTCAGGGAATGTAAAGAAACATCGGGTTAGTAGAGGCGATGTACTGTATATTAGGGCTGTCACTATCAATCAAATCAATGATTGCGAAATCTGATAATTCATCTAGTAATCACTTATATAAAAGATACATGGCAGTTGGTGCAAGGCAGGAATCAATGAAATATTGAATATAAATGAAATATTGTAGGGTGCACAATCAATTTCAATCAGTTTAGGTACTGTTTCTGGACAGTGGAAGGAAACCACAGAATCTGCCAAAAAGCCACGCACACACAGGGTGAACGTGCAAACTCCACACACACAAAGTGGAGGTGTACAGCGACACTGCTACTCACTGCACCGTGTTGCTCTAACAGACTTCTACGATGCGCGATGTTAATGTCGACATGGCATTTCATGCACATGCAATTGTCTGGGTCACAGTAGTCTGCTGCTTTCAAACCATCAATAAGTTGCGCTAGAACTTTTTTGGTCAGTCACAGGAGCTGAGCTTCATGTTTCCACAGAGACACGTTTGGAAGAAACTGCATGCAAGAAGGCACCAAATGCAGCCAAATGCAGGAAGAGCTTTGCTGCCACAAGCCAGAGAGGTGGTGAGTTTCCCCATCCTGCTTCTGCTAGTAATGCAGAAATACTGTCGTATTTATTCTATGCATCGGTTTCCCAAAAGCAATAATATAATGGCTTTGTATATAAGAGCTGGATACTGCTTATACTTTTGTTAAAAATACCTATATTTAAGTTTTTATAAAACCAGTTTTTTCTCTCTTTCTTGTCTTGTTAGCAAAACGGATCTCTAAAACAAGTATGCCTGAGTCAACAAGGAAGGACCAGGCCACGCTTAACGAGGAGCCTGAGCAGCTAGATGTACTGCCATCCTCACCAGAAACTGTCCAGCCTATAAGTGTCAAGAGTACCACAGAGGAAGCTGAGATGTCACAGGACACTGTGTACCTGTTGGATCTCTCACTAAAGAATAAAAGAACAGAAACTACAGAAAACACTCCAGTTTTCGAAAGTGATGAGGGAGAACTTGAGCCAGCTCCCCTTATCACACCATTGTTTTGGAAGGCCTTAGAGTTGCGGTACGTAATTTGATCTTTCTTGCATCATTCCACTACTAATGTACTGTTGGTATCGCTGTATTTTGTTTGCCATTGAATTCTTTATAGTTGATGTCATATTGTTGTCCCAATACAGTCATGTGCTGCTTAATGACGATTGTCCCAATACAGTCATGTGCTGCTTAACGACGGGGTTGCATTGTGAGAAATGCATTGTTAGGTGATTTTTGTCATTGTGCTGACATCATAAAATGTACTTACACAAATATAGATGGTATAGCCTACTACTCACCCAGGCTATATGGTATAGCCTAAATAACAATAAAAAGCATAGTACAGTAAATGCATAAACTAGTAACATGGTTTATCATCTTTTTCATCATATTATGTACTTTACATAATTGTATGTACTAGGGGTTGCACAGACTAGTGGACAGGTCGACTGTAGTACACCACAATGATATTTTGAGCTTGATGTCGACTAGTCGCTGATCACGTGGGTGACACAGATAGGAACGCAATGCAGTCACAGAATGGATGCAGGTGGCTGTTCTTTTATTAAGGGAACAGCGACACCAGCGGGGGAAAAACGGAGAGGAATATGCAGGAGGATAAAGGGCATCCGGATTGGTCTTCCGAGAGGAATATGCAGGAGGATAAAGGGCATCCGGATTGGTCTTCCTTGTGGACGGACGCGGTCATTTCTCTTCAGGTTTCTTTTTGCCTGGGATGTCAGATTTTAAGCTAAATTTAACCGGCGACTTAGTTTGTTTAGTTTTATTCCATAACCTTTTAGATTATGTTCATTATGATCAATAGTTCACTGGAGAATACGGTTTAACTCGACTTACAGTATATACATGAAAGGTGATGTAATATAAAGTATATGTATGTATAATGTAACAGCTGAGTTGCGATGTTTATATATTTGCTGTTCTGTGTAAATTCAGTGTGTGAGCTGTCCGTTGTCAGTGAATGCAGATTGTTGCAAAGCATTCCCCCCTGTGATTTTATTAATGACTGAAAAAAATCTATGATGTCATCAGCGACTAGTCGAAGTCAGTTTGACTTTCATCACATTATGGTCGACTTTAAAAAATCTGAAGTGATGCAACTCCTAGTATGTACTATACTTTAATAAGACTGGCAGCACAGTGGGTGTGTTTCCACCAGCATCACCACAAACATGAGAGTAATGCGTTGCTCGAATGTGTCGCTGCATTCTAGTCTTATGGGACCACTGTTGTATATGCAGTCTGCTGTTGGCCAAAATGTTGTCATGCAGCGCCTGTCATGCACCCTCCCCTCAATACTTATAGGAGAAACTCTGTAGCACAAAAATGCCATTCTCAGAATATACAAGACAGTAACTCTTGAAACTTTCAAACTGATGAAGTGTGTGTCTGTTGTTCATTGCTGTATTAAATTTGCATTAAAGCTTTTTTTATTTTGATACTTCTTATTTTCTTTAACTTTTAACCTTTGTCCCAAAGGGAAAATGATGGTGACACCAAAACAGAGAGGAAAATGCCTTTAGATCGCCCCTTTGCCAGTCATTCGTCTAGCTCTGAAAGCAATGCTGCATATTCTCCTAGTAGTCCCACTAAGGTAAATTAGTAATTATTAGTAAGTATTGTTGGAGATCAGTTGGTTTGATGTCAGCATATCAGATATTGATGTTTTTATTACCACGTTTCTTCCCTAGGTATATTCCAGCATTTCACAACCTGCTCAATGTGAATTCCTCTGCACTAGTGTGAAAGATATTGATGAAGAACCCACAAATGTCTCTGAATACTTCTTCAGTGACATCTTTACAGAGGTGAAGGAGACTGAGTCTGACTGAAGCCTCATTAGGAAATGCCTGGTCTAAACCCTGTCAGGAGGTCTGCTGCTCTACATGGCTTCATGGTGAAGCTTGGTTCTGCTCAGACATATGTTAAATTACCTTCTATTTAGATGTTAATGTCTTGTTTCATATTTTACATCTTTACAATATGCAGAATTGTGAAACATGGGCTTCATATTGTTAATTTATTAAAAGTATTGTAACTTGTAAAAAAAAAGTGTTAGTTTCTTAGGTACCGTAATGTTAGTTTTGTTTTCTTTTGAAAGCTTGGTATATACTACAGTCTGATTTATAGGCTATATTCTCAGGTGGAGGATATGTTAGCACATGAAAAGACTTTGAGTTTGAGATTTTGAATTCAGTGGCAATAAAAGCTGTAATTAAATAGAAAAAATGTTTTAAATGTGATTCTCCTTTACATTAGCGATTAGGATTAACACACTACACTTAAATTAGCTTGGCTTCTAACACATACATTATATTGCCAAAAGTATTGGGACACCCCTCCACAACATTTCCATGGTCACAGGTGTTTAAAATCAAGTACCTAGGCATGCAGACTGCTTCTACAAACATGTGAAAGAATGGGTCGCTCTCAGGAACTCTGTGAATTCAAGCATGGTACCATGATAGGATGCCACCTGTGAAATAAGGTATTTGCCTGATTGCATTGTGCCAAGTGTAAAGTTTGGTGGATTATGGTGTGGGGTTGTTTTTCAGGGGTTGGGATTGGCCCCTTAGTTCCAGTGAAAGAAACTCTTAATGCTTCAGCATACAAAGCCATTTTGGACAATTTCATGCTCCCAAATTTGTGGGAATAGTTTGGAGATGGCCCCTTCCTGTCCCAACATGACTGCACACCAGTGCACAAAGCAAAGTCTATAAAGACATGGATGAGTGAGTTTGGTGTGGAGGAACTTGACTGGCCTGCGCAGAGCCCTGACCTCAACCCGAATGAAGACCTTTGGGATGAATTCGAGTGGAGTCCAACATCAGTGCCTGAACTCACAAATGCTCTCTTAGAAGAATGGTCAGAAATTCCCATAAACACACTCCTAAACCTTATCTTATCTTAACCTTACCTTATCTTCCCAGAAAAGTTACTGTCTTTACATTGTGAACTATGCATTAGACATTTAAAGCAGAATTTGAAAACTGATTGACCTACTAATGGGTAGCAAGACAATCAAATTTTATGGCTCATACCACTGAACAATTTGCTTAAAAGTAGTATTATACCCCTACACCTCCAGGATGTTTGGTTTAAGTCACTGCTCTGTTAGTTTCTATGTGTCCCCCGTGGCTGCATGCTTTTTTCTGTATTTTATTTGTTTAAAAGACACTTCTGTCCAAAGGAACATACAAGTGAGGATCAGAAAATGGGGTCCTTGAAGCAACTGCTGCTATAGGTCTTTTTCAAGGGTGCACTTTTGAAATCACGTTGCCAGCCACAGGATTTGAACCAAAGCCCTTACAGTAATAGGCACAGACCACACATTGCCCCCTGTTATATCCCATTTCCTTTTAGGTCAGCTAGTGTCTCTCAATTGTCTGTGTGTGTCTGTCTGCATATTGTGGGTGTCAAGTCTCTTTTACCCCTGTTTGCCATTTGGTGCCCCTCTGCTCAGTGAGTTTAAGGAGACCCCTAATGGCTCACACTTTTATCACTGCAGCCAGGCTGACATGTATGGCATGTGCACACAAAAGCCTGGGTTAATTGGTTGTGCATTGTATTCTTTTGGTCATCCTTAATGTCATATTCTATGTAATTTAATGCAAAGGTTTTGTGTTCTGCTCCCAAAACTGAGTGTTGCAATTGATAACTGCTGAAGTGAAATGTGAAACTTAAAATAACAAAACATTTGAATTAAAAAGTGTATTGCTTCTTTTAAATTTCGGAAATGTAGTGCAAAGCACAACTGTTTATTCTCTTGCATTCCATAATTATTATCTGCATTAAAAACTCGAAAATGACTATGACAACTGCAGCATGCATTGTGGGTGGTTTGTAGTGGGTGTTCTTTATCTTCGATATTTTATTGGCTGAGGGAACCTGGTGGGAGGGACTTATGCTGTGTGCTCCCCCAATTATTTTTCGCCTAAATCTAGTTATTTCTTTTTAGGATCCAACGTTGAATATATGCTTTTATAATGATTTCGCAAATTCTGAGGTCTTCGCGGTGTGTGCTTCGTTGCATGCGGACTACCTCGACATCCCGCATAAGGTTTTATCATGGAGACAACGTAGCGACACTCGGTTCGCAGCCTGACACACAGTCGGCGGTTTACCAGGTAGGCCGCTGAGAAGCCTCGGACTCCAGTGCGGACCGGCCGTGTCCCGAGTGCATGCCGTGCCCGTCCAGCAACGAAACCATCATATAAATTACATGCAAATTATTTAACTGGCTGCTTAATATCAGCGCAAAATGTTTATGCTTTTCGGTGCCTCACGGATGTACTTCGTCGATACGTAATTGTGACATTGACCCTGAGCTTGCAGCTTAAACGTTAAATGTCCTTTTAGGAAAACTATGAACGGATGCAAGCACTCGTGAGTGAGCTGAAAACAAGGGCAGAGAAAATCAAACTGGGTAAGAGAGCCCTGTGCGAAAACCGTTTTGGCATCATTATCAATGGCGATTGCACCACGAACACTGTAAGTCCTTCATTGTGCCTGTGCTTATGTGTCACTTAGGGGGTGGAGAAAAGGCCAGGAAGCTCCACACGTCCAGAGGAAAGCTGCTGCCCCGGGAGCGTATTGACAGACTCCTGGATCCAGGGTAAAGCGATCCCATTCACAGGAAACTTATTACATGGGTCGTAATTATTGCAAAACTTCTTTATATGTGTGTTCAAGTACTTTAGCAACAACAGAAATCATTAATAGAAATGTCCAGTAGTCAAGTTATGTGTAGTTCTATACTGGTTTCCAAAACCAGTTTTCCAGTACTGATGCACAGCTGCAGGGAGGCATGGGGCATCCTGGATGAAATGCCAGTCTTTGAGTGGGAACAAGTACACACATTAATCGAGAACCAAAGTCGCGGCGTCTGTGCAAGGCAGTCTTGCGTGTACCGTTTGCTTCACTTCACACTAGGGATGCACCGATACCGGTATCTGGTATCGGCCTCGATACCACTTTTTCTAAAGTATTCGTACTCGTTAAAAGTCTCCCGATACCGGGGACCGATACCAGGGTCTGAGAAATGTCTATGTTTGAGCGGCGTGTAAGGGATTAATCACAGGCGCCGAGTGCCCGCCCCCCGGCCCCCAGGCCCCCCGGCTGCAGCTCAGAGCGGGGAGAAGCCGAGGCGAGTCATGTCAGCCGTGCGGAACTATTTCAAAGTGAATGAAAATGACAAAATAAAGGCGGACTGCAAATTGTGCTCAGCGAAATTACACACTTATATTTGCTTGTGTGTATTATCATGTTGCTGCCTGATTTTATTATGCTTCAACTCACAAATACCAAGTTTTCTTGTAGAATCTGCAGGTACATTGCAGAAGTCACTGTTCTAGCCTTGGAGGTCTGCTAGGTCTGGAGACTGTTACTCCTTAAACTCTGCCCCACTGTTGAGCTAATGAGGAGTTTCTACCTGTCACTTTCGTCGCTTTTTCCCTGCAGATTGTTTTTCTTCAGTAGATTCTTGTGTTGTCTGGTTGTCTTTCAGAAAGTTGAGCAGTGATTTTCCTCTCAGGGTCCTTCCCAAACACAACGTTCTTATTCAGTGTTTTCTATGTAGCAGATTTATGAGCACTGATACCCGGTGCCTCCTTGCATGTGCCTTACTGCTGAGCCCCTTCCCATTGCCGTTACATACTGTTTGCTACATTGCAGATCACGGAAAGTTAGAAATGTCATTTAATCCAGTCCTCTAATTAGTACACAGCAACCCTTTCTGGATAAGACTGTCCAGCCCTGCTTTATTGTCCCCTGATTTATTTTTATTTTTATTAAGTGATTCAGGAGTATAGATAATTGCATAGGGTGTACAAACTTACTACTACACATTGATACTAGTGTACTTTCATAACCTTGCGGTGCTTCTTGGTTGAAATACTGACAATATTCTTCCCATTATGAGGGCACAGATAGTAGCTCCCATCAGTGCTCAGACTCTGTCCTCAATTTTATGTTTTATCAGCCACCTTAGATAATTTGAGATGAAATATTGAAATGGTTCTTTACAGCTCCCCTTTTCTGGAGTTCTCTCAGTTTGCCGCTTATCAGTTGTATGGGAATGAGGAGGTTCCAGCTGGAGGCATAATTACAGGAATTGGACGGGTTTCAGGGTGAGTTACCTGATGCATATTCTTTAATTCATATTCATGTGTTAACTTGGTTTATACATTTGTTTCCATTGCTTTTTCATAAATGAAATTTAACGACTTAATGCCCAAGAATAGCATGTTCGTCAAACAGTTCTTTAGTTAGATTTTGATGGTCTGGTGTGTGCTGTTGGTGATCAGATTATTTTTATCTGTTTTCTTTGCCACTTAAATCATTTTATATTCCAAACTGTCATGTGTAGAATAGCAATATTTGAATAGGGTGTATGAATATAGGTATTTCATCTGTGTTTCAGGGTAGAGTGTGTTATTGTGGCCAACGATGCCACTGTCAAGGGGGGCACCTATTACCCGGTCACGGTGAAGAAGCACATCCGAGCTCAAGAAATAGCTCAGCAAAACCGCTTGCCATGTATATATTTAGGTGCGTGTGCTGTAGACCTTTTACTCTCACACCAAATAAGTGTTGCCAATCGTTACAATTCACCGCTCTCCAACATTTGCATTGTGACACCACAGTGGACTCTGGTGGGGCCAATTTGCCCAGACAAGCAGATGTTTTTCCAGACCGTGACCACTTTGGACGCATCTTCTTCAATCAGGCTCGCCTTTCTTCCGAGGGATTAGCACAGGTAATTGTACTTTTATAAGCATTAACATGTATCTGCTATCTTTTTTACTTCTATTGCAAACGGAAAATGTTTGTAAATATTATTGTAATGAATGATTTGCGGGTGTTTTGTTTGCAGATAGCAGTGGTTATGGGATCCTGCACGGCTGGGGGTGCCTACGTCCCTGCCATGGCTGATGAGAGCATCATTGTGAGGCAACAAGGGACCATTTTTCTTGGAGGACCCCCATTGGTTGGTTTTCTTTTCAGCTATGTGAAATTGTGAATTATGACTGGCAATCACCATTTTATTTTGTTAGGTAACTTCTGGCATTCTGATTAAATTACATGATTTGTCATAAAAGGATTGGTGGAGAATGAGTGATACTATTCCTGACATTTTTATTGCAATAATTCAATACCTGCAGCTCTATATTAATATTGTTAATTATCATTAATTTTTCTTATAATAATGTCATCTTTGTCCTGTCATTTCAGTTCTTTGTGTTTTAAGAAAAATGTAAATTGGAAGGCCAGAATCTCCGTGGCTGGAATAAGTAAAACGCGAATGTGGTATTCTGTGTCTTTCACAGGTAAAGGCAGCTACAGGAGAAGAGGTGTCTGCTGAAGATCTGGGAGGTGCTGACCTTCATTGCAGGTTCAGTCAATCTTTATATATGATTAACTGAAAAAAGAGGTTGGCTTAAATTTGTTTAACATATGGTAATTGGCGTTGCAAAACTTCACATTCCAGTATATCAAGTGTTTACAAATTACATATAATCAACTAAAATTGACTTACACTCAGATTCATTTTCACCTGTGCTGTCTTTAGTTAATGTATTCTAATTTCTTTTTTTTTTTTGTTTTGTTTTAATATAATAGAAAGTCTGGTGTCACTGACCACTATGCCCTGGATGATAGCCATGCTCTCCATTTAGCCCGCAAAGCAGTACGAAGTCTGAACTACATGAAAAAACTGGATGTAAGTAGCGAATACTATGGCTGTACTATTTTGGGTGAAATATAAGTCATGTGTTTTTTCACCCTGTTGTTGACCTGCACCTTTTTCCATTTGAGTTGAAGTTTTTGCTGTGAAGTTGTTTACGGTTGTTTCTTCAATCAATTGTAACTTTGTTCTTTCAGGTGACCGTGGAACCTCCTGAAGCCCCACTCTTTCCAGATGATGAGTTGTACGGCATTGTTGGAGACAACTTGAAACGAAACTTTGATGTCAGAGAAGTAAATATCCAAATCAGGGTTTTTTGTTGTTCTCAGACCAGTCTGTATTGTAAATGTAACTTCATCATCATACATCACAAAATTACTTAAAAGTAGTTGATAAATTCTTTTCTGTGAAATGGTGTTCTATCCAGCGATTCTCAGTAAAAGCAGAACTGAATATGTTTTGTACTGCTCACACTGATGGGAGTGTCATTTCAGGTTATTGCGAGAATTGTGGATGGAAGTAAATTTGACGAGTTCAAGGCATTGTATGGAGACACACTGGTCACTGGTACAGCAAAATATGTTTATACATAATACATAATTCAACAGTCTGTTGGAGAACAGCCATTACAGAATGTTATTTTTTTTTTCTTTTGACCAGGTTTTTCAAGAATATTTGGTTACCCTGTGGGAATCATTGGCAACAATGGAGTCTTGTTTTCAGAGTCTGCCAAGAAAGTTTGTATTCCAGTGCCATACATAAATGTAACATTTTGTTTGATAGTTTGCATATCATTAATGGAGATTTGCTCTTGGTGGGTCGGTGAATGGACCTATGGGGCACATGGTACAGGCAGAGAAAAAGCTGATACTATGTCTATGATCCACAATAAGATGCAAACTCTAGTCCTGCAGTTATTGATCTTACTATCTACACAATTATTTATGCAGATATATTTATGCAGAGTGCTTCTGGATATTTTGCATAATTGAATATATATTTCAAGCTACAATGAATGTCTACATAGTTTTACAACAAATGTTCAATTTCTACAGGGAACCCATTTCATTCAGCTATGTTGCCAGAGGAAAATACCATTAATTTTTCTTCAGAATATAACTGGTGAGTTGAATACAAAATCTGATACTGCACAGGAATCGGTGGTTAATTCTATATTTGTTTACTTCTGTTGTAACAAACAGCTGGCTCTCTACATCGCTTGTTTCAGATGACACGGTACATGTGTATGCTTTCTCCATCAGGGTTCATGGTTGGCAGGGAGTACGAGGCAGGAGGAATTGCTAAGGATGGGGCGAAGATGGTGACCGCTGTAGCCTGTGCCAGTGTCCCCAAGATCACAGTGATCATCGGGGGCTCATATGGGGCTGGCAACTATGGCATGTGCGGCAGAGCATACAGGTACTTCATGCCCTCCTACCCCAGGTTTATTTTGTCATTGTCCATTGGAATAAAAATAGCTCAACGAAAAACTGCATGATAAGCTGCTGTAAGCCTTTAAAAAAGATTTTGCTTATTGCCTTCCACACAGATTTTTATGCTAAATGTCAATTCTGTCCACAGCCCTAGATTCCTGTACATGTGGCCGAACGCTCGAATATCTGTGATGGGCGGGGAGCAGGCTGCCACGGTTCTGGCCACCATCACCAAAGACCAGAGACTGCGTGAGGGAAAAGAAGTAAGTGCACTGCGCTCAAGTAAAAGTAAGGGGTCAGTCATGAACTGATGGGTAACAGAAACTGCAGAATTATAGCTCTATACCCTTCAGTTTACAGCGGAGCAGGAAGCAAGTATGAAAGAACCCATAGTGAAGCGATTTGAAGAAGAGGGTAACCCATACTACTCTAGTGCCAGGTAATTTATTGCTCTTTTTTAACTTGAATATCATATTTTACTAAAGCATATTCCAAGACATCTCATCTACCAATCTGTCTTCAAACTGCTGCTCCAGTGGAGGCTTAAGGTGGCCTCACACCTACTAGGTCTGACCAGATTCTCTCCAGTACCACTCTGACTCCTTCTGGGGGCTTTCCGGGCATTCCTATGGCAGCCGGAAAATATAATTCTTCTGTGTCAGCTTCAACTGCCCTGGACCTGCATCTCTTGGCATGTGCCTAAGATGTGATGCAGGCTGGTGTCTCTAAATTTTATTCTTTAACGTGGTGTGTGATTCCTGGGTTAGACTCCAGGCTTATTGTGACCCTGGGAGCAGTTTTAAAACAATACACTATAAAACAATCATTTTTTTTTTCTCTGAACTGAAATACATTTGTACTTTGCAAATACTTGAAAGCATACACCCATCCTTCATTATAAGAATGCAGCCCAGTTCTCAAATTTTCCATAATGTGTAAATTCATGCAACAACATTTTTTTTAATCTAGTGATTTTAAATTTCACAAACAAATAACAATAACACATTTGAGCGTTTGATGTCACAAGCGACATTTAGGTATCATTACATTGTTATATGTGAAAAATCTTGCAAATCGGCTGACAATTTTAATACTTCATAAAATGAATATGTTTCAGGTGCTTTTATACTGTGCTGCTTTTTAAAAGTCAGAGTTGAGAACCTCCATAGTTATGATTAACGGCTGACACAGAAGTCATTTTTAGGAATGTTTCTGAACATTTATTACTTGCAGTGTAAGTTACATTTTGCCACCTAATGACACGTAACCCTCTGCTTCCTCTGTATCGTTTTCTGCAGACTTTGGGACGATGGGATCATTGACCCAGCTGATACCCGTCTGGTTCTGGGACTCAGCCTTAGTGCAGCACTTAATTCTGATATCCAAAAGACAAACTTTGGTGTATTCCGGATGTGATTCTACAAGCAGAATGCTTTCGAGATGTCTATGGACCTTAGAGCTGTATTTCCTCCCATACACTATATTAGTCTTTCTCAGACATTCACTAGATAGGTTACAGAAGTTATGCTTTGGTGTGAAACAGGATTTGCTGCTATGTGTTTGTCCTTTGGGTACAAGGTCAAACATATTAATTAGTTTTGCGGTCGGATCATACGTTTAAAGTGTGAATCTTTGTGTCAGAGGTAAAAAGAAAATACAGATGTGATCAACTAACATTCTGAAATGTCACCTGTATTAATCTATTCCATGAAGAAACTATTTTGAAAACTATATAACAAATACATGATTATAATTTCTAATATGAATTGTGGTTAATTGAGGGATTTGGTACCATCCTTTCATTTCCCAAACATTCCACTGCCAGCTTTATGGAGAGTGATTCTGCAGCAGCACAGACCCCAGTTATATCTTGTGTGAGCTTCCATTTGTCCTGTGATCAAATGTAGAGAAGGGATGACAAAGAACTTGTAACACGAGTACATGGTGGAGGCCAGGAGAAGATGAGCTGCTGGTTTCTGATGCATAAACCATGTGTATAGTAACGGCCAACTTGACATTACATTAGTATTTGACGTGGAAGAGGTCTAAATGCTTTGTGTTAATTATAATAACTTTTGCTTCAAAACAGGCTGCCACAACTGCACTAATCCAAGAACACACATTGATTAATAATGTTGAACACAGGTCAGAACCAAGAAACTCAAAAAATACAATTTTTATTTACAGGGAGGGAGAAAATGTATAAAAACCACAGTTGGCCAAATAAACATATTTATGTAAGGAAAACTCCCTAGTTTGCTTTGTTATATACTCCAAACATAATTATCAAATGAGTTAAGTATTAAGTTGGTCAGCAAAATTGAAAAGAGCTGAGTAACTGCTGATATCTGGCAACATCATAAATGCCTTTATATTAATCTAAAAAATCAGCATCATTCGACCCCTACTGGAAAAAGGCAATCCACATCCTCAGCCATGATGCTGGTTTCTTTGACTGAATTAAATGCTATTGATATTATTCTTGTGCTCCCTCTACAGTCACCCTATGTACAGAAACAAAATGATCGTATCCTGCCGTAATGATGAAGCGCAACTGAGTCGCGCTGGTTCCAGGAAGCTGCGAGGGAAATGTAAAACTGTGGGTCATTTCCACTTTAAATTTAACAAATGACCTTTGCATCAACATTTTTGATTTTGATTAAATTTCACATATGGATTACATGTATGCTACAGAGCTTAGAATTTTTTATTTAAAATATCCCTTTGCAATATGGCACCTTTTGTATACCACAGGTAGCAGAAACAATTCAGAGCATTTTTAGGATTGTAACATTCATACTCTTAGAGCTACATGGTTCAGCTATAGCTAATTGGAAAGCTCAAAAAGAGTACACATGGGGGTATTCCAAGAAGCAGGAATTTCCACATAGACCTGTTGTTTGATTTCCTTCATGAGGTAAGCACAAGTGCACAAGTTTGGAAGGAATGTGTAAGTCATCAAAATCAATAATATCATCAGGAGTGAAGCCCGTTCTTTTACACCATGTTATTTAAAATGGACTCACATTATATACGGATATGAAATCTACAACAGTACTGATACAAACATTTTCATATTTACTTACTGAAAAACTGTTACTTTGAAGGTGTCCTTCTGTGCACTCTAATTCTGTAAGACAAGTTTAACAGTAAAAATACAGAACAATGTAAAGCATATGGTAGCGCTTATGCAACTACATTTGTATACTTTGTATACTTACCTTTTTCAGCAACGGGTTCGAATTCCAGAGTATCATTTAAGGTGCTTTTTTCAATTTTAAGACTCTTCACTAAAGGAGAAACAAAAATATTGAATAGATTAATGATTATGACCTGCAGTTTTAAAGGAAACTCGAGTACACATGATTCGGCTCATCTAGAAATCAGCTGATGACAAGAACCATAAGTCGTTGATATGTTCACATGTACGTTGCAAAAACAATATCTCTAAACAATATCTGATTAATTCATAATCACTGCCTTACCATTGTAACTGTGCATGGTGACCAGGGCGATTTTTACCAGGCTTCTAAAGCGTATGATGAACTCCTGTGGAAACATTCCCGTGGAAATCCAAAACGTTTCTGTGTCTCTACAATGGAAAACATGATTTTACTTCAGGTGTCATGCTGTTTAACTCCGTCAATCATTAACACTCAGAGGCGGGAGAGATGTTTGTCCCATGAGAGCATATCATATTGGGCCCCCAACCCAGGCCAATACAATTATATTCCAGTCTTTTTAAGGCCCCTGTCACCTAAGGGACCTTGGAGCAGTCCTAACTCACCCCTTTACGGCGCAACATGCTGACAAGCTCATTCGTAATACTGCTGAATTCTAGTGCGTCTAAATCGGTTATCAGGGATTAATTCATTCATACGTGTCGGTTAGCAAATAGCAGAGAAAAGAATAGTTTTATACTTTGATGGCGATGTTACTTCTTCCACTAACATAACATTAAATTAAGCGACCGAAGCTGATCCATAACTCTACATGGTTTATTTCGGTATCCATCAAGCACATTTTCACACGGTATGCTGCCTCGCGGTAAAGTACCATTCTTTCCTCGATGCTCTGTAATGAACAAAATCCCAATTAATGTTTTTTTTTCTCCGAAATTAACATTTCACATTTACCCGTTAATTATGTTTTCCGGTGGGTAATTCTCATCGCCTGACGATGCTAAGAAAATCTGAGCACCGGAAGAACTCAGCGCCGCATCTATCATTTTAAAAATATCGAGTGGAAAGACGACTAGCGTCTCCGTGGAGCGTCGCCGTTTCCAGGCAGCTGACGGCGCCTGTCGCAGCTTATATACGTCACCGGGATTTGAAGGGCAGTACCTCCGTCGCAGGTCTTATACGTGCAGAGGTTTGCAGCATTTCGGTTAGAGTGTGGCTGACTCAAGCTTTTAAATGTTTAGTTAAACAGTTTATCAAAAAGAGAATTGCGATTATGGCTAATGGGTACAAGGAAGTTATTTTTACCAGAGGAGATGGGCAGGTAAGGTTTAAGGTCATGCAGCGAGGCATATTTAAAAGTTCTTGTTAATTCGCTCTGGTTAGCTTTGATATCGGTGGTTATTTATCAAGAAGGCCTAACGCTGTAGCACATGTGATTTAGGTAGCTGAGTGGGAACAGAGAACTCCACACTAACTCTCTGGCAGTGTTATAGTTTCTCGCTGGCCGTTTTGGTAATACAAAATACTAATTGATAGTAACCGGCTGCTTAGTTAAACTGTTAAAACTGGCTAGTGTTAGAATTTTATCAGCTCTTCTGTCGAGTATGGAAAGGAAAATTAACATGTGCTGTCACTGAAACCCCGCGTCTTAGAGCGACGATTCTGACATCTGGGACGATACGGCGTTGATAAAGGCGTACGATAAAGCCGTGGCATCGTTTAAGGTAAGCCCTGTGCGTGTTAAAGGCCGTGCACTATTCGCTCGTGTTTTATCATCTATCATTCGTGATGGGTCCTGGGATGAACTTTCTTGTTTGTAATGTAAAAACGCGGCAGGCCTCAGTTGTTGGGGCTATAACTGATGCTTGTGCTGAATGTTATGGTGTTCGGCAGCACTGCAGAAGCCGCAGTAAACACTGCGGATGTAAACTAACGGATTCCCGTGGCTTTGTTTGTCAGTGATCTAGTTTAACAACGTGTATATTGAGGCGACGTGTGTCCTTCGTTAGAACGCTTTGAAGGGTGTGGAGAACACTGGTGCACCCAACGAAGACAAACTTGGCAAGAAACGGAAAAACAACAAAAAGAACCGAAACAGGAAGAGGAGCAATGCCCTTCCAGAAAGAGATGTATAAGCAGACTGTTTCTTTTATTTTGAACTGATTCACTGTAACAGAACCTAGAGCGTTTCATACCGTTATAATTGTTTTTTTTTACAGTGGCAAATTGGGGACACGTGTTATGCATTTTGGTCAGAAGATGGTAACTTGTACCCAGCCAGAATTTCTTCAGTAGACCATGAGAAGGGGACTTGCGTAGTGGTATACACTGACTATGGCAATGAGGAAGAGCAGAACCTGACAGACCTCCTTTCTGAGAATTCTGTAGCCAATAGTGAAGCCCACAGAGCCACCGAGGTAGGTCTTTTTTTAGTATAAACCATGTTAATGATTTTGTATTACAATACTGAATTTGTGGTGTCAGAATGTGTGTGAGTTTCTTTGGTGTGTGTGTGTGTGTATAATACATTATCAGAAAGATGTCCAATCCTCTACTGATGAAAGTGACAGATCTTCTAGCCAGCCACAGCTCAATCAACAACACAAAGCTAAAACACGACACAGAGCCACTTCAGGAGCTTCAGTGTGGGCTTCTGGCCATTCTCATTCGCCATCTCAAGCACCTACGTTCAGGAAGGTGGGTGGAACACAAGAGTGACTCGTTATGTAAGGTTTGTCTAGTGGTAGAAGGTTGTATACTATAGTGTTATACCTTATATATGGCAAAACACACGTGCTGTAAGGTATAAACATAAGGACTGCTATTTCCTCATTAAGTTTACTAAAATGTACAGTCTTCACGTAAATCTACTTACTGTCGTAAACATTTTTAGTAAAATGTAAGTTGCTCTGTGGTAACACTTTGTCAGGGAGTACTTCAAAAGAATACTAGTGTAAGAATAGCACAGAGCATAAATGTGTGATGGAGCTCCTTAAAGACAATTATCTGCCTCCAGGGTGAAACGAGTCTTGGCCGTCCAGATCTTGCTTTTCCAGGCGGACCTCCGTTTATTCCATCGGGACCCCCAGTAAGGCGCCTATCGTGTTTCTTACAGTTAGGAGAAATCCAGTGTCCCCACTTGTGTGTGCTCCTGGACACTCACCAACCATGTTGGTCATACTTATTTTGAATCACATTGAAGTTGTATGCCTTTGTATAGACTGTAGTTCTGAATCATTCATGTCAGTTTTTTCTGAGTTGTACTCTTTATCTCAGATTATTGGTTGCTGTATTTCATTGTTTCAAACCTTGGAAATGAACCTAGTGTGCTTATTGAATAACTTTGTATATTGCCATCACCCCCTCATTGCATTCAGTTTCCTTATGGTGCAGCAATTAAGTGTGTTTCTACAGTACACTAAAAAGTCTAGATTTTTCTGTTGAATTACACCTTGTTGCTTCCATGTACAGCTGTGATTTTGTACATTCGTCTTCTCTAGATGATTCCACCTCCACCGCCAATAAGTCCAGACGCCCTTGAAGATGAGGCATTGAGCAGCATGTTGATTGCCTGGTATATGAGTGGTTACCACACTGGTTATTATCTAGTAAGTACCTTTTTCTTGTGTCCATATAAAACATTTATTTGTGGCAATGTTGACTGGAATTTGTCTGTCTCATTTTGTGCTTCTGCATGACAGGTTCACATATATAATAATGTATTTATTAGTTTTTTTTTGTGTTGTAAAAAAACTGTCCTCCCACCCCCAACAGGGACTGAAACAGGCACAAAAAGATATGGCTTCAGGAGAGAGTTCCCAGCACAAATAAGGCCCTTCTGCCCAGTAGGTTATGCCTTTGTGACCCACTTAGCCCGTTCTTCTTGAGACTCTCAGTGGATGCCTTCCTGATGGATAGTTGTCAATGTGTCTTATATCTGTGTTTCAGGTCTTTGAAGACAGTGGGGGAAGCCGCTACTTCAATCTCTGCATTTTTTTTTATGTTTCTATGTGAATAAATCCCTTTTTCTTTTTTTTTTTTACAAAAATGTTAATAAACCTTCAATATCAACATGAGCAATTTAATTGTGTGTAGATCTGCTGATTTTAGAGTCATGCAGTGTTATCTGCAGGATGAAGTGCAGAGAAAAGTATCCATCCAGCCAGTTATCGTGAGCAGGCCCAGCTCCAGGCTAGGTGACTCGCTATCCATCTTCTAACCATTTATCCTGGGCAGAACTATGAGGCTGCCTGGGCCCTGCACCAATGAGAAGAGGGCAGAGGGAAGGGATACACCCTGGGTGGGATATCAGTCTGTTGCAGGGTTCCTATACGCACGCATACTATGGGAAATTTAGAAATGGGACTGAGGTGGAGCTTGTCTTCAGCTTCAAGCTCCTGGGAATGTACATATCTGTGGACTTCCTGCCAAAAAAAGGTTCAACATCAATGACCCCAGTTGGGCCATAACATGGTTTGATTAATGTTCATTATCTATTTTAGGGAATTCCAGCTGAATTCACCCAATACATGTCTATTCTTGTCTATAAGAAGTTTCATCCTGCAAGATCTGAATCAGTCAATATGGAAACCAGTGGGTTAACACTCGGGAAAACTGAATTTTTAGATTTTTTTTTCCTCTGTTTGATGCAGTTCCCACAAAGGAACCAGCATTGCAGATTTTGGCAAGTTTGTAAATGTAATTGCTATTGCAGATATTCGGGAGCTTGGCATGTTTATCCAGCTTCCAAGTAAAGATCGTCAAATGCAAAACCTCAAAGTGAGATGTACAAGAAGGGAGTCCATTGTTAAATACACTCACCTAAAGGAGTATTAGGAACACCATACTAACACGGCGTTTGACCCCCTTTCGCCTTCAGAACTGCCTTAATTCTACGTGGCATTGATTCAACAAGGTGCTGAAAGCATTCTTT
>JAODKM010000039.1:22567825-22580099 GCA_026780845.1 Petrocephalus sullivani
TCTTGGAGCAGACCTTACCAATGTTATTCAGACTGTTTTTATCTTTCACAGACAGCCCATTGAACCAGCAGATAAAAGAAAAAGTTAAAAGACTCTCAATAAAATGATAATAAAAACTACATAAAATCAGTTTCCTTTGTTGTCCACGTTTAACAACTGAGTCTGTATTTATGTTGAAACTCTGAAGCTGAGAATCGAGCACTGTTCCCAAAAAGTCTCCACAAGTCGAACTTCCTCTCCACGTATAAAACTGGATTTGTGCTCATGACTGGTTTTCCTAAAATCAATAATCAGTCCCTTTGTTTTGGCAGCGTTTAAGTCAAGGAAGTTCTCGTCTCACTCGTAACAAATTTACACTGAGAAGAAAAATAAGGAAAAACAGAGAAGCAGCTAACCAGGGTGAGCAGTTAGAGAGTAAGCTAAAGCTGGAGTGGTTTGGGTTTTGGCAGGAGCCTGTGGACCGAGTCCCAGGACCAAACCCAGAGGGTCCGACTTTAACTCCTCCAGGGAGACCTCCTCAGGGTCCACTCCCTCTGGGCTGGCAGCGGCCGGAGTCTCAGGCACAGCGCTGGCCGTGACCAGAGAGTCGGCTGAGGGATAAGGAGATGAGACAGGGGCCATTGAGGTGGCTGGGAATGAAGCAGGCCACGAGGCAGACACAGGCAAGGAGTCAAGCAACGAGGAGGGCACTGACAGGGCTTCAGGGAGTGACAAGGCGGGCTCCGACGGGAGATCCAGGGACTGGCTTAGAGGTGTCGGGACGCTGGCACGCTGGGCCGAGCAGAGCACAGCAGGGACCTCTGGTGGTGAGCAGAGCTCAGCAGGGACCTCTTGTGGTGAGCAGAGCTCAGCAGGGACCTCTGGTGGTGAGCAGAGCTCAGCAGGGACCTCTGGAGGTGAGCAGAGTGCAGCAGGGACCTCTGGTGGTGAGCAGAGCTCAGCAGGAACCTCTGGTGGTGAGCAGAGCGCAGCAGGAACCTCTGGTGGTGAGCAGAGCACAGCAGGAACCTCTGGTGGTGAGCAGAGCGCAGCAGGGACCTCTTACAGTGCACTGAACACAGTAGGGACCAGGGAATCAGGACATGGGTAGGAATGAACCAGGGAATCCAGAGAATTGTAGTGTAACTGCTAAGCAGCATTGTACATTAAAGAGCTTATATGATAGTCTACAGTAGTAATTGATATTTTTGTAATTTAAAAAGTTGCTGCTCATCCGGATTCAGTTATACTTGTAATGACTTGTGGGACGAAGGACTCAAGGGCAGGCATTGTGGTGAAACAAAAGGTTTATTGAACTCAATGAACAGAGACTGGAAATCAACAGGATCGCAAAAAGAATGGGATAACTCGAACAAGGAAGGGCACAGGCAACTAGAAGGTTCAAAGTCAATTACTGGACTGGGGATGACGAGACAAACAGGGACTTATATACAAAGACTAACGAGGGGCTAACAAGCAGCAGGCATGGCTCACTAGGCCACATCAGGGACGGGGTCAGGCGGACATCACGGACAGGATGTAATAGTACACCCCCCATGAAGGGTGAACAGGATAAGGGACCAAACATAAGGGTGGACACACTAGGCTGGGAACACAAGACACCGGACAGGACAGGGCACGGCAGGACCGACAAGGTACACGGGACAGACACCACACAAGACCAGAGGGGCAGAGCCATTGGACAGGATAGGACAGGACACTTAGCACAACAACGGGCATGGAACAGGGACCAAGAGGTCAAAAGAAAAGTCAGACACCGAACAGAGCCACACTGACAAAACAGACCAAACATAAGAAGGAACCAGGCACGAGGAACAATGGACCAAAGAGATAAATGCCAGACACCAGCAGAGACCTGGAGACAGAAGAGACAGAACATACCACACCAGAGCAGGGAAAACGAGAAGGGGAACAATGGAGAGAGGACCAAGGTGGGACCAGAGGGAACGGTGAACATCCAGGAAGTCTTCGCCCAAGACGGCTGGCAAGGCAGTGCAAGGAGGCCGCCAGTGGCGCGCCCAAGAAGGCTTGCCAAGGCACTGCAAGGAGGCCGCCAGTGACAGGGAGAGTGACAGGGCACGGGAGAGTGACTGGGCGCGGGAGAGTGACTGGGCGCGGGAGAGTGACTGGGTCCGGGAGAGTGACAGGGTCCGGGAGAGTGAGTGGGTGCGGGAGAGTGACGGGTCCGGGAGAGTGAGTGGGTGTGGGAGAGTGACAGGGTGCGGGAGAGTGTCAGACGTTACAGTGGACCACAAGCTGAGGTCTTTTCTCCACAGTGAACAGCCTGACATTCATGACAGAATCTCACAAATTCAGCATGATTTAACGCACTTAAAGTACCATATTAGTGAAGATGAATGACAGTAAAATACAATGATAAATTTCAATCAATTTATTGTAAGTATAATATCAATAGCTGACGAAAAAAACAAAACAAACTGTATACAGTGCGACTATATAATTGCCTGTGACATCATGCCCCTGACCCCTAACACCCGCCCCCCAGTATTAATATGAAACCTACGGCCCCTGGCTGGCACCCTATGGCTGTACTGAGCACTGCACCATAGGTGATGTTTCTTATTCAAAACTGCCGTTACCCCATTGGATTGTCTGCCTAATAAAAGCTCTTAAACTGGCCATATCGATACAGCAGCATCTGTAGCGATGCATCTTTTGTCTAAGAGTAAGTCACAATATTTTGCCGTAACGATTCTTTGAGCACAGCCCTACTACAGGATAGCCGAGGGTTGAACCCCATCTTGCTGCAGAGAGGCAGCAACACGGGGAATCAGGTCCGTGGGAAGCTGGGAAGCCTGAAAACCTGGGGCCGGGGTAACAGCCATGGGGGCCCTTTGGGAGTCTGGTCATTCTGTCCTGACTTGCGGGATGAAGGACTTGAGGGCAGCCATTGCGGTGAAACGAGGGGTTTATTGAACTCAATGAACAGAGAATGGAAATCAACAGGATCATGAGGGCACAAAAATGGGAGGAATGAAACAAGGAAGGGCACAGGCAACAAGAATATTCAACATCAGCGACTGGGAATGGGGATGACGACGCACAGGGACTTTATATAAGGATAGAGGGGCAACAAGCATCAGGCACGGCTCATCAGGGCCACGTCAAGGAGGAGACAGGAGGCTCAGGTGAATATGACAGGCAGAACATAACAATTCTAACCTGAATAGATAATTGTTCATCAGTGAAATATAGTTTTGCTCTCGTTCAGAGAAGGCCTTGTATATCTTGTCAAGATAATGCCAAACCGTATTCTGTATGTACTACAACAGTACGGCTCCACCCACTGAAAACATTTGCCGCACCATGAAATGAAAAGTTCAGCAAAGGAGATCTCGAACTGCAGAGCCGTTGAAATCCCATATCATGCAAGATTGGGACAACATTTCACTTTCGAAACTTTCTAAACTGTAACGTTTTATATATATATATATATATATATATTATTGTTTTCAGTTAAATATGGGTTCATATGATTTGTAATGTTGTAATGTTGATTTACATTTTTACACATCCCACATTCCACATGCCAACGTTTTGGAAATGGGATTGTACATAACCCCCATGACCCTGCCCAGGTTATAATTGATATTATATATAATATTGAATTAATGAACAGCCCACAATTGGAATTCTCATCTGCTTGAAGATTACACTGCATCATACTATTGACAAAGCAAGGATATTAAATGAGAAAGTATCAAATAAGTTAAAGCTATACGCATGTGGGTTCATAAATGCAATGAGAATTATTTCCACTACCTTCTTTGATTTTCTAAATCAGGATCAATACTATAGGATGCTTTAAAATAATCCAATTTAAAAGTATTTCAGCTGATGCATGTAATATGTGCCTAGGAGTTTTCTCTGCAGACTATTGCCTACCATTATGGATTGTCTGTATCCCAGACCATAGTTCATTGATTTTACTTGGTAATCATGCATAAATGGTGCATTAATCCAATTTTTGTATATAATGTCATTTTCTGTATAGGCATTTTGCTAATGTGAAAGCTATATACAGATGTTACACACAATACATAATTTAAAATGGGCATTCAGCTTTATGAATATAAAAAAAATGTTTTATTTATTTATTTAAACACATTGACTGTAAGAGAATTTACTCCTGGGGTGATAATTGGACAAACACTTTTACAAAACAATACAAATACAATACAATTTCAATTTTGTATTGATAATTGAATATAGTGTAATTATATTGCCAATAAATATAACATACATTATAAATTTTGCTGGTAACTTTGGTAAGAAGTAACAGCCAGCGAAAGAAACGCTGTACAGGTAAAGCTAATGCAAGTATGACGCAAGTATGACGCATCCGTCAGTCAGGTGTCGGTAAGGCGGACCTGCGTTTGGGGTAGCGGCAGAGGTGTCCATTTCAGGTTCAGAAAGTAAAAATCCAGACCAGGATTTTGTTTCAACCAATCAGTTGAGCGTTAAGAATCTCGGTCACAGAGTGTGCAACTAGTTGGTTGAAATAAAATCCTGGTCTGGATTTTTTACTTTCTGGACCTGAAATTGACACCTCTGGGTAGCGGTCACTCGAGAGCAGTACTGGGTCCGTAGGCAGTGCACACCTAGGAAAGTACGCTCCGTGCATATTGAGAAAAGCTGTCATAATAACTTAATACAAAGTCCCGAATTCACGGGAGTTGCAAGAGTGATCCTGGCTACCCATAAACCCAAGTGAGGAGAATATTGAAACTCGGGAACCGAATCGTTAATAAATGCGTCTTGATTGTTACGTAAATCAAATGAAAGATACAAATTTCATTTAAATTATTCAAAAGTAGACCCGTACATCGATTAGTTCAATTCATGTGTTGTATGACTAAGCAAACAGTAGACTCAGTATCAACTGCCATCAATTAATTTCTAAATTAGTTTTAACTGTCTATATTCTGTACGTATTAAAGTCAGATACAAATTCAGATCGTAAGACTAAAATTCCCAAGCATCCATTCCTTTCACCACCGTGTACTCTGTGCATCACTGTAGCACACACGCCCCTTCAGCTGCGTTTCTTATTGGTCCTCCATGTATCCAGTCTTGCCTCCTAAGCTGGCTTTCTGATTGGTCCTCCCTGCATTCAGTATTGGCTCCTAAGCTAGCTTTCTGATTGGTCCTCCCTGTATTCAGTCTTCGCTCCTAAGATGGCTTTCTAATTGGTCCTCCCTGTATTCAGGCTTGCCTCCTAAACTGGCTTTCTGATTGGTCCTCCCTGTATTCAGTCTTGTCTCCTAAGCTGGCTTTCTGATTGGTCCCTCTTGTGTTCAGTCTTGCCTCCTAAGCTGGCTTTCTGATTGGTCCTCCCTGTATTCAGTCTTGGCTCCTAAGCTGGCTTTCTGATTGGTCCCCCCTGTATTCAGTCTTGGCTCCCCACGTCTGCATATTACTGGGAGCGAGTGCTGATGACGGACGGAGTAGATGAACAGGGTCAGGTGACCGTGGCATATGATTCAAGAGCCGCTTTGACAGTACCTATACTGCAGTACTGAGTATTTAGAGGGACCGTCTTTTTCCCACCCGATTTGCAAAAATTCAAACCATCGATGGATTTGTGGGTCATCGCGTATAGTATCATATTAAACGGCTGGCCGTTGGGAGAATTTATTGTTTTATCTGAGTCACTGCGGTCATGAACTACTCCAAGAATCATATAGTAAGTGGAAATACTTCTTTGTCGTTATATGATTTAATACTTTAATACAAATGCCGTGAGCGCTCAGCAGGTTAGTTGTTAATGCACAAATGGGTTTAGTGCAGATACTGTTTATTGTTCGATTTGCTTTAGGCAGGTAAGTTATCAGAGCGTTGCAGGAGATCCTGTGAGCTGCATCCCTTATAGAATAAGCTTATGGGTAAATTTCAGGGGAGAGAAGATTTCAAGGTTTAATAAACTGATAATAATCAATCAAATAATTTTATTGAAATGGTTTAGTAGAATAGGGAGAATATACAATCCACACCAAATACAACCTTAATTAAAAACCAGTGGTAGTTACTGTGTAACTTAATAAAAGGTATTTTATTAGCTGAAGGGGAAGACTAAAGATATTTGCTATCTGCAAAATAATCTTAGTTATTTAGGGTCACATGTGCACTGAAGCGTCTAATAAAACTGGTCCTGTTACGTTATATGGGGAACAGCTACACTAGTATATTGTTCTTGTATCACTGGAAGCTGTCTTTTTATCAGGAGACTGTAACAATGCCCCCATTCTGTTGTAGCAATTGTCCAGAACCTAGAAGGGGTGATTTCAGTGTTTGCTGTCTCACTACAGAGGGCTTGGCCAGCTACGCACTTGTTACTATGGATTAATTGTACTTTTGTGAGCACCATCATGCTAAAATTACGCTATCCTTTTGTCCCTGATATATATTGGTACAGTATTTGATATGCTGCGGACATTTCAGCCTCTTAAGCCTGACCTTGTTTTGGGTGCTGGGAGGGTTTCCATCAGTGGTATCTCCTCTTACACTCATCTCCTGCTCCTGAGCCTGAAGTTCCATTAGGTGAAAAAGACTCCACATAGGATAAGAATAGACCATAGATCACTGCAGCTCTTCCTCCTGCTGGTTCAATTAATCGCCCCCTGGCATCTCTTCTCCTCTACAAGATTGCTTTCATGCTAACATTAAGAATGTTTGCAAGGGGAAGTCCACCCAGTTTTAATTTCTTTATTCTTCTCAAATTTATAGAAAATAATATTTGCATTATTAAGTGAACTGATTAATTGTCAACACACCACACCAAATTGTGTCCTCATGCATTTAACCCATATGTGATATAACAGTACCTTGCTGGTCAGGGAATCAAACCAGCAACCTGTTCAGCACAAATGTGCTTCCCTAACCATCAAGCCACCACTGCCCTGTTTATGATAATGTTACAGCTTTGAAAAACATTTAGAATTGTTTTAATTCATAAGCTGGATGAAAAACAAACCCTACACTATGGTCTGACAGTCATGATTTGTTCCCTCTGTCCTGCAAAATAATGCAGCCATCCTATAATATTTGTTATTTGGTTATATGTATGTTGTCACCATTTTGTTTCTTTGAGGTTTTTCATTTTTAGGTGGAAAAAATTTATATAAAACAGACTGATATATTTAGTATGATGGCAATATGTGTAGCTTGATGGTCATGTTGACTGTGATGTTCTGGTGAAAAACAAAGAATTCAGCTAATGTGACTGTGAGGTGGATTATTCAGACATGCATAAAGCATATTTAGTGCATCTTTTAAATGTTCAGCTGTGCTCATTTCTCACATTCTCACATTCTTACCTAAAAAGCACTTTCCAGTAGTGCTGCATGTCTGGTCTGCTGGGAATAAGTAAGACCCCTGGATTTTTGTGTGTTCAAAATGTTTTGAAAAATGTAAAAGTTGGAAACCATGGAGTTAGTTCTTTAAGGAACAGCCTCAGATTTAGCATCATGCATATATAAGTAACCAATTCTTAGGCTTAACATTATATTAAAAAGTTGTACTGAAGCAGCACGTTTGCATTAGTATACTTTCTTTTGACAGTAAGGTTGTTGAAGTTAATGGCTTTACCACCCAGCAAGACTGCTTTGAGAAGTATTTAAACATTCACAGTCCTACATTTAGAAATGATCAATATGCAGGGATAAAATACAGTACAAGCATTGCCATTTTGGGAAATTACCGGTATACATCCTTGTATATTTCATTGCTATGTCCATCTGTTTCAGCAGCCCTGTAAAATCTGTGTCGTGGAAAGTTGGTTCAAAAATACTTTAGTCATAAATGAAAAGGGTTACTGCAGGAATCTTGATTTCTGTCTTTGGTCAGTCTTTGGTATTGAAGTAATGCTGTAATTGTTCTGAAGCCAGTCAACATGAAGTTCTAAAATACCCACTGTCCAGTGAATTTGTTTTTGTAAGTTGTGCAAATCAAGACTTTTTGAATCCAAGTAGACCACTGGCTAACATAAAGCTTATGCTAAAGCCTTTGAAGTCCATCTGTGTTTTTTCTCAGACATGTTCCCAACAGTCTGAAGGTATCACTAATAAAGTAGGTGTTCCCTTCCATAGTTTTTTGCACTCTGTTCCTCAGTGGGCATGCTAATGAAGCTGATCCCAGCAGCAACAGAGCTCCATGGCTGGCAGAATGCCAGCATTCCCGCTTTCTGCAATATCAAGGCTCCTTTGGCAGGGATGCAGGCTTGCAGCATGTAGAACCCTGCTAATTAAAGTGCCGTGCTTATAAATGCTACATTCCGCAGAATAGGTAGACACAGTATCTGATTTGATTTCATTTCATTTTCAGTTAAACTTTTAGGTCTTTATGTTGCTGCTTTTTCCTGGGTCTTGATCGGGTTCCTGAACCAACTTTAAATATTTATTCAATTCTATATAAAATTTCTCTGCCAGATTAAAAATATTTTCAGAGCGAGAATGGATCCTGGGAAAGCCGCTATTATTTACGCAAAAAGTGAATTGTTTGAAAATGTATGTTGCTTGGCTAGTAAATGGACATTTCTTTAATTTTTGATCAGTACTTGTGTTCCCTGTAATGGAACTTGGCCAATGGTAATGGAACTTCCTCAGGTTTGTGGGATGAAAGTGACTGTTGATGGGACTCCCTGGCTCCTGTGATTGGAAGCCTAGCAAATAAGCATTAAGCAGTGCCACTAATAGTCCTTGCCATGGCTGCACTCAGGCTTGCCAAGTGGAAATACTGCACAGCAGGCCAAGGTCCTAGTAACTGTGGAAGAAGCTCAGTGGAGCATACTGCCACTGGTTCTGGAGTGCTGGTGAGCTACCTTGGGATGCTTTTTTCCTGAAGTAGAATCCATCTGGTCTGGAAGACAGATGGCTTTGGTAGCATCCTTACAACAGGATTGGAAAATTAATGGCAGTTTTACATTTTTGCAAGCCCAGCCAGCATGCTCAGAATGAATTTGCAATACTGCATAACTGCATCCAAACATCAACAATGGACCCTAACCCACTGTCCTTAATCCTGTTAACTTTACTTGTTAACTTTAATATATGGCCTAAAACCTGAAGACGACTTTGCTTCATTTGCCTTGGCTGTTGATGGTGTCTCTTTCCATCCTCCTTTGTAGGAAACACACATTTAATTGTGGCTTTGACAACTCAATAGCGATGGGACTAATTGTACCATCTCAAATCAGTGGAGTGTGAAGGTCACTTTGGGTTGAAGGAGCAGCAGCAGAGCGCTTGGTATAGTGAAGAGTAGCACCAGTTCATTTGTTCACAGTGTTGCGACTTACCAAGCATTACCAGAATGTATTGCAAAGCTTCATGATCAAAGGCGTGACAACAGATGACAAATCATGAATGTTCCGGTCCCGGAACCGTCAAAGTTAAATACCGTCCACTGTGTTCTGTTTGGGTCTGCGGTTGGCTAAAGGCTGCTTTCATTATACAGTTTGAAGAATGTTTCCTATTGCTCCGATTTTCACTACTTGTCCTCAAATGAAATTCCCTTATATCCGAGTACATGATGTATAACATTTGCCGGATGATTGTCAGGTGTGTTTTGTATAAATAGAAGTAGTATTTTGCTGCTTTCAGGCTTATGTCTCTTTTTGATTGTATATGTGCAGAAACTATTATAACTGATTTGTTTTTCAAGAAGTGCTATGTGAAGCTCTATGCCTAGAGTGATGTCGGAAACTTAATTTATCTTCTGTTCTTTGCCCCATGTTTCTGTGTTTATTAGCAAGTAAGCCATTGCTTAGCTTTTTTTTTCTTGTCAAATGATCTAACATTCTTTTGTACCTTGTTGTCATTATTAGGGTAATTCAGATGAATAATGCTATGACTCATATATAAAGTGAGCCTGAATCTGCCATTGAATAGAGACACAGATTATTCCAGACCGAGTAAGTCATTGGTGCAGATGCTGAAATCCCCACGTATGGACAGATGGACAGTGTGGAACACTTGCTGTCTTTGTCTGGGAACAGCTGGAAAAAGAGGCCCACAGTTACACTCACAGTGACATAGTGACACGTTGCTCTTGGGGAATTCTGTGTCTCTTTTTTCCAGCTGTATAGCTTTCATATACATAAACAAACGAATAGCTGGCCACCCTGTATTATTTTACAGATGTATTAGGACTGTACTAGTATGGTTTTGGGAAAAATGTGATGGGGCTCTAGAAACTAAACAGCATTGTATGTTTTTTTGGAATCGTTTGGAATCCATTGCAATAGCAATATAGTCGTGCTAAAAGGAAGCAGTAGCACAGATTTTGTACCACGTTCAGGCAGCTACTGTGTGTGCTTCCTGGGAGTCCTGCCCTCATTGCGGCGGCCTACCCTACACAGCCAGTCACGCCTTTGCCTGTGGGAAAGGCACAGCGAAGGAGAACGGAAACGGAATGAATAAAATAGGCAGGCACATTTTTGCGGACCTGCTAATTAGAAGCCGGCGAGTGAGGGTCAGAGTGCTTCTGTGTTTACGTGGGAATGGTCGAGAATGTGCCTTTTGCATGTGCATTTCTCCCATGTGTTACGTGCCTGTTGTATAAGTTACGCACATCAGTAAGGGATTTTAATAGTAAGCCTTACTAATTTATTCTTGGAGATGCTTCATTTTTATACTTGTTTGTGTTGATGGAACAGGGGCATTGGAGCCAGGAGAGGTGGGGGGTGCGTCCCCCCAGTATTCAATTTGGCTTCATTCATACCCCCCAATGAAGAGACTGTGGCATTTAAATTAAGTTGTGCTCCACACACAAACACACACACACACACATACCATGTATTCCTATCTTTATGGGGACACTCCATTCATTCCTATGAGCATAACCCTGATCCCAACTATGACACCCTTACCCCCTACCCAGCCCTAACCTTAACCATAAGTAACCAAACAAAATATGGGACTTTTGGCATTTTTAGTTTTTTGATTGCAGACACAGATTTTTATAAAATTGAGGTTATCCTTTTGGGGACCAAAAAATGTCCCCACAAGTTAGAAAATAATTGTTTTTTTTATCACACTATGGGGACATTGGGTCCCCACAACGTAATATAAACATGACCACACACTTAAACGCACTCCCACGTCATTGCGATGAAATATGTGTGTATAACTGAATTTCAAATGGACACCTTTCAGAGAAATCTTCACTTAACATCAGTGTGTATTTTGAAGAATGTTGCTTGTCAAATGTGTGTGTGTGTGGGGGGGGGGGTATGTATATATTACATTGTGGGGACCAAATTGCCACTTGTTTGTGTGAGCATGTACACGATGTACTGGCATCCCTACCAGGCTGTACCCCGGGATAAGATCCAGCCCCCCCCAGGGTAAGTGGTGAGAAGATAGATGGGTGTTTTTGCTGTCGCTCTCTCCCATGCTGTGTCCTCACTGTGGGAAGCAGTTGCTGTTGTCAGTCTAACAGTGCCAGTTTCAGAGACGAGGAAGTAAAGCTGTAAGTACAGAAAGAGACTTCACAGTACATCTCCTTCTTCTGCTAGAAAGGCTGGAATTCTAATAGGGAACGCTGAATTTACTTTGGGCACCAGAACATCTCACTCAATCTACCACAAGTAATGCAGACTAAAACAGTCAGGCACACACATAGTATATTAGCAGCTATAAATACACACCTGTGGTTATTGTTTAAAATTTCTTAGTGGTATTATCAAAGGAAAATGTACATTTTGAATTACTGTCATTTTCGTCTCTGCGGAATGTGTAGGTGCTTGTATGTATGGTTAGTTTGTTCCATCCTCCAGAAAGCTCATTGGCTGGTGTTCAATTCCTTGCTGTGGCCATAAATAGCACATAGGCTGTGAGTAAAGAGGTCACTGTCATATGCTTCAACAGGAAAGTCCAACTAGGCAGAACATGGCTGCAGCATAAACAGACAATCAAGCATTGATGTTCATTTATATATTCATGATATGCAGATATTTTGCATATGATGAGCATGGTATTTAAATAGCATTATTATTATTATTATTATCAATAATAATAATATTAATGATAATACGGCTAATAATAATAATTAATTTTTATTAAGCCATTCCTTTTTACAAGAGATTTACCAAATTTAATTTATATAGTGCTTTTCAAGAATCCAAAGACACTTTGAATAGGTGAGGGAAAGACTGAAGATACAGAGCACAGCCATGCAGTAATAAGTGCAAGCACATATACAACGCAGTAATAAGTGCAAGCACATATACAATGCAGCAATAAGTGCAAGCAGATAT
>JAODKM010000039.1:22587313-22620095 GCA_026780845.1 Petrocephalus sullivani
CCAATGAATTTAGGCAGCTTTATGTATTCTAAAGAGAATCTCTCTGCCTCATCCATCCATCCATCCATCCATCCATCCATCCATCATCCTCCTGTTTCATTCAGAGCTGCACCGCTGTGCCGTGTTCTGCCTGCTGCAGCTGGGCGGCGAGATCTACGATACCGATATGGTGATGGTGGACCGCACACTGACAGACATCTGCTTCGACAACACCATCGTTTTGTGAGTCTTTTCTATGCCAGAATGCATAGAAAATAATGCATTCACTTTTGCTCAGTCTTCCATCTTACCCTGGGCTCTCCAGCATTCTAGAGCATCTAAAGGCTGTTCCCATTTGTACGGCATTTTTCAGTCATGTGTGTGTCGGTGTGCACTGTGCAGCAATGAGGCCAGCCCCGAGTTTGAGCTGCGAGTGGAGCTCTACAGCTGCTGCACTGAAGATGAATTCTCGACCTGCAGTACTCCGCGCAAACTGGCCAGCAAACTCAGCAGCTCCCTGGGTCGCTCCACGGGGAAGAAGATGCGGGCGGCAATGGAGCCGAGTGTCTGCAATCCGGTGAACAATGGAGGAGCGGCCACCCTCCTGTTACCCATGCCCGCTGTCCCGTAAGAGCCTGATATTTGGGGGGTGGCAGTGAGCCCATATGATTAACTTTTTTCAACAAATCACATACAACTTTGCATGCAATAAAAAGGCTAACACTGCATGACAGACCCCTGTGCAGAACACCCTCTCACTCAAGCTGGTTTTTGTGTCCAGGGGACCAAAGTATAATGTCCTGGCCTACACCTCGCTCACACTGGCACATGTGCAGGACAGCTTTCGCACACATGACCTCTCCATCTCTGGGAACGGTGAGTCACTTCTCTCACTTTCAGCCTTGACTCCACCTTCTCCTCAACTTCTCTATTTATTTTTTTTGCATGCAAGAATATAATGGAGCCAATCCAAAAATCCAATCCAATATGTCCAAAAATATGTGCGTGTCTGACTCATGCCCTTTGCTTATGCCTCTTGCTGTACTGCTGTTCTTTTGGATTATAGTTTGCCACCATATGTTAAGGTCATTGTCAAACTGTTTACTAGAAATCTGTTTTTTAAACTTCTCACTAATGTATAATAATGATACATTTTTAAATTTCAACTGCCTGGATCAGCCGTTTTACAGTTTTACAATTTTTACAGTTTACGTTTTACAATTTTTTGCTCCCACTTCGTAAGACTACCCTTATGAAGGGTTTATAAGTGGTTTCTAACCAGCTTATTAATTAGGTTGTAACACCTTGGAAATCATTAATAAACCATTATAACCAAGTTTTTTTTATTAATGAGTTACTACCATTTGTAAGTGGCAAAAGGAAGCCTTACTGTAAAGTGGTACCTAATTTTTTTCAGCCATAGACCGCGCTATAATGGAGTATTTTATACTAAGCATTGCCTTTTCATGTCACTCTCCTCTGCCTTTGCTGTCTCCCTGCGCCAGAGGACTGCACATACTGGCTGCCGCTCTATGGCAGTGTCTGCTGCCGCCTGGCCGCTCAGCCGCACTGCATGACAGAGCAGATGATGAGTGGCTGCCTAAAAGTCAAGGTAACAGGGGGCAGTGGAGCGGTGCAGGCCAGATCTGCTTAGCTGGTTTCAGAGCCCATTCTCAGCTGCCTGCTTTTCTGTATTCCTCTCCCAGCCACTAGGAGGCGATCATCAGAGCTGGACAAAGGTGTACGGTGTCTTGAAAGGGACAAATCTCTTCTGTTACCACAGACAAGAGGACATGGAGGCAAATGTGGAACCAGCTATTACTATTGCTATCAATAAGGTTTGTTTGAAGTCATTTGTCCTTATAACATACACAACTTACATCTAAAGTTTTTAGTTGTTATTTTTTATAACTTGGGCTCTCTCATTAATGGACCTTTCTTGGCCTCCACAGTACTTTGGGCTAACTCAGAAACTTCATCTCTCCTTGTCAGCTGATACCTTCTTGTAAAACCTGATTTGAATTGTTTTATATTCATTATACTTCTATGATTCCTGAAAAATAATTTACATTTAAATATATCCATTTAAATTCTGATTAGTAACCATTTTGTTCCTTACACTATGTTCATCATTAGTTATTTAGTTTTTAGTATGTAAATCATTCTCCAGGACAGTTTAGAGTTTAGAGTTATTGGACTACAAGGAGTGTGCTGCCATCTACTGTCACATTTTTGAACTGGGGCATTGTTGGCATTACAGGCGATATTTCATACATGGATTTAATTTAGTCTGACATATGGTTTCCTGCTGAGTTTTCCAATGAAATGAAGAATGAAAATCCTGAATGAAATTGCCACACGACCAAAGCCAGTGGGAATTAGCATAGATAATTAGCGTAGCATGGCTTGCTCCTGTTGGAGATAGCGTGACAATAGACAACTAACAATTAGGTTATGACGCCAACGGGGAGTAAATACAAGAAATACAAGACAATAATCACAGTGGACAGGAGTGAAAGTGTTATGGTGCATATTGGTTTGCATAAATACATATGAACGTATTTATTCAAAACGGGACACAGTATTTTATTTTACAGTATAGAATGATCCTATAAAATACTGCTAACACTACGGGTTAGTGTACTTGTTAGAAACAAACAAAGGAACTTTTTGTGAAGACATAGCAAAAGATCATTGTTCCACTTCCAGAATTTGATGCATTTTCAGATGTTGCCACTTTGTAAGTGACTTTGGGATGGAAACTTACAAGATATTTTGCTTGTCTGCTTGTCTGCTTCTTGGTGCAGCTAACTGCCATTCCAGTGTGTCAGTAAGTCATATGATGCAGCTGATACATATTTCACACCAAGAACTCCATCCAAGTCATCCTGCTGTTAATATATTTTAGACCAAAAGTTCCCAGAGTCAGTGCCATGCATGTTTCCTGTTCTTTCCTGCCTCTAACCAGCAGGTGTTCTTTTTTTCTTAAATGGGGAAATCTATCCAGAAAGTTCGGGAAATATGTAGGTCTGTTCTGGTGTTGTTTTTCCATGCCGGGTAAAAGCAGATTTCGATGTGTAATGCAATGTATTCCATGTAATTTAGTAACTGTAGTTTTTTTTTTTTTATATTTCCTTTACAGTATAGCACGTTGATTGTTTAACAAAAAAAATGTTAAAGGTAGTGACAGAAAAAACAGACACACAGTGCCGAAACCAAACTGACTACAAGGAAAATGGCAAAGAAAAACTGGCTTTCTCATACTGGACCAGGGTATTTTAATGAAGGAATGGATGGCTGTGTGTTGTACTGTATGAAGTTGGTGCTGAACCACTGACTAGTAGCATGTGTGTATATGTCTCTCAGGAAACAAAGATCCGTGCCGCAGAGAAGGATGCCCACTGCAAAGGGCAGAGCATCAACATCAGCAACCGCTACGGGGGGGAGGAAGTGACACATACACTTGGCACGGAGAGTCGAGAAGACATGCAGCGCTGGATGGAGGCCTTCTGGCAGCAGTTTTACGACATGAGTGAGTGCATCAAAAAACATGGCCACGCTGCAGCTAATCTGGATTGTAACCAGAAAAAATATGCTATGCTATGGGGAAACTTTTTCCATTGGCTGGCACCAAAAACCTTAAATTATGTTTGGTCAAAGTAAATTTACATTAGTACACTGGAAGTAGCAGATAATGCTATAAACGCTCATAATCTCGTGCCATGGGTCTGAAAGATTGAACATGTAAATCATAATATTATTATTTGATTTAAAGTTGAGGCAAGTTGTATATTCTGGAAATTTAACACACTACACCATTAGTTCATTTTTTATTTCTGTTCTGTTATTTTTCGTGAAGTTAGGTCAATCTAACATGTTCTTTAGTGTTCTAAAAGGCTGATGATTAACAAAACCCAGAAATGTCCCCCTGTTTTTTTCTAAACTTCACCCACTCTCCATAAAAAAAATGGAAATCAAGGTTTCTCAGAAATCAAGGTCTGAACCAAAGCATGCATTTTGAGAATCATTACATCCCCTAGCAGTACTTATTTAGGGAACATCTATGCCAACCTAGTATGGTCTGCACCATCTAGCCAAACCAATGGTTCACTGCCATTATTTAAGTTAATTTCCAGAAATGTTTGGTATATTAATGATATTCTGCAGTGATTATGTTTATTATGCTTTTTCCTATCTTATTTTAACTATATTTCATGACACTGGAATGAATTCTAAAGTCATCTGAGCCTATAAAATGAAAGTGCATGTAATGGATTGGCGTGCTGTAGAGCAGTGTTCCTTTATCTGGTCCTTGGGGATCCTTAGACATGTTGTGGACTGTCTGGCAAGGTGCTCGGAGGGAGCAAAAATGTGGATGGGCTGTTGGTTTCCGAGGACCGGACTGGGAAATACTGCTGTAGAGGGTGCTCCTTTACCATGTGCCCTGAGGTGCCTATGCCAGGCATGATCCTGTTTCTGAGAAAGTGAACTGAAGATGGATAGAGGCATCTAGAAAAGAATGACCGTTGTCTATTACATTTTAACCACAAAGAGCTGACATTTTAGGTTCCCTGATGTTTTTAAACTGGATGGTTTGGCTCACTTTCATAGATAAGTATGCATGGCATATACCAAAAGTGGGTTATAAGGGGATGTCATCGCATTGACACCTTTCTCATTTAGGCCAATGGAAGCAGTGCTGTGACGATGTAATGAAGATTGACACTCCATCACCAAGGAAACCTGCCATCATGATAGCTAAACAACAAGGCTCTTTGTATAATGAGATGGGTAAGATTATGTCTCACAATACTTCATTAACTACACACCATCATTGTTTTCAATAAGACATGTTCTGGATAGGCTTGTTTATCTATAAATTGAAAATTATGTTAAACCAGCTTCATTTTAGGATATGTTTGTGTTATGCCTTTTATAATATACAGCTCTGGTACCCAAAATATAATATCCTATTTATCGGTAGGTGCAGTTTGCAAATTAAATTAAATTAAATTGCACAATTTATATAGGTTAGGACATCTCTACATCTCTGTATCTCTACATAAGGCTCTTCTCACTCTCCCTCTTACATATTTGCATAGGTGTTATCATTCCTCTCAAATGTAGCATGACATTTATGGCGAGCTATAAAGTTTTAAGAAGCTGTAGAGCATTTTGCTATCTAAAACCTGGTATTATATCAGATATTGGTAGCAAACTTGCTATCAGCAGCATCCCTACAGCTACGCAGAGCTGAAATAAACATTCAGAATAGTGCTCTTGCTTGAAGCAGTATCTATCTTAATTATTTGAACATCTTATTTGGAATTAACTAGCAATAAATAGGCCAGCACGTTGTAAAACACAGGCAACAGCAGAAACTGCGTTAAACCAATATTACATTTCCGAAGAGGCTTTCATTGATTCCTGAAGGAAGTGATCTGGTTCAATGATGGATTAACTAGGTATATCAGGATAATTTCTTTTTCAGAAAAGATTAGAAAAGTGAAAAAGGGGTGCCTTCTATTACCTGCCTTCTGCATATTCTGTGAGTTCAAGAGGATCCAAGAGTTTCTCCACTGCTATTGATCTAACTAATCCTCTTTGAATACACTGGGGATGGTACCGTTTCTCCTTCTTGCGCTCTGACTCCAGTACGCTCTCTCTCTCTCTCTATTTTCTCTTCCTTCATTGATTTCTTTATCTGACTCTCCTTTCTGCCTGCCTTTTATTCGCTTCCCCCTCTCCCTTTTCCCTCTGCTTTTTTTTTTTTTTTGGTACTTTTAACATTTTCACCGCTGTCTTCTCCCTGCTTTATTCACCCAATCTGCTTATTTTGTTTGCATCCCTTTTTGGACTCGTACCCCCCTCCCCCGTTTTACACGTGCATTACCCTCTTCCCCCTGCCCTGGCCCTGGCATCACACTGCCTCCCATGTTCTCCCTCGCCCCTGCTTCCCCTCCTCGCCTTACGCAGCCACACCTCTACCTGCCTCTGCCTCTGAGGGGCTCCTGTTGCAGGATAATGCCGTTTCTGCTGAGATCCGTGCTCTGCTGTCTACCTATTACAACGACAGGTGAAGTAACAACATCTCTGCCAAAAGTTCACACCATAACACGCTTGTGAACCGTAGGAGAAAAATGGCCGTCGCAGAATGAATTCATCTATCATGTATTCATCTCCATTATGTACAAACTCAGCTTTGCTTTGCTGTAAAAAAAAAAAAACAAGATTATTTGCCATATGGTCAAACCATTCAAAGTTTAAATTTAAAAAACCTTTAAATAGACTTCCAACTAAACTTCTAACATTTTTTGCTGAAGAATCTCTGTGATTTTTTTCCCCACTGTTGTCACAGTGCAAAACCACTCCGTAGTAATGTTTAAGGTGGTTTGGGTTCCAATGTGACACTGAGACAACAGACAAAAAGTTGAGGATTGGTAGGGTTTCCTAGCAAGCAAGGACCAGACTAAACCAGGCTGCTTTTTCCATTGCAGTAAGAAAGTTGGACCCAGGCACTGACATAACTGAGAACATGGATTAAAAATGAGAAAGCAGCAGCTACAGGGCTGTGTTAAAATTCTTAGCTGTCGGGGTATATACAGATATTTAAAGCTACAATAAACATTCTCAGTAAATTCGGTAACTTTAAATTTAAAGTAGACTGACTACCATAAAAAAGAAGTTTAAATTAAACTGCACAGCCAGCTTTAAATGATGGGTGATTTTTACTCAACAGTCAAGAGGCACAAAAATTCATATACTTTTGTACATCATCTAATGCAAATGAACTGTTCAAGTTTCCGAGCAGCACTATACCAGTCAGGCCATGATAGATGCTGGCATGTAGTAGGACTGAAGCCACTGAATGCTAAAGATGAAAATGTAAAGAGAAACCTTTGTGGTGTAGTTTGGCATGGAGTAAATCGAGAAAGGACACAGCTGACCAGTGGAGGCTGTGGAAAAATGATGACTGTTTTTCAGGGAACAGTAGCAGCTCTGCAAACAGAAATCACCCATTTCTCTCCCTGTCTTTGTTACTTACATGGCAAAACATTCTGATCTGTTTCATTTTCCTTCCTCTTGAACTACACTTGTTTGCATGCCTGAAAACCTGATTAACCAAAAGGCTCCGATCCATCCACAGAGACATCCCTGATTTTACATGCAGGAAACCTAACTGTCATGTCTTATGAATTTCTATTTCCAGTGATAGAGTGAACTGGAAGGGTACTATATGAAAACTCTACATGATCATTACATAGAATGAAAAGCTCTTTTCAATATGTTAAGAAATATACAGCTGATTTAAAACCCAAAACGCAAATCAGCCATAATTACAATGGGTAATAAGATAAAGTAATATGACAAAAAACAACATTCCATGGAAATCTGCAATAACAATGGAAAGAGGCTGAAATTGATGTTATGAATTTCTGTTACTCCTATGTAGCACAATAATTAAACCATTTTTTTCAGTCCGTCTCACTCACTGGTCCCGTAAAAGTCTTCATAGAATATCAGAGTGTGGCATATATATCGTTGTCGGTGGATTTTATCGTTAATGTATCGCTTAGTTTCTCCGCAGTCTGGTATTTGTTGTGTATTTGGTGGTCCCATTGGTGGTGACGAGCTTGTCTTCTCCCAGTTATTGACACTTCAGATGACATCGGGATGGTGACGGATATCTTGGCAAGGCGCCCACAGGCGCGTCACCAGAGGCCCCCGCCTGGAGCCGCCCCTCACTGGACGTGTGTGTTTGAGGAGCCTGCAGGCCCCCATTTGCCCCAGCGCCTGGCCCAGCCCCATAGCACCTCTGTTTGCCGTGGCTCGTTCTGGGACAGCGCTGGCCCCTCCTCTCCGCACACTTTCTCGGAACCCTCGGGTGGCTTTCGCTCCCGTGCCTTTTCTCTGGACGCCAGCCGGAACGGCCACACCTATAATGGAGGGCTGAGATACGCGTGGAGGCCAGCCCTCTCTTCTGCCTCGTCCCTCAAGCCTCAGGCGGCCTCCTTCTGCTCCGCTTCAACCTCCAGCAGCAGCTCTAGTGAAGGAAGCTACACTCTTGATTTCGAAGGTGACCCCATCTTTCGGCTTACGTCAGCCCGCCATAGCCTGAGGAGCCTGCGTGCTAAACTGGATCCCCGGAACTGGCTACAGAGTCACGTGTAGCACCCCCCATCCCCAGTCAGAACATGCTGTTCATGTGGGTATTATGCCTGGATGTAACTGGAACCATACCATTAAGGTCTTCAAAGGAGATACGATAGGATTAAAGGGTAGTTAATTGGTCATGTCAAGTTCCGGTGTTCTCTCGGACGAATGCATGAAACGTTTTAAATATTTAAATTCAATATCTGAAAAATCTGACAAGAAAATGATAACTGTCTAGCATGTAAAGATAATGAAAGCACTGCATTAATCACTGACGAAATAGAATAGAATTCTTCCATGTAAAAGATTTAGGTAATTTTACTTTGGTAGTTGATTTGGAGTCACTGGCAGCTTGCATGCACAAGACTTGCTCTTTACATGGCTTTTTAAGCAACATTAAGAAACTATCACAGCTTATTACTTCCAGATATTCATATCTATTTTTATGTATGTAACATTGGGTGGCGCTGTGCTTTTCAGATTGTGTCTGGGAGATAAAAGAATGCTGAATCACTGGATGGGCACTTGAAATGGTAACTGATCTAAGAAGCATCATTACATTAATGTTTTTGTGTCACAGTGATGTCATCATAGTTACTGTATAGCACAGGATCTCTATATACCTCGTTATTTCTACATATAATTTGTTCTCTCGCTCTCTAAGAAACTCACAGGGTACCCAAGGAATCTGTGTCCCCCCCACTATTTTTAGGGAAAGCAATGCAAATTTTTTTTGTGTCATCTAGTTTTAATAGTTTTAGATATAGCACAGGAAAATGTTTGGTTACAACATGGGGATGTAAAAATGAGAATGAGACAGATACAACTAACTGATTTTTATTTTTTTTTATCCATGGTGCTTGTGATTTCACTATTTTGTTTTGTTAAAGGTATTAGGCTAAGCACTGCTCAGTAATGGCAAACTATCCTAGAACACATTTCAGGCCTGCAGAATGCCATCATAAGAAATTCTGAATGGAGCATATTGGCTTGGCCTGCTCCTCAGTGTAGTTAATTTCAGCCCCCCCCCCACAAACTCAACAACAGAATCCAATTGGACATCAAATATTCAAGTAGGTCTTTATGTTTCTTATAAAAGTTAAACTTTAATGAAACCTGACTCCAGATTATTTTAATTTTGGTATTTGTTTATGGTACTTATATATCACTGTGTAATTTAGGTTGACTCTGAATACTTTTTTAAAAACTATTATTGCAGAACAGTGTTGCACGGGGTCCACTTTTGGCCCTTTAAGTATGAAAGCAGTTGATCTTGGTTCAGGGACTTCAGAGCAGAAAGGTACTTTTCAGTGTTTGATCAATTCAGCTCAGGGACTGACGTAGCTGCGTGTGTCTGATTGATTCAACTCATAGGCTGCTAAGGGATTTAGCATGTTTCATCAGTTTAGCTCAGGGAATGGCGTAGGTCAGTGTGTCTGATTGACGAAACTCAAAGGGGTGATATTTGTCTATATTAATGTAGACACAGTTGAAACCAACCGAAGTGAATAGTTAGAACATTAGATCATAATGCCTCATGCTTTTATGCTAGTGATCTAGTGTGTACTATTAGTGATGAGAGAGAGAAAATGAGAATTTGTCAAAACAATTTATTTGCGTTGCAGAAATATCAATTCGAATTTAAAGCAAAGCACAGAGCAATATTTGAAGTGTTCAAATATCATTGTGGACCCGGATACGTGACAGACCAAGTGAAAAGTCCCATCGAAAGAGTTCCAAGTGTAAGACTTATGTCCAGGCAATACAACAATGTAACTATAACCATACCATAATCTTTTAGTTACGATCAGTTACGATCAAGCTGAATATCCATTGGAAGATTCAATTTGATTCTTTGTATATTTAAAGGGGCAGAGCCTTCTAACCGACGAGACGAGATCTGTACACTATGTACACTAGCCGCAGTCACATGCAGCACAGCTTCTCAGCATTCTGTGTTGGCCTGAAAACCAGTCTAGGAAGAAAGGCAAGGGATGTGCGAAGAAGGAATGGGATTCATGATGGGAAAGTCACTCAGTGGGAGTTGTACTGGGTCAGGCACATATACCAGAATAATTTTGTGAGTCCGGTCTCGTTGAAAATTTGGTGGTGAAGTATGATCCAGGGTTACAGGCTCCTGTCAGTTTCACCTTATGCTAACAGGTTCATGCCAGAACCAGCAACCTTATTTATTCAACAAGTACTTTGTTGTCTTGTTATTTTTCTTAAAAACTAGAAAGTCAGGTATCCTAGTCTGAGGATCTGACTAATGCAGCGATCTATATAAAGAAATACTTGAAACTGACAAATCTTTGAATACAATATTTAAATTTAGTTTTATTGTACTGGCCCAATTAATCAACCTACTCCAACTTTGCACTCATTTACCGTGCAGCTACATACTGACCATACAATTAATTTATTAATTTACAATACAATTTTATTTATTTTCACCATAGGCCCTGATGTATTCCCTTCAAGTATGGTATATAGAGATAAACGTCGCTATATATTGTATAAAAAATGTATGCCTATTTGTATTTTAGTGTATATGTCTAAATGAAAACTTTCAAGCATAACCTAACTCACAATAACAGTACATGTTTACAGCGATCATTGTGTATTTTCTGTTAATTAAATTTCCTTTTTTTGTGAACATCATTCATGTGATGCGCAGCATTCTTTGACAATGGAGCTGTCACATTGATGGTTATTAGTTGAGGGGTTGTAAGACAAGCTTAGAATCCACGTTCCTATACTGCTAGATAAATTAAGTTCCTTGGGTTCGGCTCCCTTCACTTTGCTTTGCTTTTCTCTTTGAGATGAGTTTGAATTTGAGATTGTATTTTAGGCAAAATGGGTATTCACGGAAACATGCAAGTTTGAGTCTGATATATACCTGAATGAGCTAACTGTACTGCATTGTCTACATTAGTTGGATGTCTGTATGAGGGATACAAAGAAAATTGTAAGAAGAAATTATAATAAGGAATTCAGTATTATTTTTTGCCTTCTATATAAACATAACTTTTGTTTTGTCTGGCTGTTATTTCAGTCTATGTACATTAATATTAGAATTAAAGTTGTTAATGTTTTTTTCTTTTAAAGAAACTCATTTGAGGTTTTTTGAGGTCTATTTACTTGAGCTCTCTTACTTGAACAATTTAGTATTTTCAGTATTTTAATGCTTGTATTTTCATTAAAAGTTGAACAATTGCATGTGAGGTGTATATGGGAGGACAAACTTTATGTGGGGGTTTTGAGTTTAACAAACCCAGGAAGAGGAACGAGCCAAAGCTGGCTGCTTCGGCTTTGGTAGGAGCGGCTCATCACCAGACCCCTGCCTCCGCTGGGACACCCAGTCCCCCTCTCCACAGTGAATTAAAATATGTGCTGAGACGATGGAGGTTCCTTTAAGAAAACGGGTGAAGCAATGTCTCATCCAAAAAAGAAAAAAACAAACATACCATAACATTCATATCAGAAATGATATTTATAATGGCAGTGTATTTTTACTACAACCATTTCCATGTGATATCAAAAAAGTGACTTCTCACGAGTCTGACGAAGTATTGTGCAAAACGACACCACCCTTATGTTGCTAAAAGGAACTTCAGTGAAGTAAAACTGCCGTGCTAAGCTGTTAGACTATAATGCATTTCTCATGATTTGATTGGACTGTGGGACCTGACGCGATTTTAAATCCACCCAGTGAAACAATACCTCTCCTAGGAGCTTCGTTGGACCTCTTTCAGTAGGAACTGACCATGGTTACCATGAAGACCCCACATTGCCAAATTGTCTTTTAGTACGATATGACCCACGCTGCATAACTTACATTTTACTAGTAAAAATTATGTCTTACTAGTAAGAATACGTATTCCAGATATCTATAAATCAATTTTGACTAGTATTATTATTACTAGTAAATATTCACATTATACATATGTATGTCATAGGGTAGATATCTAGAATTCAATTTTTTTTACAAGTAAAAACTCTATGTATTGTAGATATATAGATTTTAATTTTGAGTAGTAAAAATTCAAGGTCCACCATATCCATAATTCACTTTTTACTAGTAGAAATATCATTGCCCATATTTGCAATGAAGTTGTTACTACTAGAAATTCACATTCAATATACGTGTTATTTCAGATCTCTAAAATAATTGCAGACTAGTAAAAACTGAATTATGGATGTGGACCTGTATTTTTTACTTGATGTAGATATCTGCAGTAGGAGGTTTTACTAGTGAAAACTGAATTATCTACAATATGACTTCTTACTAGTAAAAATTATAATTTGTACTAGTCAAAATTGATGCATAACTAATTTTTTTATTATTTTTATTAGTTATAATGGTATTTTTATAATTAAAAATAAAGTTTTGATTTCTATTATATATTATATTATTGTTGTTATTATTATAATTATATATTACTCCTTATATTTTTAAAAATAAATTTAAAGCAAATAATTAAAAAAGTCCTTATACTATTAAAAGACAATATGGCTTGCCATACCCCACACTTTGGAGACGTTCCGACCCAGTTGTCTGACCATAATGATTCAGTTCTTGTCAAAGTCACTCAGATCTTTATCCCTTCTGGATTAAACATGTCAACTATGAGTTCTGGGTGCTAGTTTACCATCTGATATATCCCAGACCTTGACATGCACCGTTTTTATTATATAGTCAATATTATTTGTTTGACATGGGGTGGTCATAGTGCTTCTGACTCATCAGTGTATCTAAATGAATCTACACCTCGTAGTAAGAATGTTGCAATTTAATGTACTAACATACATATATTGAAGATCAAAATTTAATTTCTCTCACTGATTATCACGATGTGCTACTCACATTATCTAGACATGGGTACTGTGAAATAATGGTTGATTTTGGAGTGGGTTATCAATACAAGTACCAGTAATCATCTAGGGCTGGAGACAGTGAAGCTCTACAACAGTTTATTTTGTGTTCGTTTCACACATGTTCAAGGAAACAGCACATCTTATGTAAGTAAGTGAAGTAAATGGTTTGGAGAAAAGAAAAGGTTTAGAATGTTGAGTGTATGTGAATTTTAATCTAAATGTTGTTCGATTTCAAGATGTACAGTACTAATATGCAAACGTAGTATAAAGCATCTTTGAAAAGTAACTGCTATAAAATAAAAGACTGTTAATATAGTTTCACAACTATTTTTTATACATCACTCAAGGTACTTCTCCGCTCTAAGAAAAATGAGTGATAAGCTTGTAGTCAATTGAATTCAGCATGGAATAAGAATGAGGAAATTATTTATAATACGCTAGTCTGCAAAGGGAAGAAAGTTTGCACTTATTTGCTAGCATTCATTACTGAGGAACCTGCAAGGATTCCTATGGCTGGCAAGAGAGAACCAAGAAGGTGGAATTATCAGCATATTTTTGCTAGAATATCAACTGTATATTTCTCAAGTAACATTCCATATCTCAAAAATATAATGAAATATTATGGACATTTGCTGGATGGATATTTGTATATATTTCCTGCATGAAAGTAAATGGGGGAAGTGGACAGCTTCATGTGTTGAGTGGGATAACAGCAGAGTAATGAGATTCACAGTATAGTAAATCACTTGTTACCAAAGGAAACTGGCAGGCACCCGCTCACTTTTTATACTTTTTTGACCAAAATGTAAATGATATACTGGAACTTACAAGCAGCATGAGAGTATGATGAATTGCTTTTTACTATTATTGTATATTATTGTATTGAATTTGCTTTTTACTTTTAGAGGGGTACATCTATGTATGGTTTTGGCAGGTAAGCTAACAGAACATGAGAATATGGTGTTATTGCTGTGCTGCCTTCTAGTGACTAGAGTCTACTGATGCGAAGATAACATCCATATGTTTGAAGCAACCCATAAACATTCCATCTACTTCATCAAAAGACCCATAATACTGAAATCCAAAAGAACGTTAGCAATATCTAATGTTAAACCTACAACCATATTACCTGAAAATATGTATTGCTGTGCACAAATTGATCACATACCATGTTACTACATTCAGTTGTTAGATGTGATCTTATCTTGCCTTAATGTTTTTGTTTTAGATTTATACACTGTACGGCCAAAAGTATGTGGATACCCCTATTAATTAGAGGAACAGCGTAATTAACCGCACCCACTGATGACACAGATGTATAATTAAGCACACAGCTATGCAATCTTGAGTAAAAATTAGAAACAGAATGGGTAGTTGTGCATAGGTTAGTACCCTAGGTGTCAGAATTAAATATTGGACAAGCTGGTGTCCAAACACTTTTGACCATAAAGTGTACCTGGAAAAATTTGCATTAATAATGTACCTCTGTTGAATACCATTTGAATCGTAATAACAGAGAATATACAAATACAGAATAAAAACCAAATGGATTACGCACACAATGGGTTCTAAGGAAAAAGGGGTCTAAATGTGCTATATTATTACATTGGGAAAAGTTAAGTGTAATTTAATATAGTACTTTAAGGGAAAGTGTATGATTCCGATATGGGCAAAATTCTTATCTACATCTGAGAAACAGATTTACATTTTCAGGCAGAACAGTCAAAGAAGTAATTACAAAAATTACAAAATAATGGTCGTAAAAATTAAGAAAAAGTGAAAAAAAGGAAAAACCATCAAAGGATAAATGGAATAAAATAAATCATCAAACAGAACATCAGAAATATAAAAAAATCTTTCTTGCCAATCCTGGAAATGTATATTTAAGTCTAAAAGGAATGTGCAATAACTCCTTAAAGTAGTTAGGGTTATTATAACAAAAGCATAATATGTATAATCTATGCATGAATGACTAATTCCCTGCAAATCAAGTAGATTGAATCTGCTAAGATCTTAGACCCAGTTCTACAGCACAGTGTTAAGATCGCAAGCTCTCCATCAATTCAAGGGAGAACCTGCAATGGGCCAGTTTCACATATTTATGATGGCTATTTCCAATAGTGAGAACTGGCACTTCACTTACTTTTGTGAGGTGGGATCCTGATCTTCAGACTCTAGTGTTAGTTTACTAAACAAGGGACTAACTACTGATTGCTTATGATGATAAACGAAAGCACAACACTACTGAAAATGAATGTCATCCTTGCAGGTTTTATGTAATAAGAAACTGGGTATATTCTCCTCACTCTCCTTACAACGGTTTTTTTTTTGTTTTTTTACCAGTGAGCCTTATGTTTTGGTTGATGATTCTTCAGGCTTGCTTCCTGAAATACACATTTGCAGGGCACTTGACAGGTTACTGTTGTGCTGTTGCTATCACTGGAGGACAGCCACAGTGCCATGCATGCTACCACAATAAGAAATCCCCAATCCCTGAGGGAATGTGCACAGTCGTATGGGAAAATGCTTATGCATATCTGCTTGTAAAGCTGTCTCTGCATATGCTGACAGGGCCTTAGATGGTCTCCACGTAGTTGGCTGGGAAGAGCCCCTGACGGCCATCCTTACTGCATCCTCTCCACCAGGACTTGTCCACAGTTTCAACGGCGCTGATGATGTCACCAGGCTCCAGAGAAAGCTCTGATTCATCCTCTGTGAAAATTGGATATAAGGTGGTCGAGAACATAGTCTATAAACTTGAGCAGTAAATATATGTGAATATATGAGCATTCCGCTTCCAGGGTAATCCACTGGATTCCTGAGCTGCAAAGGACAAAATCATGCTGCACTATCCCAACTAAGTAAAACCTGTTCCTCCACTCAAGGCCATATGACTCATCAAAGCAGAGTAAGAAAGAAGAATTTAAAAACATATCAATGAAAGTTCTTCAACATAAAGCATTAGCAGAGGTGGAAAGTCCAGAAAATAACAATCCAGACCAAGATTTTGTTTCAACTAACCAGTTAAGTATAAGAGTCACAGTCACAGAGTTGGTTGGTTGAAACAAATTCTTGGTCAGGATTTTTCTATGAGTTAAAATTATATCTCTGACGGGGACTAATGTTTATGAGTTGTGAATAATTACTATTCACCTGTTATTAATGTCTCATTTGTATCACATTTAGTTTGAAGACAAATTTTACATTTCATGAGAACTGAAAATTGACGTTTTTCCTATATCTCCATGAAGGAATCATAATACATCCTTATACACCCAAAAATTTAGCAACAGATCAGAGAGGAGTCTCAGTTATGTCAAATCGGGTTATACTGTACATCTTATTACAAATATCTAGAGACTGTAATTACAAACGAATACTAGCTAGAATGAGCAGTGTTCTCGCAGATATTACTCAAACATCCTCCCTCAAGTGCATTTATAAAAGACAACTGTGGTGCTTGAGAGAGAAAAATCAGCTAGCAAGGTGAACAGCAGGTAACTTAAAATCAGCAATGATACTACGCATTCACACCTGCACCCCGTATCAGTACATTTAACCTTGTGATGCAGTGTAAGTGTGCATTCATCATACCAAAAAAGCTAATATAGCATTTATAGAATTTAATATACAGACCTGCTTGATAGTCATAAAGTGCCCGCACACACAACTGTCCATGTAGTGAGGACTACAGTAAAAAAAAAAGAAAGCAAAATTGTGAGCGATATTATGGAAAACATCCCAGCAGTTTAAAGAACTGTGTATATTATCAACAGCCAGAACCCACCATAAACAGAAACACAACAGGCATAAAGATGAAGCAAGACATTCTAAACAGTACACAGTTCCACAGCTACTAAGTCATAGTACCTTAGGTAAAAAAATGGAAGGTAGCATGATTAGACAAAGTATATGATTAGGAATGTATTAATAATGCATAATTGTAAATTCCTTTATAAATAATAAAGTATGATTGAATACTTGCGTGGTTATTCAAATTTTTTTGTAATTCAAATACAGATTAAAATCTCAAACATAACAAACAAAACTCATCAAACAAACTGGCATCAAGTCTACAGCTTGTATGGTTTTTACTTACTGTGAAAATTCACTTAACCAATAAATAATTTAAATAAGTTAAAATTACTGGAGAACTCAGCAGTATCTAGCCCAAAGGATGAAAACTGCGAACTCTGCTGTAATGTTTATCACCTTTTCATTCTCATCCATCTCATCTATGGAGTCGTCTTCACTCCCATCATGTCTCATGGCATAGGAAATAATTTCGAATTCTTGGGAAATTTCACGCAAATTCTTTTCCATTCCAGTTGGACTGAGGGATTGGTCTGTGAGAAGGAAATATAATATAATATGCAAAATGTGATGTGAGAGTGTAGTACCAGCAAACATTCAAAGCGTGGATGTTTTTACGTGACTACCTGTGCCGTTGTCTTCTTCTGTTAACCCATTTTCTGCTTGAGTCCAATTTTCATTGTTCATTCCTTGAGCCTTCTGGACCACTACTTCCCCCAGCATGATCAGCTGAACGTCATCTGCCCCCATCTCCTCTCCTATGACAGAAGATTATGCCAGAATTGTTAGATACTTAGCACTTTACCACATTCTACCCACCCAAATATTTGCTCATTCTACCTGGTAAGATGGGTTCCAGTTGTGGATCATGGACTGCCTCCTCCCCCTCCTCATTTTGTTCAAAATGGACTGGCTCCTCAGATATGGCGGAAAGGTGCATTACCATGGCAGAATGACTCATCTCTTCATCTTCCACCCTCTCTGGTCCAGTCTTTATCAGCTCTGTCCATGTATGTTCTTCTAATAGTTTGGTTTTTGTCTCAGAAGCCTCTATAGGTGTGACTTCTAAATTAGGGACCAGTTGTTCCACACACTGCCTGGAACCTGTGCAGATGCCTGCAACGCATATAGGAGCCTGTCTAAGGCTGGTTTTCGCCTCGATATTAGAGTCTTCCTGCATGTTGACTGCTGTCAATTCCAGGTTTGAGAGTAAAGAGACGCCAGATGAGACACTCTCATCACCTGCTAAAGCAGTGGCGGGATTCTCCAACAAAGCACTAAGTTCTGCTTCTAGTTGCAAGGATCCAGCCTCCTCTTCCGTGCCCACATTCACAGCCTTTGCTGTCATGTCTGAATCTGCTTCTGCTTCTAGGTCAGTCAGCATTCGGTAGGCGATATGTACCGCTGGACAAAAAGAGGCACAAATAAGTCATCATTCATCATCACTTGTCAGAGGAATTTTATTTTTCAAAATATAATGTCCATTGATATTCTATATATGAATTTGCATTGCTGTCTTACTGCACTGAGTCCTACCTTCTGGCTGCAAGTGGGTGGCCATTGGGGGAGTATCATCCTGATCCTCTGCCACCATTGTGGTACCCAGAGAGTCTGGGGGGGTGCAGGGATCACGATGTGGCTGAGACAAACTTGTAAGCAGGTCAGGTGAGGCTGCTGCTGCCAAAGGCTGGGCAGGGGAGGAGGAGAAACCGGGTGATGACGGTACTCCAGAAGGCTCTATCGAGTCTTCAGGTTTAACCAAGTTTGGAGAATGTGGTAAAGGGGACTGGGGCATGGTGGTTTTGGAAGCAGGAAGGCTGGGAAGACTGGAAGCTGGGGCCACGCGTTGAGGGGAGGTGGGTGGAGACGACAGAGGGGCACGACGTTGCGGAGGAGAGTTTATGGGACGGAAGTTGGCATCTGGTTGGCTTGTGGGTGATATGGGTTGGTTGAAGGGGGATTTTGGAGTACGGCTGAAAGGAGAGACCATATTTGGACTGCGGGGGGAAGAGGGCAAAGAGGAATCCGATTTCCCGAAGATAAAAGCTGTATCGGTCAGGCTGCGCTGGTAACGACGGAATGGGGGCTTGGCTGTTAAGAGAAAAAATAGAGAGATAAGGGTAAAAGATTATTTTGATATGTATCCTCTCCTCATTTAGCGAGTTCCATTCCAACCACCAGGTCGTTATCCGAAATGGGAAAATCACAGTAACCTCAGTATAGCTGTGACTGTGCTCCGCACTGCCAAGATTACTGGCTGCTGCCGTCACATTCACATCAAGATCTCGTACAGTTACGCCAGCGTTACGCCAGTATTACTCTCATGCCAGCTTACACTGTTGTCAGCTGTAGGGAAGGGTACCGAAACCCGGTACTAAACTTTAAAGACCGGAGTATCGATAAGCTCTAACGTTAACGGTATTGCTTTTGGTACTGGAGAAATTAATAAATCTGTTTTTTTTTGTTTGTATATAAACATAATCTCTCTGTTTATTTGACCAGCTCCGTTTTTGATTAAAACGTTAACCTAGAGTGCTCTCTCATGTGCGCGATGGACTGGGAAACTCTCACACACGCACATAGTCGCTGGCGTCGCTGCCCGATCTGCGGGCGCATGCGCAAAGCTGTTCTGCGTATGGCTGTGTAACATCCGCTGGACCCTGCCCCATCGGCGAGAGTATGCGCACAAATTTAAAATTGAATACATTGTAAGATATAAAAGCAGACGTACACAATCACATGAACAGATCGAGCAGGGACGGCCGAGCCGTAACTAGTGATGGCGGAGTGGTTAGAGGTTGGGAGTGCAGTTGCGCTTCACTAGAATCAATGCAGACAGTACTTGCTGCCAAAAGTGCAACAGGTGTTCTGTGTGTAATAATAGTGATTTGTTAAATAAATCTGTTAATTATGTTGTTAATTCGATTTGTTCTTCAAAACGTACCGATAACAATACTGTTAAAGTACCGTTAAAACCTTGTGAAACGTATAAGGGTGCTCCCTCTGTACAGATAATCTGAATTACAGTAGTAAGTACTGATTGGCAGGAATGGTTAAGTGTAAAAGGACTGTCTAAATAAGCATATGATTACAATAATAGCTTCTTGAATTTTGCCCGACCCATATTACCCCCCCACCACCGTTTCTCTTATGCCCTTCACCCCATCTCGCTCACCTGTACGTGGGGAGTCCGGGCTCAGTGGGACACCAGAGGATGAGGAAGAGAGCTGTCTGAAAAATTCCCGAGGGTTCATGGTGCGCTGAGAAACCAGCACTGCTGCCTCCTGCAGGCCGGGAACATCATGTTCAATTTCACATACGCATCACTATAAGAATTACGTGAAAGGCTGTAATATGGGAGGATGTAATAATGTTCCTGCAGTATATTTTAACAAAATGCTTGCCTGCAATGCGGACATATCGCAAATGAAAGGAGGACTCACCGCAGCCTTTTCGATAGATTCACTGCGCCTGAAGCGCGCTCGCATGTCTTCCTCGTGCTCTTTCTGCTGCTCCTCCTGTATGATACAGCCATGCTTTTCAGAATCATAACTATGCCCTCAGCAAAACGGCACGACTCTACTGCTCACTGACATCAGACAACAGTCGTCGCCGAAAGTCATTCATACACACTGCTGTCTACAGCATATTCAGTGAGTATACAACGGGGACTTTACCACGTTAATAGAAAAGTCATTTCCATCTAAAAAGCCTTGCCAGTCAAGTCACAGCTATGTCACCCCTATTATGGAGGAGCAATTGCTGTATCTATCCATGCACACCTGCAATGCACATTTCCCCCACCATGTGTCTCCCTCACTTACCCATCTGGCCTTCTCCTGCTTCCGAACCTCTGTTTCCAGTTTTGCTTGCATTTTCCTGAACGACAGAGACACAACGCTATCGCTGGTATATCTAACACTGCCTATATAAAACAAACTCTGTATATGCAAATATAAATTTATCTGGAAAGGGCTGCACTTAAGATGAGTAGAACGGGTGCAGGCATGTAGAATGAGTTATTCCTTATAGTAGGAGTACCCGATTTGTTGGTGACCACAGACCGGTTTATGTTGTGCAAAAACTTCATGGACCGGTAAAACTTGGAGGCGGGGATGGATCCCGGGTTTGATAAGTATAGCCGTTTCCATTTCTGTCAGATGCGGTCAGAAAGCTTGAATGTCAGGAATGGTTAAAGAAAAAGAGGAGGCTTAAAATTATATAAATTTTTTTTGGAAATTAACCAGCCCCTCCCCCACACCCCCAGCGTTCCATACTGGACCAGGGGCTGGCATCCCCTGTCTTATATTATAGGTGTGTGTTTGTGCACTGTGTCAGCTTAGCCATTTCAAAACCTCTGCCACAGTCACCCCAGTGTTTGCAGCCACCATCCAGTACACCCATGTATTTTCTTGCCCACTAGCACATACCTTGTTTTGCTGATCAATTCCTCATTGAATTATTTAGCTTATTAAGTTCATTAATTAAGATAACTGGTAGTGAAATTTAACAAACATATTGGGGCGCCCCTGAAGAGAGATTTGGGTGTTCAGCTAGCGATTCAACAAGATAAGTGATTTTTTTTTGGAAAACAAATTCTCATTAGTTTTTACTGCGTTACTCTTAATTTGCATATATTATAATGTTAAATTACAAATTTTCTTTCTGGGCAAACATACCCATCCTACCCAGATTGACAGCTGTATACATTTCCTCTGCCTGCCACGGATTTTTTCCACAATACAGTATGCATTCTGATGATGCATGTGCCCATGCGGCCTCACCTCTGCTCCTCTATCATCTGCAGTTTCTCCTCCATCTTCCTGTCCCTCTCATCTGCCTCCCTGCGCTCCTGCAGGATCCTCTCCCTCTCCCAGCGACGCCGGTCCTCTGTCACCCGCTTCCGCTCCTCCTCCTTCCTCTCCTCTTCTTCTCGCTGATGGTCAGATTGGTTAAACGTGCGGTGGAATCGTAAGATCGCGTAAAATAAGATGCGACGAAACTTTATTGATGGGCAGGATGGGGCTTTTTGTTTGCCAGCGACAGTGCAACTATATATCCAAACTCTACCTTAAAAGAAAATATTAAAATAAAATCTCAAAGTATAATGTAGACTGTCCCCGACTTATTATCTATGCAACTAATGACCACTTGCACATACTAAATTTAAAGAAATGTATGTATGTTTGCATGTATGTATGCATGTATGTGACACTAAATTCTGGGAAGTCGTTTGCCCAGCACTACAATGCTAGCTAGTGCATGCTGTGCTCCATGTGATAGTTACTGTGAGAAAGTACTATACTGTATGACAGCGCAACCATCCCAGCTCACACGCATCTCCTAGGCTCATTCTCACCCCTAAAAGTCCATAAACTGAGGACAGTCTCAGCCATAAACTGAGGACAGACTGTACAGTGCATGCCTTGTCAACATGTAACTTGCATAAATGACTGCAAGTGGGATAGTACTGGTACATTATTAATTCAGGGTCTACAACTGAACCTGTTTCTATGGTGGAAAGGCTGCAGGGGTAGTTGATCTCCATCTGGAGATGTTTAAAACACTCTATGCCATTGGGCTAAGGGTGATGATGCACTTCTTCGCTGTGGCGTGGAAAGTGGGTAAAGCACTCCCGGACTGACAAGCAGGGATGGCAGAAGGGATTTTATGATTTTAGTTGGCTTGGGAAAACCTGGGGAATCTGTGGGCTTTGAAAGAGCCTGACCTGTACGATACTGACACGAGACAGCACTGATGACCAGATGTATCATAATTGATCATATTATACACACACTCAGATATATGTGTATACATACACACACACGCATAGATATGGATAGGATGCTCACTTCTGCACGTGCCCAGAAAGAGTCTCTGTTGATCCTTCGCATCTCCATGGCAGCGTTAGTTTTTCTATAGTTAGTTCCCTGAAAAGAAAAAAGAATCAAAGATTTAGATCTGAATTAATGAACAACAGAGTATAACAGAAGTGTTTTATTAATAGCCAAATATTTGTCCTCGTCAGGCTTCCGTAGCTGATGCGAAGCCAAGGCTCACCACCAGCTCTTCCTTATCCACAATCCAGGGGCTTCGCTTAATGCGCTCGGCTGGGGCGTTGATCTTGCTGGCAGCCTCACAGATTGTCTCCTCTGTCACATCCTCAGGTTTGGTGGCATTGACAAATACGTGAGCCTCCTATGACGAAAAGGGTTGGCGAGGGTCAAAGTAAAAAAGCAGGGACTACGGGCACAAAATCAAATCTACCCCAAAGAAATTCAGAAGAACAGCTGTATACAAATGTTTGTGATGCGGTGACCCACTAGGAATCCGCTGCACACCATCAATCTTGCTTCAGAACCATGCCACAGCAGCAACAGGCCAGGAAACTACCCGTGGGAAAGACGTGGCTGGGGTCTATTAATTACCTCACTCAGAGGCCGGGATTGTCTTCCCCAGTGCTGGGAAAAAGCCCAGGGTAAGACCTGTTTATGCGCTCGCTCCTCTCACAGCAGGCAGCTCTGAGGACGACTGTCCTAAGGGGCGCACCGCTCTCTCGCCAAGGGACCTCTCACAGCAGGCAGCTCTGAGGACGACTGTCCTAAGGGGAGCACCGCTCTCTCGCCAAGGGACCCATGCCCACTGGCTTGGAGCGAGGCTTCCCTGTTTATCCCCTGTCCTCTAACCCCGAGATGCTAAAACCTGGCTCCTACCGGGGTTCTCGGAAACCCTCGTTTCCTATTCCTATATACTCCTTCCGTGCCACAGTTGATATAAACAAAAATCACACACACATTAAAAATATATTCATATATTCAACGATATTCATCAATGCAAGCAGCGAAATGCAAAAAACAAAGAAAAAGGAATAATGATCCTTATCTAAAGTATAAGCAAACTTTTGCTAGAAAGGGCTCCACTGGGTTGCCACTCATGGTCCTACAAATGTGTGGGATTCAGACTCGCTCTAAATCCTTCAGTCTGGGCTACTCTAGTTTAGTTCTGCTTACAGGGTCACACACACTGCATGCGGCCTGGTGTTGCTAGAATGCTGGCGCTCAGAAATTCCTCGCTGATTGCCCCGAGTGCCTATATTCTCCTTCGCCTCTCCCTCCTAGATACGCTACCATAACTAGACCTGCCACAGCTTCTATACTGCATTGTCATTTGTCGATTCCACGCTTGCCGATACATCTTCCTTATCTCCCCAACATTTCTGTTTACTCGGCACTATGCTATGTAAGCTTGTTCAGTTGTGTTAGTCTGAGGAGGATGGACTCCCCCCTTGATTCACTTTCCTCCCAAGGTCACTTCCTCTCCCTGTTGGGAGTTTTTCCTTGCAACTGTTACCTTAGGCTTACTCCCGGGGGAGCTCTGGCTCAGGAGTTTGCAAAGTGCTTAGTAACAATGCTCCTTGTTAAAAGCACTATATGCATAAAATTGAACTGAAATGATATAGCCATTTCCCAGTTGGTTTCTTTGGCAATACACTGGAAATTGTCTCTGAAAAAGAGAGCAAAGTACTCCCCTACAGTGCGTGCCCCCATACTGCAATAATAAAGAAAAAGAAACATGAAACTTCTCAGGAGTATAAAGAAGAATCTGGATTCCGGGGAACATACTGTGCTGCTAGCCATGTGCAGGCTGTCAGATAAGAGCTGCATGGGAGAGGCAGCTAAATCTGGGGAGGAGGTGGAAGCTCCTGGCTTCTGTAAGGATCACAGTGCATAATGAGCTCTCTCTGAGGTTAGATGGGGTTACCAAAATGCCCTGTGTGTGCGTGCGTGTGTGCAGGAGTGAGTGTGCCCTCTGATGGTTTGGTTCTCCATCCTGGGTTGCTCCCTGCCTCTCACCTGTAGCCGTCGGGATGCCCTATGTCACATGGGGTCCAGAGCCTGGCTACACATGGCTACAGAAAATGGACCAATTAAAAATAAAGCGCTGAAATATCCCACATACGTAAACATTCAGACCCACTGCCATTCAAAAACGATACAAAGTTTCCACTGATCATCTTTGAACTGCTTCTACAACTTAACACATCAGTCTGTATACTGTATGGCCCCCCAGCTGACAGAGCATACGAGGGGAAAAGCCAAGCGATGAGGTTAAAGCAACTCCTCCGTGTAAAGCACCTCCTCAGTGTAAAGCAACTCCTCCGTGTAAAGCACCTCCTCAGTGTAAAGCACCTGAGGAACTCTGATGAGGAAACAAACTATGGTCAGGTTTCTATGGTCTGATGAACCCAATGTAAGCACTGCACATAATCGGGCCAATTCCATCGCTGTGGTGAGCTATCATGTTTTGGTGCCATTTTTCAGCAGCAAAGACTAGGAGGCTTGTCAGGATCAAAAGGTGTGTGGCCCAGCCAGCACCCCCACTTAATCCCAAATGAACACCTCTGGAAAGACCAGACGATAGCGCTACATCCAGCCTGCCAGAAGCAGGCACACCCAAACCCAGGTTCGCCAAGCTTGTAGCATCCGAAGCAAACCTGTAGCTATAATTGCTGCCTCAGGTGATTCAACAAAGTGTCTGAATACTTATGAACATGTGAATCAAATGGTGTGTGTGTGTGTGTGTGTGTGTGTGTGTGTGAGAATCATGTTCCATACTTATCTGCATCATTACAAAGAAATACAATCTATTAAAATGATGTTTTATATATATAAATATAAGTATATGAATACTTCTATTGCTGCACGCTATATTGTATAAAACATTTTTCTGTAGTTTTGCAAATTGGGAATATTTCATACTGGCCCTAATGGAGTGATTATATCCACTGTTTTGTGTAACTTCTGCATTAATATTTATGTACATTTTGCATTTCTTTACATGTTTGCATGTATGTATGTTGGTTCTACTAAACTGTTCAATTCTGTATTACCAACATAATCACTATTGCACAATGACAACTAATCACTGATCCTAGCAAAACAAACACTTTAACTTCATTTGAACTCACCTTCAGTTTGCTTCTTTAGTAAAGGTACTCATAAAGGTACTACTCTGACAGAGACCAAAGAAGGCAGAATGTTCTAGCAGGTTGTTATTCTTGATAATAGAAAAGCAAACAGACCTGCAGGCCGAAAATTAAGCCTGGCTGTTTTGATCTAAAGATGGGATTAGATATTGCACATTTTATTTTACTTGCACATCAACTGTTCTGCCAATTCATGTAAAAACTGGCTTTATATACATTGTTTTCAGATTAGGCCTTAATGTTGTCTTCACTCTTTAAATTGTACGGCCCCTGAACTGGGACAGGGTAATTATGTATTCTTCTGTAGCTTTTGTCTACTCTCAAACATTTTCTTAGAAAAACATTGTCTCCAGTAGAACACAAGAAATAAAGCTGCTTTTTCATTACTGTATCATCAGCCTTCCAGTAGGATTTAGGTACTTTTATTGCCCATTCATCTTCTGCAGCAAACTCTGATCCTCACCCCTCTATAGACATGGATGAGCAAACTCCAAAATGTAACCCCTGTGCCATTCGTCGAAAAGTACCCTGTACAATCACAAAAAAACAATGGTTCCTAGAACAAATAGGCCTACAGATTAGGTAACGATTGAAATTTGGCCCCACTCAGCACATACAGTTCTAGTCTTGCTGTCAGTGCAATTTTGGCAGCAATAAGAACAGGATCTGGTGCCTTATACCGATAAGCCTCCCATTCAGCACTGCAGCACACCCACCCAGCACCTGCTGTTTAGACAAGCACTACAGAAAGATCTCAATTTGATAAGACTTTGATAAAATCAAGCAGGGTGGCTGGCTGGCATATCTACTCTGTGGGTGGCTCCACTGCCCCTCCTTTCCAGAGTTGGGGGTTTGAATCCCAGTCCAGTGTATGTTGGGTTTACATGTTTCTGTTAACCTGTCTCTGAATTGTCTCGTCATGTCTGCTATCCTGGAAGTGCCCTGTCTTCTGCTGATCAAGACTGACTCAAAATTTCCCTGTATCCCCAACCAGGACAGGTGTTAGTTGGATGTTACCTAACCAGCAAAATAATTCACACACGGACTATGTGCTGGTATGGCTGTCCTTTATACTTACAGTCTCAGTGCCTGACATTTCACCAGTGACTCAAATTAAAGATAAGTTTCCTCTTTTACCAGCAGAGGGCACCATGGTCAAAAGACCTACATTCAAGTTTTACATCTGCCTACCAGGAGTAACACAAGATCCTCTACATGCAGGAAAATGATGACCATAACTACAAATTTGTAGAAAACCAAATGGTATTTTTTTTTAAACACGGAACATACAATTATTTTGTAAGATTGTAATATTTAATAATTACAATTAATAATTTGTTAGAAGAGTGGTGTTCAGTAACAAAAGATACCTTCCAGAATTCAGTAGCAAGTCTGAAACAGTCATTATGTTCCAAGTCCAACAAGTATGCAACACAACAAGACAGGCTGCTTTCTTTACTGAAATTTGTACTAAGGGATCCACTGAAATGGCATGTCTGAAGTGGAGATCCACGGCCTTACTGTGGAATATTCACATTCCTGTTCAGAGCCATTTTCACTGGCACAAGCAACAACTAAATTTCTGTCATCTATTACTTTGTCCCAGATTGCATGGTATGCTAAGCCGACTGAAAACTATTTTAAAATATTACGTTTAAATTAAACCACAAGTGATTTCATTTGTTGTAATATGGCATCGGAGAAATGTGAGGTAATTTAAGAAAGTCATGGAGAAATGTCACACTCAAAATGAATGAAAAAATCCATACATTACTGTTAGACAATCCCGAGAGCCGTGCTGTAGCTATGCTAACACAGCTGTTCATAGCAGCTTTAACAGAATTTAAAGTAAACATCAGTCAAATTACCAGAGTACTCTGTAGCAGATTTTTGATGAACTGGTGCAACTGAATGACCAAGGCATAAAGTGACAGTGGGAAGGAAATATCTGTTGTAGTGCCACTCTCACACTCGGTTTCTAGGGGTCCAGACAAATATTTTTATTAGGGCAAAAACACAGATTGACATAAAATGACCTTAATGGACATCTGACCCTCCAGAAATACCAACATGCAAATTATGATGCAACTTAAATATAAGGGAAATGGGGGTTTATAAGATGGTATAAAGGTTTAATATTTAATTTAGTGTCCACGAAGAAAGTTAAAACAACAAACATTCCTTGAATACTTCTGAGGTTGACCGGGTGATGCATACATTTCACATGGTGAACAATGACCTTTGGTACAGACTGAATGACTCATTACGTTCTATTTAGCTACATGGAAATGTTAACTAAACAGTGGATAATAGGCATAGGATCAATTCAGAGAGGAAGGCAGAAACAGAGAGAATTCTAACTCTGTGCGCACAGCATACAAATCCATGTGGTTACAGCAGGCTAGTGGAGGTAGCTATATAGAAAGGCCCAGAACCCTACAGCGGCCCACAGTGAGGTAATGCACAAATGCACACAAACACACACACATACAATACATCTCTTCCGTGTGAGAACATCGATGTCATCTTTTTACGTGGCAGGCCACTTGGAACAATCACGTCAAGCCTACGTGAGACCAGAGAAAGTGCCAGAAACAACACCTTAGCTCATATGTAGAAATGTGGGTTAACAATGATATCCTTCAACCTTAAAAACCAGTGCGGTTTCAGACCTATTATTGCATTATACCTCAAAAAGCTTAGGACAATCTAACAATCGCTGGCATCCTCTTCCACTTTCTGAAGCCGCAGGAGCCCATCCAAAAAAAATATTTACTTACACTCACACAAAGTCCCAACGCACAAACGCACACATGCAGAATCATGTAAAAATGCAGTGGACATAGATGTATTAACTGGGGACAAATTCTTGTATGGAATTGATTAAGCAAAGATTGGTTGTTATGTATAATTTCTCCACCCTTGTCCAACCCATTTATCAGTAAAAGTCCAAGTGTGCCGCGCCCGCAGTGCCGTAGCAGGACAGAGCAGCGCGAGACGCGCGTGCTCAGGGCGGTGTGAGCGATCTTGGTCTCGACTTGTGTGTTGTGATGACAACTGTAACTAACAGGTCATGTGTACATGATTACAAACTGCAACACGCGGAATGGCGAAGAAACAGGATGCAAAGAGGTGGTGGGGGACTGCATTACTCTCCGCTTACTCACAGGGTTTTGAACACTTCCAAATGTTGAAGCAACTGTGAAGCTATGCTCGCTGTGCTAAGCAACTGCTGCAGCTCAGCCACATTCTGACAACTCATAAAACGGGACGAACTGTAGCGAGCTCTGATTTCTCTCTTATCTTATGTATGTATAATACAGATATATTGATAATATAGGTATATAATACAAGCTTCATATTATGCCAACTTCATCTACATGCATAGATAAGATTACTGATATTGATACTTATCTCTCCTGACTCTATATGTTGAGAATTAATTGACGAAGCACATTTTTCAATGTTAATTAGCTGCTTAAAATTAACAGAATTTATACTAAAGCTTGATGTCTATAGAAAAATTATTAGAACAACTACTGAGAAGATGGTGCGATAGAAGCAGGAGAGGACTGTAACTTACCTTGAAAAATGCCTTGATGGCAGGAACATGACTAAGACATTCCGTCTTACGATATTCATCCACACCCTCACCCACCTACGGTGAGAACATGAAAGAGTATTACGCCCAAGTACCTCTGAAAGGTTTAATTGATGCATAATAGTAGATAATAATGTATTCATTACTATAATGATAATGCTTCATTACTCACAAAAACCTTTACAATTCCCATAGCAGCGTCATGACTGCAGACTGTACGACACAAGACAACGCTACCCTGAGCTATAACCACAGCAACTGGTGACAATATTTACGAACTGCTTAGGAAATGCCTTTCTTAAAGTGACTTTTCGAATCTGACTTTGACCCAGGATCATTTCAACATGAGTACCACTTGAGAAAAAGTATGCAACATGATAACACCATAAAATAAATTGACAGATTTAAATTGCTCTATATTTGAGTATTTCTTACTGTGGAATTTGTAGAGTTTACAACAATCACCAAATATCACTTTCTGAACTGGAATATGAGTGTATATATCAAAAGCTGTATACAACAGCGTTTCATGAAGTATATTTGCTTGTGTGTGAGGCAAACAGGAAGTACTTAAGAGTGGAGGTGGTAGGCTATAGCCCAACCCCCTTCCCGAACCTCCCTGCCTGACTGGCTACAGATGCAACCTTTGACCCCTGCTGAACAGTTTCCATGGAAATCACTCATTAGAAGTTTTGGGAATGACCCAAGCATCCCCTCCCTTGCGTTAGTCTAAGCTTAAAGAAAAAATAGAAATAGAAAAAATACGTATTAATAACGGTATTCGCAGGAATTATTTATATATCTTATGTATATTTTTACAACTCAAGAGCTTCTCTTTTTATAACTGAATTAATGTTTCTAAATTCAACCAGTGATAATATGAATAAATTAGCATAAATTAAACTGAACGCAAATATTGAAATAAAGGCAGACAGAAGTGCCTTCCATGGACTGACCCAGGTGACCATCACGATACGGGGCGCTGACGGTTTGGCGTCGATCCGGCACAGTCCGTACAGCGGACGATTCATCTGGAACTTCCCTGCCAATTCTGACATGCCACCAGCTGCAGAAGGAGAAGCAGTATAAGGGAATGAATTAAGAGTGTTACAGTGTGACAGAGAGCTATGATACAGAGGGGAATACAGCAAAGACACACTGTAAACTGGCCCCTAGATGGCATCTCCTGATACAGAGGGGAATACAGCAAAGACACACTGTAAACTGACCCCTAGATGGCATCTCCTGATACAGAGGGGAATACAGCAAAGACACACTGTAAACTGACCCCTAGATGGCATCTCCTGTTCTGCCAATTTTTGCATTTTAGTGCCACTGCTTGACCAAATTATGCACTATTTAAAATATCCTACACATTCACTCAGTTTAAGCAATAACGGTATCTGTAAGCAAAACGGGAACGTGTAGGACCACATTATGCTTTCTGTTTTAGGGGAAGGCAGAAGATAGGGAAATTAAACTTAACAATGTTCTCTCTAAAGCTCTCTATTAGCATCTTGTATGTGACATTACCTCCTGAGTCGGACAGTTTGAGGTTGTTGGTGACCCCATCGTATGTAAACAATGCCCTGAGAAAGACAGAAAGTGCCATCAAAATGAAAGTACGATTTTTAACAAATTGTAGTTCTAAACAATATTCATGCACAAGAAATAAAAAACAAAAATATATAAAAACAACTTTTTAAGGTAACAATTGCATAAGTAAAACCTGAGTAAAACTTGTCAGGCTGCCAGGGTTAGTCAATTTCAAGTCATACTGTAGGTAGACTTTTAAAGTAGTGCTATGCTCTGACGGCACTGGCAAGCTCGCTTTTAGCTACTGGACATTCTCAGAAGAAAAGTGCAAATTCATGCCAATGAGATACACTGTATGGACAAAAGTATTGGGACTCCTGGCCATTACACCTACAGGAACTTTTATAACATCACATTTCAAATCCATAGGCATCAATATGGAGTTGGCATGCAATCTCCATTCTAGTCCATCCCAAAGGTATTCGATGGGGTTGAGGTCAGGGCTCTCTGGGGGCCAGTTAAGTTCTTCCACACCAAATTCACCCAGTCATGCCTTAATGGACCTTTGTGCACTGGGGCACAGTTATGCTGGAACAGAAAATAGCCTCCCCCAAACTCTTACCACAAAGTTGGAAGCATAGAACTGTCCAAAATGTCTTGGTATGCTGAAGCATTACGAGTTCCCTTCACTAGAACTAAGGGTTCTAGCCCAACCTCTGAAAAACAACCCCATACAGCCATACCCCATCCCTCCATCAAACGTTACAGCTGGTACAATGCAGTCAGGCAGGTAACGTTCTCCTGGCATCCGCCTAACCCAGACTCATCCATCAGACTGCCTGACAGAGAAGCGTGAATCATCACTCCACAACAAGTTTCCACTGCTCCAGAGTTCATTGGCGGCATGCTTTACACCACTTGATCCAACACTTGGCATTGTGCTTGGTGATGTGAGGCTTGCATGCATCTATTCAGCCATGGAAGCGCATTTCATGAGCTTCCCAGTGCACAGTTTTTGTACTGGGGTTAATGCCAGAGGAAAGTGAACTCTTAGAGTCAACAGACAGTTGGCAATTTTTATGCACTATGCACTAGTGGTGCAACGGATCACTGTTGATTCGTGATCCGAACCGATCCCTCTCCACGGTTCGGCACCCACGTGAGCCGAAGATTCGGGGAAAAAAAAGTTCCACTTAGGGCTGGGCCATCTCCTCCCGATCTTATGGCGCATGCGCATAATCACCAAGGCTTCAGATGACGGGCGAAACATTTGGCCAGACGCCAGCTTTTCGGTACAATACGGACTTTTACTTAGGCCCACAATTTGGTAAACAGATTAATAGTATGTCTAAAATATTACTAATCTGCATGGGCGTCAACAGGTCCGATCATTCGGGGCTGTAATCCCGAGTATTTTAGCCCCAAATATTTTAGCCAATCTTCCTAAAAAAATCTTTTCGATAGCTAGAAACTGCCCTGGTAATCTGTATAAATTCTGCGCTAACAGGACTTAATAAACATAAGGATACGCCGAATTTATGCAGATTACTAACTGCTGGACATCACAATTACACGCATCTCATTAATATTTTAGGTCTTGTCATTTTTCGCTGATCTGAAAATTGATCCGATCCGTGACTTAAAACCGTGATCCAATCCGAACCGTGAGTTTCTTGATCCGTTACGATAATTTTGATAATCGATTGAATTCCTTCCCCCTGTGACGTATCGCGCAGCTGCCAGGCCGGTGACGCGCGCGCGAAGATGCGGTTCCGAGGCACCCCGCAAGTTTCGGGGGACCCCGGGAATTTCAAGGTCTCGAGTTCACCTCAATA
>JAODKM010000039.1:22624966-22686682 GCA_026780845.1 Petrocephalus sullivani
CCCCCCCAACCCCCGCCCCCCTTTTCCATGTGAGGTTCTCATGGCTATTCTTCATCACTTTTGGGAGACGGGGAGGCGCTTTAGAGGAACACAGCACTCACCCTGACATTCCATAAAACCACCAACACATTCACAATCGGTACATTTAATAAAAACCTAATGTCATGGAAACGATTTTTACATTATACAGCATGTATACCCAGGATTTAACGAAAAGGAATTAAAACTAGTAACAAAATTGCCATTAAGGAGTTGCTATGGTGTTGTCTTGAAAAGTATGAAAATTCAGATTATTTAATTTTACATAACTGCACAATGTGTTTGATATTACATTTTTACCGCTATGATTTTAATATCAGTGCATCAACCTGTTGTGGGTCATTAAAAATGTGAATGTTTTAGTCTTAATGAATTAAAATGAATAAATTCCACAAAACAGAAATCCAACCTCAATCTAATTAAATGAAAACATGTCACCCACGTGTTCATATATACAAATGAAGAAATAACCAAGGACAAATTAAACTATTTTCTGGATCTCAAAAAAAAAAAAAACTCAAATGTAAGTGCATGCAGGTAAAATGTTATTTTTTTGCCAAAATAAACACAGTACGCTACTGAAAGCGTGGAATTACCACATTACCGAATGTTTACGTTTCCAAGATGTTTTTCTTCTTTAGGATCTCAACTATAAACAATATTATTAAAAGGAAGCATACACGTGATTTTAAGATAAGCTGGAACAAACATAACAATGACTATATGAGATGCGATTCACCTACTTCAGTGCAAATTGTAGGTAGGCTAGAAGTTTAAGAACAAAGCAGAATTAAGCATGAACACTACCCAGGCTTTTTAGGCAAGATGCTTCCTCCTCAATAAATAAATCATTCTGTTCGAGAACTCAACACTACCTTCCTCCACCATATACACTGAGCAAACTTACAGTATGCAGAATTGCAGGGACAAAGGCACTCGTTATGCCCGTAGCCTGGCATACATGCAGGAAATACACTACAAGCAGAACTGGAAGATGCATATGTGATAAGCAGAGGGGATAACAAGCAGACACAATTCACAGACAAGACCCAGTAACTTATTGCATTCGGATTTGTATGGAGCATTCTTAGATGCTTTATATGATCTAGTTTTTCAGAACTCTCTGTTCAGTGGCATTTCCTTATTCTCTGGTTTAGGGCATCAGTATTGTAGCACTAGGACTGAAAACTGTTTGCAATAAGCATACCTAGTTTATTAAAGCCCCAACAGGGGGCTAAGCCATGACCCCTGAGGGATGGGGGGGGTGTTCCTGGCCCTTGTTAACCGTATTTCTACTACACAGCTCAGCCAGAAGCCCTACTGACTCTAGACAATAATCCATGACAGACATAAAGCAGCTTGGGGAAACCCAATATAACTGCAGTGCATGAATATGTAGTGCATAGCTACAGAAATGAAACAGCACTGACACTGTACATAATCTTCTGCAACAATTTCCGTAATCCTTGATGAAGCTGGAACCAGCTTTGTTCCTACAGGTCTGCTCATGTTATATTTAGTCTGGCGGTATTTAAGGCTTAACATTTTCCTTCCCTTCTTATGGGGTACACATCATCCTGTATCCAGCACAAATCTTCAGAATTAGTATCCAGGTACACTGATACATTACACATATAGATCACAGAGGGGGAGGGTCACTGAAAATTAGCTGCAGCAATTAAACATGAGTATGGGAAAAGTAATCAATATGAAAGTGAAATCCAATGCATCAGATTTCCCATTACCAAAAAACACTATTCTGTGCTTTAATAACCCAGACAAAGATCCTGTAAAATGGATGCATGTGGGTGGTGTTCATCTGAATGCAGAACAGCACTTCTTCTCTAATCTGCATAGCACAGGGAGGTGTCTTCAGCTGCAGTGGAACAACAGGCCAAAGAATTTGGCAGGGTCTCTGCCTTCCAGTCCGTTACTAGCAAGATGCAGGGCTCAATCTGCCCTAGAGGGGAGCGCTCTTAGATGGTGAGCACATTACCACCTGGAACACTACCCTCATTCCAGACACCATAGCAGGCCAGCGCTTATGATCTAACACACTCTGCAAAGACCAAATTAGCATTTCCCACAGCTAAAGTGGGTACACATTTACGCTGGTAGTCTGGTTAAGTGAAGCACTTCAGCTAGTAATCACCATGAGCTGTGAGAAAGCATCACTATAAACAGTGCGCGATATTTTCAGCTCAATGTTTTTGGTACATCCTTTATAACTTTCCCTGTAGTTAAAAACGAGTGTAAGCATAAACAGCCGGCCCCACCTTTCTTTAATTTCCATCTGGCCGTTTAGCTGCTTGGCCGTCATGAGGTGTAATGTGCCAGGAAGCGTCACCACAAGACAGGGGTTCCAAAGGCGGCCATTACCCCAGAACGACCGTTATTTCTGGATTACAAGAGGAATATTCTTAAAAGAAAGGGCGTAAAGAGAACGTTGTTTCGCAAAGGGAAGCGATGGGGGAGATACGACGAAAAAGTCCAAGGAGAACAACGGAAAAAAACGTTTGAGAACAAAAACTGAGAACATGTCAGAGAGAGACAGCAAGTGACGGAGGGACAGAGAGAGAAGCCAGGAGCGAGAGAACGGGAAAGGGTTATGTGCGCTGTGAGGGGAAGGGTCCCATAGTGGTGCAGTCGTGTTAGGGTTAGGGCTGGAAGGGGAAGAGGGCGAGTGAGGGGCACAGGCGCGAGACGGACTGGAATGCTGAACCGTCAGCAAAATATCTACCCTAAGAGGCCTACCATATTACTAAAACAGAAAACAAGTAAAAATGCCCTGTCGAAGAAAGCGGAGCGTCACGAACCGTACCCAAACTGCGAAGGTGGAGTTTTGGGAGTGTGTGCTGTAGACTCCCTACACTTTCTGCTCTACATATGGAAGTTCTGTCACAAATTAACAGATGGATCTGATTGGAATTTTGACTGCACTGATAACATAAAATTAACTTCTAGGTGGGGGTTATATTAACAGTAGACCTCTGATTTGTCCAGCTGGCTTATATTCCCAGACACATCTGGAATCAGACATCCCCACGTCCAGGACGTAACTCCAACATTGGCCAAACATACATGCCTCTAGTCAGAACATTCAGACGGGCTACAAAAGACCAAACTGCAGAGAACGTTCTGCCACAGCTAGCAAGAAACTCCCTGCCACATACATTCTGTTCCTGTTCTATTAGAGCAGCTCACAACAATAATAATGAACGAACTACTGAGAAACATAGCTACAGGACAGGAATTAAGCAAAAAACTTTCCAGTAATCACATTTGCATACACATCGTTAAAAAGATCATATTTTATGGTTAATTTTTCCACGTGACAATCATTTCACTTTAGTGTCAGCATTCGATTTTTGTCTTAATGAGTCTTATAGGTTGCTTAAAATTCTTTTTATCATTACTTAAAAACTGTGTCTGAACTGGGTTGAATTCCATGTCAACGATGCCAACAGGTAGCATTACCCATTATATGAGAGTCGGTCTCGGATGACACTGTTGTGTGCATCTTCAATACATCGAATGTAACTGACACCATAGTTTTGTAATGTGAGCCACTACTCTTTAAATATATCATTCTGTAACCTTAGTGTGGTGGCTTGTCTTTCAGGATGCTGGGGCCTTATTTTGGAGAGTATTATGTTTTCATGGCCGGATATCATAACTAGCCTGCACAGGATTACCTGACACATGGCATATCCTCACTCGCTACATCATTTAGTCAGCGCTGCAGTAACTCAGGATGTAAACAACAGTGCAGTCTCCTGCAGATATGAAGTGAGGGGTGCTATAGCAGTTTTTTGGGGGGGGGGCAGCTTCCAGACCTGGAAGAAGAGTGGTTAGGACTGGAGCCTCACGCCTCCAAGATAAACGGTGTGATTAGCCCTGGAATTAGCACACTTTCCTCATGTTTGTGTGGTATCCTCCCACAGCACAAAGAGAGGGGCTTTGTTTCTCTGTTTGTGAATTCCTGTTTCTGTGTGTATGCCAAGGTGTCCAGGGTGTCACTTGCCATGTAAGATAGAAACACGCTTCAAAGATCCTTCTAACGTAAATAATGAAGCTAGCTTGTAAATATCACTAATTCAGATATAAATAGAATTTAAATTAAAGTAAGGACAGAAATACAAACAAACTGTTTATAGCTTGGTGCAACATTAACAATTGAGTGCTACAAAGCAATACAGCCAATGAAATTACCCACCCATCATCCAAGAGCTTGTTGTGAGCAGGATGGTGGAAAGCCTATACCAGTTAGCTTAGGGCACAGACCAGGAGTACACCCTGGGTAGGACGCCAGCCCATCACAAGGCACAGGCATGCAAATGCTCATATATGGTAATACAATATGGGCAATTTAGAGAAGCCAATTAGCCTAACTGCATGTCTTTGCACGGAGGGAGGAATCCTGCACGTCACAGGGAGGACAGGCAAAATCCACATGAACAGAACAGAGGCCACACCCCAAAGATAATATCATAATGTCACATGACTCATGTGGGGTTTAAAATCTCCAAGAACAGATAGATACAGACCTGAGGGTCTTTAACATCTAACCTTGGAAAGCTGCCTCCAGATCAGGCAGGTTCCAGATCAGGCAGGTTCTTTCATTTCAGACAATGAGTTTGCTCAGGCCATAAAACAGCACCCAGTCCAGCAATACCCAATACCCACTCATGAAAATATTATACTGGAAAAACTGCCAGTACACTCCTGCAAGTAATTTCCTGTGATGAAGTGAAAGCTAGCATTTTGATCTTGGTACTTTTGTAAAGTAAGCTAACTGTACTGGCCATCAAGTCAAACTTAGGAATTCTTATCAAGAAAAAAAGTTCTGGCTTGCAATTTGGAACAAGGAATTTTTTACACTTCGAATAATAGTCAATATAAAATGGTGTGTAGCAGACAACACTTATTGTAATAACACAGGATTTCAAAACACCCGTCAATCATGCACCTTGACTCAATAAATACACTTCTAAAAATCAGCACCACAAATGTCACAGATGCCACTGACATTCAAACAAGCTCACTGTGGCTTACGAGTGCCCCGACTGAAGTGTCAGTGCGATTTCCCCACACAGCCAAGGGTGGCGTGTATGAAAACGTGTAGCAGTAGAGTAAAGCTTTCTGGAGCAGCAGCTGGGGGTGCGTGACCCCCCCCCACCCTGGGGAATACTCTGGCATTTCCTGTCCAGCTTGTCCCAGACAGCCAGTGTAAACCCGCTTGCCCCGGCCTGACGCCCACCTCCCACTGTTCTCCCTACCCTCCCAGATTATCGTTTCCTTTCTCCAGCATCATTCCATTTTCCTCAGCAAACAAACAGCGGCCCTTTCTTTCTAAACTAGCCCTGTTATTGGCATACGTACCACACTGCCTGGCCACAGTGGTACAAACAAGGCAGCGTTCTGATGATTTCTGAGTCACAGGAATCCAGCATGATATCAATATCTTAACTATTCTATCTTAACTATTACATTTACATCACACAGCGGCCACCACTGGGTGACGAATATGCCCAGGCTTTTTAGCTCTAACCGAACCACTTCCCGAAATGCTCAAGCCTCGCATCAGGCAGGAAGCAGGACCGACAGCCACAAATGCACGTCTTCCAGATTTCACAAAACGTTTTGCTCTTGTACTTCAGCAGAAGTTTTCCTTATATTTGATCTTTTTTTTATTGAACATCTCCAACCAACTGCGATGAGAGAAGCTGTCCCTCCCGTCTCCTGCAGCCCGGCACTGAAGGCGGAGCTGCTACCAGATGCTGATCTTTCTGCAAAGCAGCCAGAATGTGGTGCCTTCTGGTCCATCCAAGCCCAGTCCTTCCAATGTACATGCAAGATGCTGCGTTCATTATGCTAACCCTTTTTAACCCGTTTTAGCAAACACAAAAATGGGGTGTGGAAACAGCATTGCACACTCACACAATCTCCTTGCTAGTATACTGGTTCAGTCCTTGCCTCTCATGTAGGCGGCCTGGGTTTGATTCACTGAAACACACAGTGGTGTACCTTTGGGGGCCGGTGTGTGGGTTAGGATGCAGTGATTATATGGGCTGCTGGTTTAAATCCTGGGTAATTTTACTGCTAGGGCCTTTAAACCTTACTCTGTGACAGGCTGACCCTGCTATCTCAGAAAAATATACATGACTTTGGATGAAAGCATCTGCTAAATAATGCAAAATGCATCCTCTTTACAACTAAACAAATGGACCAAAGCAATACAATACATAAGGCATAAGTATTTAACTGCAGCTAACAGACCTAAGCATCAGTCATCATTTCATAAGTCATTTTAGTATATTTACATAATGTAGGGTTTCACAAAGGAATGCAGCCAATGCATTAACTTCAGATATAGTTCACTTTTATTTTCACTTATCTGTTTTCATCCAAAACTGATTATACAGTACAAGGTGGGGGGCACCTGGGAGCCTGTCCCAGAAAGCACTGGGCACAGGGCAGCTCACACCCTGAATGAATGCACGACACAGACACACAGTGGCCAGTTTACAGGCACCGATTCACCATAAGCGCATGTCCTCATATTGTGGGAGGAAACCTGAGAACTCAGGGGACACAAATGTAACCTCCGCACGCGGGAGCTGTGGCTAGTAATTGAGGAGGTGTGAGGTCAGGACGGCGACCTGTCCATTCAGCCACCACATCAAAAATGTAACAGAAATGTCTGAACGTGTCATTTATTTAGCACAGTACCATTCATTGACAGTAACAGTCTATACAACAGTGGAACCAAAACAACATGATTATAATAATGCCTTTTTATTTCCCATATGAGATAACGAGTTTGCTATTAATACGATCAAAGAATGAGGCATTTATTTTATATTTTTTATTCAGTTGACACTATCATAATAACAATTTATTCTTTCATAGTAAATGTTTTGTCATCGCCAGACCTGTTGCTACATGTAAGTGACGAACCAATTTTCCTGTACAAATCTCTGGCAGTGGGAATGAATGCATGCTTATCTGCCTAGCTGGCCTACGTTTAAGGTGTCCAATTGCACGTGGTCTGTTACCATGCAATGGAGACCCAAACAGCAGCAGTTCATATATATGCTTTTGACGTCAAAGTGTTTAAGTGCATGAAAAATACCAGTGCTTCCCCCCGGAACCTGAGTCAATGTGTATCTCAGTTGGCATTATCAGACCATATACCACTCACTTCACCATATATTTAATATATACCATACATAATTACAACTGTTCACAGCTACATGATAATACCATAAAACAACTAATCTAATAACCAGAGTTTATCTCCCTGGGTAACTGTATTTGGATACAGAATTGAATGAACAGAAACCCTATATACACTAAAAGTACAGGGCATTAGGGATACCTTTATAAAGTTCTCTTGCACCTTTGCTCTCAGAACATCCATAATTCATTGGACTTCGACTCAACAAGGAGTCAAAAGCATCACAATGCCATGCTTTGCATGGCTGTGCTGAACTGGCTGGATGTCTTTCAAGCAGGGGCTTCAGAAGCATTTTTAATGTGGGGGGGACACATTTTATGTTAAATGTGGGGGGTCCAAATGAATAATTATGAATGGCCTCCTCTCGTTTGTATATTTCTTATGTTCTTATGAAATGTGAGGCGGACATGTCCCGCTCAGATTTAATGGCGGCGATGCCCATGCTTTCAAGTGGTGAACCTTGTCAGATTTACGCACATGGGACCTGATGATCTTCAAATACTCAGCAGCACTGTAGTTCTTGACAGTCAAACCGATGCATCTGGATCCTACTCTCTACACTATTCAAAGGCATTTACATTTTCTCTTTCCTTTTCTTGCACTATTCATCTCTCAGTTCTCTCAAGTAGGGATGATGCACCAATCTGACTTTTCCTGTCCCAATACCAATACTTGGGCTTTGGGTATCAGCTGATACCGGGTACCGATCTGATATCAGTGCTTAATGAATAAGCTGTAGGCTTTGCCTCTCATTGTGTGTAAGAGACTGTGATCATTTATTAATGTGTAAGGCAACAGCAAGTTCAACTTAAACAAAGCTTTAGTAACTTTGCAAAACAAAATGTGACACATACAAATACATATATATATATATATATATATATATATATACATACACACACACACACATATATATATATAATATCAATTCAGTAAATGTATGTATATGTATTGAATTATCTTACTTGAAACCTGAGTTATTTTTTTCCAACTCAATCAGAATTCTCAGTTCTCACCTTGAAAGGTCTTTACAGAGGAACAAAACCTTGACTATAAAGGCTGATTTACAATTCTGCGTCAAATCGACACCGTAAGTATAGCGTAGCCATGGACCCTAAGCTATAGCCTGACATGTACCTCCCCAGAAATGTAACTACACATTGCAGTGACAAAGACTGCAAGAACTGCGATTAGTCCACTTGGCAGAGTTGGTTTTATTCATAGGAGTGATGAAAGCATACACCCAGGTGTACGTATATTGATGACTGAAACGGAAGTGTTATTTACATCTAACATTAAATAAGTACGAGACACCACACAATTGTGTGCGTTTTCTTTATTGGGATTTTCCACTAAACGCTACTTCTATGTCTCAAAACTAAGTAAGTGTCGGACATGGATTGGTTACATATGGCCGACACCTGATCCGTCTAGTGGTATGGATCAGTGCCAATACTGATCCTGAATATGAGATCGATGCACCTCTAGTCTCTAATACGGATGCACCGATCCGACTTTTTTTGTCCTGACATCGGTAATGATACTTGGGTTTTGGGTATCAGCCGATACTGAGTACTGATCCGATACCAGTGTTTAATTAATGAGCTGAAGGCCTTTTTTGACTGTGTGGAAGAGCCTGTTATCATTCTTTAATGTGTAAGGCAACATCAGGCTTAATTTAAAGCTTTCCTAACTTTGGAAAACAAATTGTAACACATCCATGCATATATAAAATATATATATAAAACAATTCAGTAAATTTATTTTAATGTATTTATTTACCTTACTTGAAATCTGAGTTCCAACTCAATCATTTATATCAGGATTCTCAGTTCTCAGCTTGAAAGGTCTTTATAGAGGAACAAAACCTTGACTATAAAGGCTGATTCATAGTTCTATGTTAAATCAATGCTGTAAGTACAGCGTAGCCGTGGACCCTAAGCTGTAGTCTAATGTACCCCGTCCCAGAAATGTAACTACAAGTCGCTGCCACATAGCCCGGAAGAACTGTAACAGGTCCACTTGGTAGCGTTCATATTTTTGTATAGGAGCAAAGAAAGCATAAATCCCAGGTGTAGTTATATTAGTGATCAAATTATTTAATAATTTATTGTTATTTATACCTAGCATTAAACATGTTGCTTAATGTTAGATATAAAAAAATGCTTCAGGTTCATTTTCTGCCGCTTCTCCGGAATTTGCAATAAAAATGCCCCGCAATTTTTCTCCCACTGGCAACAGTGTTACTTACACTTACACTTATATTGCAGTAGCAGCCCCTCACGTATCACAAGCTGTAGCGAGTGCACAGTACGCCCCAAGCTAGCAAAGTATCCACTGCTTTTTTCATATTACTCGCATCTTCTCGCACAATTGTTGGACCACTAAACGCTACTCAGAAGTTTGGTTTTACAAAGACTGCAAGTCGTTGTTTCAAGCATAAAATACTTCCGGATCGTCACCCTCTTATCTGATGCTCTTACACTCCTCCTACTGTAAAAGGGTATGCGCGCGACGTCACACCAGGCAGAAGTCACCGTGCTCACGCCCAGTGAGTGGCAAAAAAACATGAATGGCAGCATTAGCCTTCAGCTTCAATGCTGCAAAAAAACACATCTAAAATGATAAAGAACTCTCATGTGATAGCTCATATTTCTTGTTGTAGAGTCAATCTTTTTACAGACTACCGTAAACTAAATAAGTAAGTATCAGGCATGGATCGGTCATATATGGCCGATACCCGATCTATCTAATAGGTACGGATCGCTGCCGATACGATTCCAAATCGGTACAAATTTGGCCAACGGGAGAGATTTTGATTATACCGGCCTATCGCGGTAGTGGTTGTTGGTGGCCAGAGCATGAGCGGTGAGAATTTCTGCTCCTCGCCAGATAGGCTGTTGGCTCTGCCTGCTCCTCCCACTCAATACTGCTCCACACTCCACTAAAATTTCATCCTGATCCAGTCAAATTGCTTCACGCTCGTTCTGATTTGGCCATGCCTCAGACTCGTGGTATGAGCGGTATCGGAGTGAGACAGAGCAACTGCTCCCGCCTTTAAAATAAAAACCACTCCGCACTCCGACCGAATTCGCCTTCTCTGTTGATGACGTAATCAAGTAATGGCAAAAGCACAAAATCCACGCTTACTGGCACCACGAGGCATTTGTTTGGTCTGCACTTAAACAAGAGTGTTTTTGCGCTTGATTTTAATTTTGAAATCTGTTGGTCTTTGTTTACAGAAAAGAAAGCTATTGGACTTGAAGTACTGTTTTAGCACAGGTGGCAACATTGTTGACAGGCTTGTGTTCAATCTCTAACCTCTAAAATTACTGGAGGAAAGTGGACAGGAAGAAGCGCTGATGCCTGCTGGTTTCACACTTCATTTGAAGTTATTTTGAAGTCTGTGCATTGTTTCTGTAGAGGAAACCTGTCGTACTTGAAGTACTTTTTTAATTTGTAATATCTGCATCTTTATATTTTGTTTTAATTAAGAAAAGTGGTCTATCTTTTGCAGTGGTTTGCACTAGAGTGATATTTCATTTTAAATGTTATGGTACATTGTTGAAAGTCTGGTAACTGGCTGAAATTTTTGGTAATTTTGATTATTGCTGCACTCGGCATGATCTTGATCCGAATAGGAATGGAGTCATGCAACTATTTTTAATTTTATTAGTCTTATAGCTTTTGGTTCTGTGTCTTAAGTGTTTTCTGCTTACCTACAGTTTACAAAACCAACCTGTATTTTTAATAGAAGATATTTTGGTGATAAAAAGTAACTTGAAAGGTTTTCCTTATTTATCCTATAATTGCAGTTTTGCACAATAAATATTCTTAAAGTAACATCCACAACTACTTTGAAGAGAAAAGTAGCTTCCAGCTGCAACAGCAAACAAAAGTTGCAAACAGCAGCTACCTCCTGCAGTGCATTTGCTATGGATGTATGTTACCCATTCAAAAACAGTTTTGAAATTTACATACCAAATTATATACGGTAATATATACCGTCTAGCGTCTATGGTTCAAATTATACCACAATATGAATTTTTGCCATATCGCACAGCCCTAGTTGGAAGCATAAAATCGTCCAAAATGTCTTGGCATGCTGAAGCATTAAGAGTTCCCTTCACTGGAAATAAAGGGCCCAGCCCAACCCCTGAAAAACAACCCCACACCATTATCCCTCCTCCAAACTTTACAGTTGGCACAGTGCAGTCAGGCAGAGAAGTATGATTCATCACTCCAAGGGACACATTTCTACTGCCCCAGAGTCCAGTGGTGGTGTGCTGTACGCCACTCTATTTGATGCTTTGCATTGTGCCTGGTGATATGGGCTTGCATGCAGCTGCTCGGCCATGGAAGCCCATTCTATGAATCTCCCGGCACACAGCCTTTGTGCTGGGGTTAATGCCAGAGGAAGCTTGGAACTCTGCAGTTACTGAGTCAACAGAGCACTGGCGACTTTTACACACCACGTGCCTCAGCACTCGGAAACTCTGCTCTGTTACTTTACGTATTCTGCCACTTCGTGGCTGAGTTTCTGTTGTTCCTAAACGCTTCCACTTTGCAATAATACCACTTTCAGTTGACCGTGGAATATCTAGCACAGAAGAAATTTCACAAACTGACTTATCGCAAAGGTGGCATCCTATGACAGTAACATGCTGGAATTCACTGAGCTCTTCAGAACGACACATTCTTTCACAAATGTTTGTAAAACTGGCTGCATGGCTATGTGTCTGATTTTATACACCAGTGGCAAACAATAAACACCTGAATACAATAAGAGGTGTGTCCCAGTACATTTGTCCATATTGTGTAGCTTCCATTCAAGTGGTCTATTTCAATGAAAGTACAGGCATCCCTATTGTTCTGTACACTGAGTGGATATTGTGGGCTCCTGATATACAATGAGCATTTTGTCACCTTCTCCTGTCCATTAGTTAACGCTTCCTACTAAGCATACAGGGGGGAAATTACAGAGCTCATCTGCAGCAAGGATGAAGAGAAATATCACCCTTATCATCAACATGAAAATTACGGAGCCGTTCCACCAAGACAAACCATAACATGTCTTCATTTATTTCATGAGGTTATCACATAAAGCTTTGCTAGCCTCCAAAAACCTGCCAATGCTCACTTCAAATTTCAGTCATTTGCTATAATCGCATTCATGTCTACTTTTCCCCCCCATGTTCTGAGATGTTTCTGATTTTTTTCTTCTTTTATTTTCTGGGGGCAAGGGTGGCAGGGTGAATAAGAAAAAAAGGCTAAAAAAATTCTGGGTTTTATTAATCAAGAACAATTTGTAACAGAAAAGGCATGATCAATCGATCATGATTGGACCAAAATGGTCACGTGACACACACAGGAGTCAATAAAATAGGTGTGACGTGTGAAATGTACAAAATATACAGCTAATAATATTATGATTTACACGTGTTATGTTAATTGCGAAATGAAAAAAAGTTTTGTGACGTTACAAAAGCTCAACAGGCCACACCCACAGTGGTGGCAGCCGGTTTGGGTTGGGGGGTGTCGCGGTTCTGTTCTCCATGAACCATGACATGAGATTTCGGTCTAGGTTTCAGAACCGTTACACCATCAGCTAATACAAATTAAACTTCACACAAAAAGAACTATGTCTTTACTGGGCAGACTATTCCTTTACTGAGTTTGACCAATGGGAAAATTATTAGCTAACTATCATAAATTGCTTGCTAATGTAACAGATTACAGCTGCCAGATCTCAATAACATCTCTCTCTCCAAAGCAGGGCCAAACAAAATCATCCAGTTTGAGGAAATGTAAGTAAATTTGTAATTAACTGCTTTTCCCAGGGCTTTTTGCGTAAAATATTCTAGATAAGCTGGAATGTGCCCTATGAAAATAATGAAGCAAGAACATCAGTTAAATCAGTTTGGGCATGATTTCTGGAATGAGTCATAATTAATAAAAATACCACTCCCACAACCTCCGTCATAAAATGCCCATCTGTCGTAAGATCTGAAGCAGTTGCAGTCAGTACTCTTGTGTGGGCAAAGCCTAATGCCAAGCTCATTATGGAAAAAAGCTTGGTAAAGTGGCTTATTTAACCACACATCACATTTAAATTAGCAGCTAATATGTTTCAGTATAAGGTTAAATATATCTGCTACAGTCACTCAAAATTAAGAGCATTGTAAGTTACAGCAGCTATCTGTTAAGTATCATGGGAAATTTAAGAGAAAAATAGTTCTGATACACTGAAGTAAGAAAAAGGAAATCAGTAAGCAACACTTAATACAGAGTCGCTCATGAAAAGGACATAATTTATTAGATTTGAATATTCACAGTAACTAATTAAAGACTTTTAGAGCTATGAGAATAAATTCATAATATTTATAGTGGTGACTCTACTACAAATTACTCCGCAGGACACTTTCCTGTTCAGCCTCTATTTATGCAAAGTTGCAGGGAAATACATACAATGGGCTCAAGGACAGAGTTAAGGGTGCAAAACATGCTCCAGACAGGTAGATTTCTACTATACTCCAATTCTGTAGTGACATGGCCCTCATTTTCATAAATGTCACTCTTCATTAAACGGGCGGTTGGGGTGACATCATTTATTCATTCATGTGAATACAGCCAGCTGACCAACACAGAAATTATGCTTCCATATACCCCTTTGTGCATTTAAAAAAGATAGGGGTTCTGGAAATAAAAATGTAACTTAATTACTCCTAGTAATTAAGTAGTTCATATCAAGCGGGGCTGTGTCAGTTTGCACAGAAGCTCCAGATCGCACTCATATCACCGGGGCAGATCTAGAGGAATTTCAAAAATCATTCGGGCTCTTGCCTACAGCCACACCCGCCTTCCTCTGGTCTGCACATGTCAGCAGGACTTGCACAGCTTATCGACAAGCTCGCACCCCTGCCTGTTCACCAAAGCCTGCAATTGTCAGTTTGTTTATACAGAGATTATGGTTGTGCAAAAAAGCAAAATGACACAGTGCCCCGGATCATCTAAGCTGTCAGGGAGAGGACGTCAGCCTTCTCAAAAGTCACAGAGATCAATGATTGGATAATAACACCACTGAAAACAAGTCTGCATGTCCTGACTTGCTCAAAACTATAAATAAGATGAATATCTGCAAACGAACTCCTTATTATTAGGCCATTATTATTGTGCTGCGAAAAAGAGCAGCAGGGCCAACTTGGCAGCTTACTTGTTGAGCGGGATCTATCAGCCATCACTGTCGCTTCATCTTGCACATGCATTACTTCTAGCGAGAAAGACACTTCATGTCACATGTAAAAAAAAATTTGATAGAATAACTAAACGACAACAGACAAAATTGTGAATGAGGGACGACTAGGATCCCAGGCTGTGAGAGCAGGGATGCAGAGGTACGCCCTGGATGGGATTCCAACACACTGCAGTGCAAACAGCAGTACATCACAGTTATCATTTATTTGGTTGTGTGCATATTTATGTTGTATGTTAAGTTCTATGACCAGCAGGCATCCAGGAAATTGAAGCCAACAAGGCCAACATGATATCTGCAAATCCAAGTTTGGCTCTGCCGTAATGCCTCTTGTGAAAGTTTAATATCCGGTGTTAATGTTAGAAATTGGTAAGATTCCAAAGCTGTTCTGGAGCAATAAAAAAGAAACTAACTTCAAGAACAGCTCAGTGACTAAAGCAAGGAAATTTCTGATTACAGCCAGAACAAATGTAACCTATGTTATCTAAAATATGCCGGCACCCTTTGCCAACAAGGGCTCGCACCATGATACTAGCAGTGATATTTGTAAATCAATGAAAACCTACTCGCACGAGTCTTGAACCGGTTGTTTCGAAAGGTTAGTATAAAGTAACCTTATCGGTGGTGGAGTTTCGCGTTCAGCTGGAATACACACGGCGCCATATCTTTATAAATAGTCAGTTTAGCGTTTTCTCTCCAGCCTGCCTAGCGGGGACGGACATGCACCTCGCTGCCGTCCCAATGCCAAAGCCGCTACAAGGTGACACTGCGCCCTGCGGCTTCCCCGGCAATCTAACTAATCTAACTGCTGCCAGCACCCACCCATATCTGCCGCAAACTCAAACATACTCCCATCACATACCTCGGATAATTAAATCCGTGCAGGAACAACAAAAAAAATCCATGCATAAAGACAAAGATCTCTGAAGTGTATCGGTTATGTTTAATTACATACTTTAAAAGTTTAGTCATATATTCTGCTTTGCATTAGCGCCATGGGGAGGCTGAGTGAAGCCCGTGTAGGTGCCCGGTACCCATTTACCAGTTGGTTGATGAGCGGGGGTTGAGAATGTCCTCCTTGGCCGTAAGCAGCGAAAGGCTGTAGGTATCCAAGTTAATCGGATTCATGTCGCCGCCGCAGTTCGGAACTTTCGCCCTTTTAGTCTATTTGCTGCTTTTCAGTTCAGGAAATCGGGAGAGCTGTGGACACACAAAGCACGCAGCTACGAGAGAACAGCACGCATACTATCCTTCGTGCGATGCTCAGTAATGATATCTGTTCATTTAAAGCTATATGGCAGCCCCCCCCCGGGAGAGTACTCCGGCTACGATGGACACGGCGATGAAGTGTGCCGTCTGCTCTTGTGGAGGAGGCGAAAAAAGTTAGGAAGGAAAATCAGTAACCAAAAGCCCCACCTCCCGTAGGGGGGGAAAGCGCAGTTAAACAAATTCATCTGGACTGGAGACACGCAGCGGTGTGCATGCAGCGACAGAGCCCCATGGCTGCAAAGTTCGGGGAGAGCGAACCCGACAAGCCCAGGGCCCCCATTCATCCGATAAACCAAGCGATTTCGGGGGTGCTGACTTTTATTCTGGTACTCGTGTCTCGTTGGCGTCCGCTGTCGCAGTTTCTCCGCTCTTTTTTTTATGACAGGCGCATGTCTTTTGGAGGTAGCGTGCGGAGAGTAGCGTCATATTTCTTCGGGAAGAATTTCACACTGGTGCAACTAATGGATCGACTATTCTGAAAGACAAAATGGGAGTGTGCGGGAGTTGCGGAAGTTAGCCATTAGGAGGAAAAAACATTACTAAAGCAGAATAAATTACATGGACTGGTTGGTTGGGAAAGACAAAATGAAGATCGCATTCTATGAAGGGATAATAATTATGGTCATAAAAATTAAATCACCTACAGAAAGATATGAAAACAATGAGCATAAAGACTAGTTGAAATAGTGACAGCCTGGTATTAGGAATTTCTGGGTACAGAATGAATTAACAGTGGCTGAAACACCCCAATTAATGTGACAAAACTAGACCTACACCATTTAACAAGCTGTAAAAGGCCCAGTTCAAGCATAGGTCCCTAGCAGAGCTGATAGCCATTAGAATGTAACATGAAGAGCACTCTCATTTAATTTTCACATATCGTTTGGCTTGTTATGCTACTTATTTATGCAGTGGTGCACGCTTGCCTTTATATCAAGTTATCGAGGATGTAATTCATATATTAGCAATATTTAGGATGCTTTTTGGGAGACTAGTTACCTCTAAGTCACACATTTATTGCAGTGGCGTGCAAAAAATATTTGAAGTATCGCCAGCTTCCAAACTGCTGTCATGACTTCAGAATAAAACGTCTGCATTGTGTGGAGTTTGCATGTTGCACGTTACATTTCCACATGATCCTTGTCTTGCATGGGTTTCCTGCTATAGGCCAAACATGGGTATAGACAAGGCATCTCCAAACTGCCCACAGAGTTTGAGTGTAATTGGCCTTCGTATTGCCCTGTGCTTTCAGGTACAGACTTTGGTCTCCAAGGCCCTGTACTTGATAAGCAGGTGAAAGATGAATGGATATGTCATTTGCTTATAGCTACTAGAAGGTCCATGTTGTTAAGAAGATTCATCAGCAAAGTAAAGGCCCCAAGAAATTTGTGGGTCATGAGATGAAAAACAAAGAATTTGGGGTTGGATTTTTGAAGACCATATCATATCAGAAATCTGTGAAACCCCCTTGTGCTTGTATTTTGTACTTGAATTTGGCCTGCCGGTAACAAGCATGAAGAAAGACACAGGGAATAATATGCCAGTTTTCTTCCACTGATATGAATATTAAGGTTATTATGACTTTCTTGACGTTTTGTTGTTCAGGGTGATGCAGTGACTGTGCTTCATGAAACGCTGACATTTCCTATCCTGAGATGGTGATTGGTATTAGATTGAATAACGAACTCTTTTTTATATTCCCTTTCAATAACTTAAGATGTTCTGCCAAATTGGCCAGCTGCTGTGTGAGTCACAGAATTAGATGCCATACTGTAACACTCAATGGTAAGGTCATGAAAAGAGATTTTAGAAGTTTAAGTTCATATATTTTGCATACGCTCAATAGCATGTACTTTTACTTTGCCAGAATTTGCTTAGGTTAACTCATTTGAGGCAAATGCAAATTCTGGTTAGTGAAACATGCCCTTTGGAGTATCTTTAGATTTTAGGGCTGGCTATGGGAACTGAATGGATCAGGATCACAGGCAAATAAGTTGCTGTTTATCCTTGAACCTAAGATAACCATTGCTATTTATTTTTTTACATTTGTCATTTTGTGCTATTTTTAAGTGTGATAATTAATTGACTTTCATCATCTTTAACAAAAACACACCTGCTGGTAAAAAAAAACAATTCACCAATGGTATGTACAAGTTGTACGTACTTACCAATACATGCTAAGCCACCAGATGTGTTTCTGGGATCTTTCCGTCATACTATGTATGCAGTGGCCCAAAAACGATAAAGATGTAATAATTATTGCAATACCCAAGTCTGCACAGTGCATGGTGAGCATACACTTATGCTGAGCGTTCATATCTTGTTGATTTTTGAAGTTCCACACTGTGTTGGTGTTATTGAATATACTGTATAAGATAAGATGGAAAGACATGCTGATGACACTGACTGCGGAGAAACCAGCGGGTCTGCAAGTTCTGTACTCCATTTTGTAGCGGTTAAATATTAGAGAGTTATACTATTCTATAATGTTGTCATCGGTAATATTTAGCTACAAACAATGTCAACAAAGGGAAACGATCACTCAGATTAGGAGAAGTCTAAACAAAAATATTGAATGGATGCAGATTAAAATCTGACACTACCTTGAGCAATTTTCAAGGCTGCTTTAATGGCCTTTGTGTGGAAAGGACAATGTTTTCTGTTGACTTACAAACCCTGAATAAGGAGACAGGCATTGTCTTCTATCATGGTAAATAACTCGGTCAGGGTCACTAATGAGTGTGCTATCATAGGGGGCAAACACCTTCTGCTTCCTCATGTCCATTAAACGTCTGGTAACACTTTACTTTAAGGTCTATTTAAATAAAAAATCATTCACATACAGTCAAATTTAGTAATTACTGTTACCAAGATATCTAACTCATGTCTCACAAAATATTTACTAAAGTGTTTGTAAATCACTTGCAACTAAAAAGCAATGCATTGGTACATATACTTGAAAATTAGTTATACCTCAGCCTTAAAGGTTTGCTTCTTAGATATCAATAAATTGTTACTAATCATTTGATAATATATTGGTAGGTAAAAACATTTACTTACAATCAAATTTAGAAATATATTATAAAGACAACTTACTCCTGCCCCACAAAGTATTTGCTAAAGAGCTCGTAAAAGCTGGATTATAACTAATTTCTGAGTGTGCTTACTAATCCATTGTTTTATATTTGCACGCTGATTTGTAAATACAGGAGCAAGATATGATTGTAATACATTACTACATTTGTTAATGAATGAATCTTTCGATCTATTATCATATGATTAGTTTCAGTTTAGCAGCGTTAAGAACTTAAAGTAAAGTGTTACCAAACACTTGGATGTTTTTTGCCATAGGATGTATCCTATTTATAGCCATTTAAGGCTAATTCAAGGATGTTATTTAATGTGCTTTTATCTTTTACTTTCTTAAGTTTCGTTTTTGAAGAGTGCATGTACATTCAGTGACCATTTTATGAGGTGCACCTAGGTAGTATCAAGCAGTACCCTTTTTTGCCATCAGACCCACTTCAAGGGTAGCTTCAGATAAGCCGGTTGGAGCACCATTGTTGCTCGGAGTTATTTTTGTGCACGTGTCCATCCTGTTAGCTTTAACAAGCCATTTTCCATTCTTCTCTGACCTCTCTCATTTAAAAGCCACAGAAATGCCATCGACTGGATGTTTTTTGTTATTTACGCAATTTTCTGTAAACTCTAGATACTGCAGTGCATAAGTATTCCAGGAAAGTGGCTGTTTCCGAGATTCTGCAAACCACCATGTCACCAACAATTACACCTGGGCCAGCTTTTTAGCTGGTATAATCCTGAGCTGAACTCTAAGTGAACTTCTTGACCCTGTTTGTGTGTAATATATATAAATATATATGACACACAAATAATTCAATTTCAGGAATTTGATTGGCTGCTTAGATAGGCAGGGTATTTGCATTAGCAAACAGGCCTACTTCATAAACTGGCTACAGAGTGTACATAGCAGTCATATTCAGTTTGCTCACTTTAGCACAACAGTCAGGGATGTGATGTGGAGGTGTATATGTCAGTACTATCACATTCTATAGAACACATTATAGGTTGTCTTGTTTTCCAAACCATTGATAAAAACCTCACAGGACTTATGCATGAGATAGGTGCAAGGAAATAGCTAATAATGAAACTAATATGTAGTGTTGGTCTAGCCTTAAAAAGTTCATAAATGGGACTGTCTAGTGAGCTGTGTGTGTGTGTGTGTGTGTGTGTGTGACACACTCCATTAACTGTAAAGCTTTTTAGGTTAGGTCATTCTTCAGCTATGTGCCTGCCCAGCTTTTGTAGAGTTATGGGTCCCCAGAGTGAAAGTCTTTGGCACACACAACATCAGTCACATCCGGGGGGAGGATGGGGGGGGGGGGGGGGGGGGGGGGGGGGGGGGGGGGGGGGGTGGGGGGTGGTGGTCATGTGATCACTGACAGATTCGGTCACTGATGTACATTGGCTTCTTACTAACTATCATAAATCCAAGAAGGAGAGGTGCGCATATAGAGTATATTTGATTATGCAAAGTCAAAATTAAAGTTTTTAAATCTCCCCTGACTTTCTAGTTTTGTCACTGCGCCTTCAGCTTGACGCTAAATCCCCACTCTACCGTTAGCTACTGTTTTTCTCACCATTAGTGATCTCTTGGGAGTCCCATGTAGTAGATAAAACTTGTTGAGGAGAGATCCTTTATCTCAAAAAAGGGCATGTAGGCCTGACTCATCTTTCAAATGAGCTACTAAGGCAGATAGTAATGAACCCTCTTTCCTCTCAGTAAAATGATACTGACTATATTCCATTGCTTAGAAACCCCCAGCCAGACTAAGCCACAGCTCAGACCGAAACACTGTTGCACTCCTTACTAAAGTAAGTCAATGGGAAATAATTAGGAGCAGGCTGTCTTTCAGTAGAGATTTTTTGTATGGAGAATGGAATAGATCAGCATGTAATATTCTGGGCTATTGAAAGCCCCCATGTAGATGAACCAGTAGAGCAACAATGGAGATGATGAGAAGATGAATGTGAAAGAAACCTTGGTTTGCATTCATGGGGAGGAGGGCTGGCCGTTAACTGTAGCATAGCCAGAAATGCAAACTAGGAACTGATACAGTGTCATGACCTGATATTTCAGGGAAAATCCTAGCTGACATTGTAAGCTCCTCTCTGAAGTGTCAAATTCTGTCCAGTATTTGGTTCTTCTGTTGAGTAGAATGCAGACTCAAACTGACTTTCTCAAAGACATCAAACAAGTTTGCTTGTGTTGCCCCTAGATAATGATTATTAACATTTCAAAATATTGAGCGGCTGTGTTTGTGAGTATGCAGGTAATTATTAGCAATGGCTCGATATTAATTATACATTCAAGTAAAGAACATCAGGAAAACCATAATCACAGCAGTGATCACGTTTCAGTGGCTTTCGGAATGTCACAATTAAATTAAAAAAAGGTTTCCCAGGAAAATAGCTAAAAATGTGGATCAGGGAGAAAACTGAAAGCAAGCTTGGATAAAAAGCCATTCGTCAAGCAAGTTGTGTGTCCCAAGCAATAAAGAAGCTCGCTTCTGGTCAGCAGATGTATTCGCTCACAGTTGTGTTATGGAATGGATATGTTCCTTATTAGGGGAATAGCACAATCTTTTGGTCTAAAAGAGCCCCATAAATCCATGCAGTACAGTCCTGTTTATGGCAAGAACTTGTGCCATCTAATTGAAGGGACTCAAGGTAAAGGCTGCATTGTTCCTGGAAGTGTGGTAAGCTTTGTCAGCATTTCACACATAGGGTCCTCCCTCATCTTGGCAGTGGCGTACAGTTGGCAGAGAATGATTCTGGGAAACACATGTGAGAACTTTCAGTGCATTGGCCACATGACTCATGATCACCATGACGACGTACAGTACAGTACATTCTCCGCCCACTTACATCACTGTCCCACCTGCTCCCCCTTTTTTCTGTTTTAGTCACATTTACAAAAGTCCAGCTAGAAACTTCTTCTATTAAACTGGTTATGATGCCTGGAAAGGTTGATGAGACCCCAGCCAGGGATAAAAATGCATGCGGTAAAAATATAACTCCTTCCATTAGTCAGATGATGTGTAATGCTTACACAGCACTCATCTGAGAGTTCTATAAAACGGCGGAAGGCAAATATGGTGACAACCGCATCCATAGTCTCAACCACTGAAATGTAATTAAAGCAGTGCCAAGAACACTTCTGCCATTACGTTTTAAACCTTTTTATATAACATGTATTAAGTAGTGCCTATAACAGTAGTGTCCATTAATCCAGACTTGTTGTCAGCTACGAGGTGGCATCCCAGGAAGCGTTAAGTCGGTTATGCTAAGCTCCGGGTGGGCCCTCTCTTAGCAAGCAGAACGGTTTAAAGCACTCCAACCGATGCCCATGTAGCCAATCGGGAGAATCAGGAGGATACTTTTAACAGTAGAGCAGAGGTACTCAATAGGCAAAAATAACTTTTAATCCAGACCATACAATCAATTTTATCATAAGGTGGAGGTACAGCATATGTGTGGGTTTGCATAGATCACAAGTGTGGTAAAATCTGAAATGTTTGGGGATATAACTTTTCAGGTCAAGATTTGGATAATGTCAATTTTTTAGAAATCTGTCAATGCAATCAAAAAATTTTAAATGGCAAATGTCTTTTATTTGAGTTGGTTACTTATGGTTAAGGTTAGGGCTGGGTAGGGGTTAAGGGTGTCCTGATTGGGATTAGGGTTTTTCCTGTAGAAATGAATGGATGGTCCCCATTTAGACAGGTACATGGGTGTGTGAGTGTGTGTGTGTGTTGGGAGGCAGGTCCCAAAGATGAAATTGATTGTGCAGTCTAGATTAAATGTAATTTTTGCCTATTAGGAATACTCAAGAGGCAAAAATATAATTTAATCCAAAATTTAATGGTGGCCTATTGAGTAGTCCTAATGAAATGTCAGACAGGATGAGTGACTGGGGGGGCAGACATAGTGGAGAAATAAGAGGAGTTTTATTGAATTTGCTTCAGGACACTTCAGCAATTTGTGTAGCGGGGATGAGGATCAGCATCTTCAAACCTGACACCATGATGCTCTCTCAGCAAACCGTGGATTGCTCTTTTCAAGTGTCAATTGGAGGGAGCCAACCGTAGTGAAGAAGTTTGTGGATCTTTGGGACCTTGTTCAGGAGAGACAGTAAGAGGGAACATGAGATTGACAGAGAGGTTTAGTGGCTGCAGCTTTATGGGAAGTGTGGAAGTCCATGGAGGTGAAGTGGGAGTTAAATCATCAGAAAAGTCATGTGGTTCTTATCCTCTCCTATAGTTATGATCGAAAGAACAAGGTTGAGAGTACAAGAGGCTGGAATGACATGTGGCTGTGCGGCTAGACTCACGCTCCATAAAGTTTTGAGAACCTAGGGGACCTCAGAATGATCCTGCTGCTTCTGGAGATTGAGAGGAGTCAGGTGAGGTTGTTCAGGCATCTTATAATCCCAAGGGAGCTCTTCCAGGCACATGCCACTGAGCCGTGGCCCCAGCTGAAGACCCAGGACAAGCTGGTGGAATTATATCTCCCAGCTGGCTTGGGAATGCCAAGGACCCCCTAGAAAGAGGTATAGTCTGTAGCAATGGAAAGGAGGTCAGGTCTAACAGGCTCAGAAGGCTGGCACTGTGACTCTCACCAGGAGAATCAGTGGGAAGATTAGCGAAGACTAGCTAATAAACACAGTAGTACAACACTTGCATGGTTTACATGATTCTGGGGCTTTTGAAAAGTACTTTAGAAATGTCATAGAATATTGTTATTAGAAGTCCAAGAAGGGATATTATTCTTGTAATGGTGATTATTGACATATATTGGTGTAATGGACAAGCCAAGACTGAAACAATGGATAATAAAATTGTTTACTTAAATTTGTTTATTTGTACCTTTTCTGTACATTTTCATTTCTTTGTCATCGAAGGGTTTTTAAAGTTAACTTTTTTGTTGTTTGCGGAAACAAGTATAGCCTCTTAAAACAATTTAGCCTTACTTCGTCTACGATAACTTGTGAGATAAAATTACACACGTCTCTAATGTCACATATTTCTTGGATGAGATCATTTCTTTTCACTAAGCTAGTTGTTATATACTCCTGGATAAAGGATCCTTAAAACAGAAGGCAGTTCTCGTAAAAAAAAATAATTCTCCTGTCATTACCTATAACAGAATAACAATCAAGCTGATTTTGTCTAAATATATTATCACTTCAGCATATTACCATATAGTTTCTTATAACATACTGTTGTTGCAACTTTAAAATATTTTGTAAAGGACACATTGGAAAAGTATTTACATATTTAGCAGATGCTTTTGTCCAGAGCAACACACAAGTGAGGATCAGAGAGCCGGGTCAGCAGATGTCTCCGAAGCAACTGGGATTAAGGGCCTTGCTCAAGGGCTCAACAGTGATATCGCTCTGCATGCCACAGGATTTAAGCCAGCAACCTACAATCATAGACACCTCTCCAACAGAGCCACTGCTTTTAACAAAATGCAAGATAAATGTTAGCTTATGCAAGCTAGTTTGGACTGCTTTCATTCATTAGCGAGTAGATTATTTAAGTCTCTAATACTAACGGCAGACTGCACACCCTAGAAATGTAGTATCATATGAACCCTTTTGCTTTTTTGCGAAAGTCATTGTATTGTGACACATCATCAAAACAAAGTTTTGGTTCCACCTATTGGTTGACAGATGGAACTGCTTTCATATGCAATTTATATTGTAGTATGGGTTAACATACCCAATGGCGCGCGCACGTGTGTGTGTGTGTGTGTGTGTGTGCGCGCGCGTGTGTGGGTGGGGGGAGGGGGTTCCTACAGTTCCTACACCCCTGAACATTTGAAAGAGCCACTCTTCTATAAAATACTTTGCGTTCGGTACCATGCCATTTCAGAGTGATAATAACTAACTGCAATTCTTAAAACACCATTCTAGCAACCTAAACTTGGATAACTTAGAGTTGTATAATACTGAGGTTATTGCCACTTTTAATTCTGCAATTCATACAAATTTTTGTTCTTTTTAATTTGCCTATTTGCCTGATCCCCCTGCTCTGCTGGCATATTTGAACCAGATATCCATTCAGAAGATGAGGCCTGAGTGGGCAGCATTGTGGGCACACACCTTCATGGGTCTGAGTTCCTGAGCACATGACAGTGTGCGCCATCATATTCAAGAAGTGAATGCAAAAACATTTGAGGTAGAAATATGTCAACATTAGGTTGTGATGGTAATAATAATAATAATAATAATAATAATAATAGTGATGCACAGCCCAGAACACAAAAACACACACCTTAAGCAAAGAACTGGGCAAAGTTTTATTAAATTCAAACATTAAAATACTGAACCAGCAAAATGTTTTTTGTCCATTTTGTACAAATCACAGTGGTTCAAAAATATTACAAAAACGTTTTACTTATCTTGCACAACAGCAGCAAACATTCTGATTGTTGTGCTGAAAAAGCCCTTGAACCTCTGTAGGTTTAAAAATGTTACACTCTGACGCCGTAACTGGTTATTAATACAAACACTACTTCCCACTATAGTAGACCTGGGCCAAAGACAAAGTGCATACATCTGTAAAAGTCACACTCACACAAATATGTATCAAAACAAAAAGCCGTCCAATGAGAAGCATTTCCTCAGGTAGCCCCCCCCCTTCCCCTCCCAAACACACCTGTACATTATTTGCAGTGTGGGGGTATAAGACAGAATGCATGCACACATGTGTTATGCACCCGAAAGTGAAAGCGTTCGGGAAATCTGTGCGCCATAATAGATGTCAGGAACGGCACACATACCTCTGGTCACAATTAATTTCAAGGTTTGGTTTAGTAGGCAGCATGTGAGGGCTGGTCCTGACTCGCTTAGGTCAGACCGAAGAAGATCTGAAGTTTTTCAAGTTACTATAAGTATCAGGCACCTAGTCAAGCTTGCTGGTTGACACAAAGCATTTAAAATTCCATGAGCCCGTTTGGTTAAATATACACACACATTTCTGTATAGAAGTTGATATATCAATATTACTCTTATTTTCTAATGAAATTACACAATAGTTCATAAAACACTGAGGTGCCATCAATAATGAGGGGCCAATATAACTAATTAAATTAATGGTTTGTTTTAATTTCATTGTGAATTTAAATATTTAAGGACGGTTCCATAGATCAAAGCTGCCTTTCCCTTGCATGCACAAAAAGCCATAGTTAATCCAAACACCTCAAACCCAAGATTACAAAGACTGCAGAGGCTAAATATCATCAGAAATTGCCGCAACAATGATCTAAGAGAACCGTCCAGTAATGTGCAACTGCTTGTCAGGGTTTGCTGGCCAATAACCAGCCAGGTTACCAGGTAAAAGGGTGACCTACTGTTCCTTGCCTTTAAGGGCTAGTGAGAACCAGCAAAGATGCGAGGAAAGGCACACGACCACGGCGCGGCTCACAAAAAACACAAGGCACTTTCAATTACTCTGTTTGCACATGCTATATCAAATATGAAGCAGCGCACAAAAAATAATGATAAAAAGCACCATTTTCAGTGCAACAGCACTTAAACATTCGAGATGCAGCCTGTCTAGCCACTCTAACAAAGGGAAGACTAAAGTACATCATTACTCACAGACATTTCTGTTATTTTATAGTAAAAATCTCTGAAAGCCTGACTTTCCACTTAAACAGACACGTTAACCAGATACACAATATCCTCAAATCATTTCAGAAATACCTTCATGCATTACAATATGCAGAATCCACTATAATATACCTATCCTATCATTATATACACGTGCTATTATCAAACAAGCCCATCATTATGAACTGATAAGCAGTACACCTAGTTATGTTTTTAAGTAAAAAAAAAAAAACAAGTTAAAAAGATGCTGCTGTTTAATGTACACTAAAGTGCTTGCAATGTTCCTGAAAAGAAACATGTACGGATCACTGTTCCAGGAAGACAAATGAAAGGGGACTGAATGGGCAGGGGTTTCAAGTATGCTGACAAGCATAGGGCTAGTACTATACAATTCTAGGCATTTAACAAAATCACTATCACAATAGCAAAGCTGGGCTTATTCTCGAAATAAAACTCCAGGCATGAAATGAAGGCTCCATGTAGCGAGCCAGACTGACAAGTGCTTTAGGTTCCTGGGTCTGTTCGATATTTTCCGTCAAGGGTTACAATATGCTCAAACCTAGAACTGCAGGCCTTTGACACCTGAGATCAAATCTCAGACTATCAATGACTAAAACAGAAGCTGCAAGAACTCCCATGACACTTTGCTGTTTCTAATCAAATACACCTACCTGTGGTTAACCTTAAAATTATACCAACGCAATCGATGTCAACCCATGCTGCAGGTGCAGCTTACAGATTATTTACATAAACAGTCATCTAGCATTTAGCAAATTATACGCAAATGTTTTTTTCCCCCCAAAACGGGAAACATTATATATCACATTGACTATTACAATATCTTAACAATAGCCATTTAAGTTTGGGAAACAGTGATAAAAATGTATGTGTGTATGTTGAGGGGGCGGAGGGGGGGGGCAGAGCATCATTAAGTGAACAACACTTATCAGCTATAGTAAGGGAAAGAACCATAAGAACATCATCAACGCTTCAACGGTTAGACATGGCCTGGGTGAAAGTTAAATGTGACCAGCAGAGGGCCTCGATGGGCTTACGCACTCAGTTTCCGGAAGCTCGACTCTGCGGCTCCAGCTAGCCATCAGTTCAGCTATGCATGTGATGCAGGGACTAACTGTCTATTTCAGTCATTGCAAGCAGTTGGCTCATATCTCAAATGATATGGTGTAAGATTTGGAAATGTAAATTGTGCTAGAAAAAAAATAGCATCTTAAATAAAAAACCCAATTCCACATATGAGGTCTACTTCACATTGTGCTTGTGTCTATTATGCTGGTATTTTTTGACCACTACCCCAACTCATGATACCTCACTGACCCACTCAAACACAATAATAACAATTATAATATAGAATTATGATTAATATAAATCGGTAGATCATTAGTAACGTCAAAGAAGTAATATATTTCATTGTACTTATCTAGTGCCAAAATGAATTCAAAAGGTATTTATCAGTCATTCTTTAGCTCAAGTGATTTAGACTTCAGACTCAATACTGTACTGGAATATAATCCCTCCATCCATTTTCTATACCCGCTTGTCCTATGCAGGGTCATGGAGGTCCAGAGCCTAGTCTAGAAGCTGCGGACGCAAGGCGGGGGGACATCCAGGGCCGGGGGCAATAACCCATCATGGGGCGCAAGACTATCTAAACCACAGATAGCCATTCACGGATATTAAGTTACAATCAGCAAAAATTGCTCAAACTCATGTTAGCCTAATCTATTCTGACTTTAATGAAGGTTACTGTGAAAATGCTTTTTCATAACCAGAATAATCAAAAGTATGCACCCCCCGAAGCCCTGCAAAGTTCTGTTACTTATAAAAATACTGCTGATTTATGAAGCACTAAAATATTCACAAGAAACCACAGAAGGATAAGCCCATTAAGAGATGGATAAAAATGTGGGAAACTATTACAACTTGCAGAGATCCAAGCTGGTAAACTTTGGAGCACTGCAATATCAGAGCTGGAGTCGCTTATGACGAGACACTAAAGTAGCTGCTCTGCACCTTCCAGCCACGCAGGTCTGCATTTCAACACTGCAGCAGTGACCCAAGTTCCCATCTCCCTCCCTAGCACCTCATCCCTGCTATTTGTGAACAAGAGGAGAAAAGGGAACTAGAAGAGGAAGAGTGCACTGTAACATTGTGCTTAAAAGACGTCACAGTTTTTGGTACTCAGAGAAGAGCATATGACAGCTACTGTACATTAAAGAACAACAAACTAAGAGTAATTAGAGATGCCACTCATTCCAAGTATAAATATTTCTGTTTGGTAGCTTAACTGGTTTTCTGTTTACAAATTTCTGCAAAAGAATGAACAAAGCATCCTAAGAAGTTCCGATAAATCATTACAAAAGTAAGAAAAGTTTCTTCTCAGTTGATTACTTTAGAGCAGAGAAGCAAAATTTGAACAGTCCTGTCCCGTGGCATAGACTCCAGACAGGCTGGGGCTGGGGAGCAAAAATGTGGAGGTCGCCGTATGACTAGATTAAAAAGACTAAAAAAGAAAAGACTGTGGCAAAGGGTTTAACCAACTTGACCACTACTAATCTAAATTCCTGTAATACTAAAATGCCATATTAAGCTTTCGCTGTCAGGTAATATTTGATCGTAAGCAAACTAATACGTGTACTTAAGTCTCATCAACACAGTGTTCTTTTAAATGACCAATATACCAAATATTATAAAGACGGTTTTGAAATCATGGATAAATGAGCCAGTGCTTATTGACACTGATGGAAAGACACCAAACAGTGCATTGTTCCGTGAAATTCAGTTTTTTTTTGCATTTAAAAGCCACACATTTAGCAAGACTGTTCAAACCATCACTTTTACAAATCTTTTCAAGAGGTACTTGTGTAATTTTTTACATTTATTTTGGTCATGTAGTTTAACCCTTCTCATGTAGTTCAATCCTTTGATTTACGAAATGTGCCACCTGCTGGAATCTTTGTTGTGGCACCAATAAATGTTTGATAAACTGACCCCCCCGCCTACCTGAAGCTGCCTCCAGCAGGCTCTTTATGTTAACAGTCTGCGCAGCCGCTTTCCTGAGTCTATAGTCAGCCTCCCCAACCACACAGCTTAGGCTGAGAAATCTAAGGCTGACAAGCAATTTAATATAAATAAATAAAAACCGAATGAAAATATAAGAAGTTCTCAAAAGGGGGTGGAGAAGAATAGTGAAATGTCTTAACCAAGACGCCCTTTTTGTTGGTTTTGTTGTTAATTTCCCACAAGGCTTACGCATGCATGAACTGTATAAGTACCTTAAATCTTCTGAAGCGCCTTACAGCAGTGTATTCTACAGGACGATGTACCACAGATGTGGCAGAGTGCAGCAAAGGAGGGCAGAATTAGAGGAGCTATGATGGGAGATGGGCTGTTTGCGAGACGGGAGGTGCCTGGGAAGACGAGCACCTCCAGAAACACCATCCTCGCTTCAGCTGCTGCTTGCGGAGATTCTCCTCTTCACACTGCCGGTCCTTCTGGGCACGGAGGTAACGGTCTTCCTCCTTCAGGAACCAGACAGGGGGCCAGCGGTGCTTCTCAAAGTGCTCCTGGTTCTCTGTGGAGGAAGACGGAGAGGAGGAGTCACAGAGAGCACAAGCCAGGCGAGTTTTAGAGGAGAGAAACAGCCACAGACACTAAATCCAAGAACAACTCATAAATCAAACTCTGTGCGAGTATAAAAATAACAGTTAAATGTGTATTGCCTGGAAGAAAGCAAAGAATTTACTAACACCTTGGATATGGTAAGATAAACATAAGTTTTACAAAAGGCAAACTTGACAAAGTGGCACAAAAAGGAAACGCAGACTAGCTAATGTTCACAAGAGTACCTGGAGACACGGCCTTCATTTCCTTAGGGAACTTCCGGCACACGCTGTTGTAATTGGTGCAGATGTGGTGCAGACACCATGCAGACAGCTGTTTTGCATTGTGAAACTGCAGTGATGAAAATCAGTTTACCATACCATAGCATACACACATATTTTACAAGGAAATACAAATATTCCGGGTAACATCCACCAGATGAGCTGTAAATTCTAATTGTAAATTTCTGCCAATTGCAGAAATGTCAGCTGCAAAGTAATTAGGGATTAAATGATGGGTCCATCCATAGTGACTCACTTGAGCCATCTCCAGGTATGCCTGCACCTGTCCGTCGATGTCCACCCCCTGCAGAGTCAACTGCAAGAACTCCTCCACAGCATGTTGTTCTTTGGAGGGCAGAAGAAGCCACTATGTTTAATGATTCAAGATTCAAGCACTTTACTGTCACAGTGTAACAACAAAATTACGTTTATGACAACCCCAAAGGTGCATTAATGAATGCAAAATAATAACTAAATAGTAGGTAAAAATAATATCATACAAATACGTTTCAATGGCCCTTCCACGGACAAGAGCAGATTATTATTGCCCAGTGCACAGCAGCAAAGGTTATTCTCGCACATATCAGGAAGAAGTGTACTGCACATCCACAATAATGAGGTCAATATAAGCAAAGTAACTATTTCTCACATGACTCTGACCTTGATAGCCAACTCTCACCTGTGAGGGCTACGAGGCGAGGTAAACACAGGCGGTTGGCCAACACGATAAGCTCAGTGGGCTGCAGGTCAGGGCTGGATGTCAGCATGCCACAGTACAGGTACTCCAGAACAGCTTGCATAGAGGCAGAAGTAGTTTTGGGGATAGCCACCTAAATAAACCCAAATATGTGAGGGACTGGTCACTGAAGACACGGTCAAGGTTTTTCTTTCAAAAAGCAGAAGACCCAGATGGAATGGGAGTCATTCTATGACGGCCAAAGATGTTAATGCTTCATACTGGGATAAGGGTAGAGCTTTTAAGCAGAAGCGCTGGCACTGCATAGTTTCGCAATAATTTAGTAACCTAAGTTGAGTCCAAATCTCAGTTTCTATTTATATCTTTCCAAACCTGTTTTAGGGGCAGTAAAACAAGATATCACAGAACGCTTCCTAAGAATTTTGATTACACCAGCATGTTGTGACCATTAAAATTAACGCACATACACAAATAAACTAACCAGAGGAATGAGTAATATGCATTCACAAGTGCAGCAGCAAACCCTGAGAATTACCCAATGAAGGATGCGAAATACACAACATGGAAATGCCCCAAAGACTACACAACCCTAAAATTACTGTACACATTTACAACTCTACACATTTACAACTTAGGTCTTATAAATTCTTCAAATGGGATATTAAAATCAGGATTGGTGAGAACCAACAGCAACAACATTATAAGAAAAAGCATAGTGCATCAGACACTCAATCTTTAGATTTTTTTTTAAGAAAAAAAATAATTTCAACCAATGAAAATGTCATTAGTAATATTTTGGACAATAATGGACACAGCAAGTTGTATACTTCAGCAAAAGGTGTACCGCAAACAGTGTGCGTGTGTGTGTATGTGTGTCCAGGTTTTGCTATATATGGGAGAAAGGAACTCAAGTACAGCAAATCCTCAAAAAACATAACTAGTGTGGGCATTTTTTCAGTACTCACTACTTCAGACTTATACATAATAAAATATTTTTTTTTATTTATAAAAAATAAAATTTTAAATAAATAAAATGTTATTTTATTTATAAAAAATACATATATTAAAATATGTGAATGCAATCAAAAAATAAAAATGGCAAACGTCTTGCATTTTGTCTGGTTATTTATGGCTACGGTTAGAGTAGGGTTTAAGGGTGTCGTTACTGGGATTAGGGTTTTTTCCCCATAAAAATTAATGGACGGTCCATGCCAAGATAGGAATGCAAATGTATGTGCGCGCGTGTGTGTGTGTGTATAGCAGATGCTAGTGGAGAGTGCATCCTTGCAATGTGCCCCTGGAAAGATCATTTAGATTCTTGTCACAATAGTCATTTTTTAGAAGCAAGTGTGCTTATTGTGACACTGCTTCTGAACTGCCCAGGTCATAATAACGTTCCCCAGTACAAATAACTATTACAATATGTGTAATAATTACACTTTTTTTATAAAATGTAAATTTGCTCATATCCCATAGGTAACAGGAATAATATCAATAAAATGCTAAATCATTCTGTGATTATGCATAATTTTTGCAGCATTTTTGCATCACAGAGTTGCACACTACACTGAACACACTGATCCAAAAAGCTTTAACACTGAAAACTTGATTATATAAAGTGTTTTCAACATCATAAACGTCATGCTTAATGACCTGGTTAGTTTTTGAGTGATCTGTACCTACTTCCATTTTTTCCACATAATCCCTGTTATTTTTATTGTGATTTTGCACAAGATGAGGTTTTTCCTAGAACACATCTGTCATGTTATAAATAAATTTTAACCGGCAAGGAATACGCATATTCCAGGCAGGACAGAGCAGAATATACCACATGATGGCCTCATAACTCCAAGAATAAGTGTCTCCTGTCTTTGTATGGGGTTTCATGTTCTCTGGCTGGTGTCTCTAAATTGCTCATACTATATGACTGACTGATTGTGTGTGTTTGTGCCCTGTGATGCACTGGTATCCATCCACCCAGGATCTATGCCTCCCTTTGTTACCAGTTAAAGTGGTTAACCCAGTTATTTCACTTTATTTTGTACTGTAACTTATTCAACCGTTTGCTTGTCTTTCCCTTAAACAGATATAGTACTCGCTTATAGTAATTATATGCTGTTTAAATTTTGTATTTTTTATTTAAGGTGTATTCAAAGATAAGCCTGTTATAGATCATCCAGCAGGGAAAATCCTGTCATCCTCGTTCATGTTGTTGCACTTAATTATTTTAACAATAGCAAGTTGCTGCCTTATTTATTTGACTGCATACTGTAATATGCATAAAGTGTTTTCCTGGAGTTGAACATAGCTATAATGTATTTTCAACAAATTATTCACTCAGATTATGTGATTAATCACAATTAAAAAAAAAAATTAATTGTCTGATAGCACTAGTATGCATATATCCAATTTGTATTAATTAAGTGGAAAAATTCCACTAACTTAGCAAACATCTGGAATTTGCCACCAAGAAAGTTCAGTTTCAAGAAATATTAGAAACATCTAGCAGAGGATGATGACTAGCAGTATTCCACTGTGAATTAATGTTTACAATCACAGCTCCAATCTTCCCCAGCTCTCAGCTGCAAACTGCTTTAACCTTTCAGTTGTCAGAGTAACTTACCTTCAGCATCTGCCACATGTTCTCTTTTGAACTGAAGTCCCTGCACAATAGTGACGTTTCTTCTACAATTGTGCCTGAATACTGTAACATTTCGACCTTTATCATGCTGGAAGGACAACCTTTGATAGGGGTGTCGTTTTTTTTATACCAGGTATAACATTTCACCCCGAAATACCCTGAAAATCGTCTGATTTCATGATGGCAAATCGAGGCCACCAGAACTCAAACCAGAAGCATAACTCCACAGCATCACTGAGCCCGTTCTGTGTGTGGAAGGGGGTTAGGAGGATGATCTCTTCATCAGTAAATGCTGACAAGAAGTTTATGTGCCACAGAGAGGGCGGGCTGAAACCATTTTGGCAAATTTCTCCAGACCAACCTCTAGTGGTGGCCTAATGGTTACAAAAGTATACTGAGGGACCACTGAGGTACCCTGAGTAAGGTATCACCCCCAAAGCACTGCTCCCAGGGCACTGAATTAGCTACCCACTGCTACGTCACAGTCACATATGCATTAAATGCAGAGGACATACTTTGTTGTCGAGTGCTGTGGTGTGCCAACAATTACCAACAATCACTTCATTAGATCTATGGAAGTTCGGTATTTTAGGGACATTCCGGGTAATCTTCAACACCACCCAAGGTCAGTTTTCCTGTTATGCCCACATCCTGAGAGTTTGATTATAGCTCTTGATAACATTTACACATCTGTAAAATGGACTGCCAGTGCCTTTGGAGATAAAGTGTGTGATGTAAATGAATTTTCATGTTTGCTAAACACTACATCTTCAGTATCCATGGAAAGTTTACCTAGTAAGATACAGCAATTATCTGTACATTAATTTTTACGGATTAGCAATTTTTACCTGGTGGTCACCTGCAACTTAACATCAGGCACACATGAAACAAGAATGGATCTCAAAATTTCAAATTCAATCCCTGTGGGTATTGTTTTTATCCAGGTATGTAAAATCTAATATATATGTGTATGTATGTATGTATGTATGTATATATATATATATATATGTATATATATATTATATATATACATAAAATGTTGCTGCTTCCATTATAATTCAAAGCAAAAAGTTTAAAAACATGCAGCTTTTTCAGTTTCAATTGACTATAGAAAATTGCTAATGTGTCCAAACATGTGGCCAAACCTGTACATTCAGAATGAATTACAAATATTTTCATACATAGCCACATGAATTGGAAGGGATTGGGTCTGTTGACAAACCCATTGATAACTTGTTTGTGACAAAATTTTGATTACTGCCATCAATGCCTCACTGAACAATTACACAGCCAAAAGCATCCTGATCCTACTGGAATTCTGGACAGGCTGGGAATCTATCAGCAGAACATGGAATTATATGAAGAACAGGTATAACTGGTATTTTGCAATGAGTGGACTGGGTGCAGGCAAGGTCCAGCTCAACCCTGATGATTACTATTGTCATATTTTAAAATTACTAGCCAACCTCACACTCCAACTAGATTCTCCTAAAATGGCCGACAAAGTTTACATCAAATGAACATGTTGACAGCTAAAGCCCACTTATCTGCAATATTAATTTAAAAACTGTTTTGTATAAAACAACTGAAGTTCTATGAGATTTCAAAAAAGACATCTATTAAATCAAATAGATTACAGAACCTTCAGTGTTGTTACTAAAACAGTTTAAAGTTCTGTTAAATTTAATGTCGGAGCAGTTTAATTTACATTATCAGACATGTTATCAGACGTTATGCAAAATCCTTTGGGATTAGTCATAGAGCACCTTTCATTAATAAGGTTCCTGGTGGTTGTTTCTCTTATTACTGAAGGACCTGCCCATTCCTGCACGACATGCCTAGACAAGCCTCAGCATCCTGTCCAACTGTTAGTCTGTACATAGCAAGAGGGGAAAAGCTCCTGCTTCACAACAAAACTGATGGAGCATTATTACCTGTGAAGCTGGACAGCATTGTTCCAATCCTCAGTTTGAAAACAGACGCTACCGTGCGTCACTGTGAAACTCAGGGGAAAGAGACGCGCTAATGAGATCAGGCTTCCGTGGGTCATCGTTTATCTGCACGCATGTAACAAATTCCCTCTGGTTGCCTGATGGGACCTTATTTATGCTGTGAGCTCCTGTGACCCAGTGCATGCATATTTAACAAGATGTTGCTACGCATCAGGAGTATCACGGAAAAGTAACAGACTCACAGTTGCCATCACTATCATTAAGAGCTATAGATACATGTAGTAACCAGGCTGAATAATAGACTTGGATTCAACTGAGCACACATGGATGTATGTTTTTTGTGTGCCTACATTTAATTAAATGTCAAAAAGGAGCCACAAGTCCAGAGAATTACAAATAATATAAAACGTGAATGGTGAAATCTGTATGATAAATCTTGGAACATTCAGAAGTTATTTCTCCTCACAGTTTAGAACCTGAAGCTAGGCTTTATTATTCATTTTTCATACACATTTCCCATCATGCCCCTCACCTCCTCAATATAGCTCTCCATGAAGGACCCGCGGAACATGGCCGCCATCCAGGCACAGCTGGAAATCAATAATGGCTTGTGGGCAGGGAGGTAGCCGTCGTCCAATCGGAACACCACATCTACAACCGGGAGAAGAAAAGCTCATGACTTGACATGTAAAAGAATCAAAGAAGACAGACACACAAAAATGAAAATCATACTGAGAGATAAATGGAGAGGGAGGCTTTACAGAGGGGTTCAGAGCCAAAGCAGAAAACTGAGAAAACCTGTAGTCATGCAGGACGTTGCATAGCTCCATAATTAATATACACGGCCGCTATTGAATTTAAATAACTACACACTTGCCCAAATCAGTCCTTCCACTTTTTCAGGTTTGACAGTTGAAGAGTAAATGTGGAAAGTAACACCTGTTAGTGAGAAAAATCCAAGCAAAAGACCAGGGGCTTGGTCAGTTAGAAATGTATGGATATTTGCCTTAAAATCTATTCACCAAGATAAATGTAATAGAACATATGAAAAAGTCAATTCCAAACATTGTTCTATTGTAGAAAGAACAATCACACCATGCTTACTTTGTTCTGGAGAAAGAAATGACCATTTTCATGTTTTGTGCTCGGGTGTGTGAGACAGTCTGTATAATGTTTCAATCAAAATTTTCAGGAGGTATTCATTAATGGAGCTCTGGCTAAGTGCGTCTGCCAAATGCTGTAAATGTAAATGTAAAATTGTAAATGACTGATTTACAAATTACTGCTATGCATATTGATAACAATAATCGAGTTACTTAGCCAGAACAACACAATGGTTAGATAAAACCATTTAAAACTCATTATTGAACAATCTGGTTCTTAGCACAACTGACCATACACTCCAGAATAAATGCTTACTTTGTGACAAAGGAGGTTAAATTTTGTTAAGCTAATGACTTATTTTCCTGAATAAACGGCTTAAACAAGAGTTTCATTCTGTACATTGTCAGTACTGTAACTTCTCTGCATGGACTGGCATGCTCTCCAAGGAGTCAACATGGCCATAACTGGATAGGTAATGTTTTCAAAAGTAATGGATGAATGGTACTGTTGTGATATGTTATAATAATAATAATATGTACACACTTATTATAAACATCCATCGTGAGGCATAGATGGTATATGAAGAAACACATTATTTCAGAAACAAATTATTTCCTTTTGCTTAAATTACTAAAACAGACAATATCCACAAATAGGACTATGTTAGCAAGAAATGCCTAACCCAGACCTAAGATCAGCAGTAAGGCAGCAAGGACTGAGTGTACCTACTGTGTGATATATATATATTGTGAGAGGGGAGATGTGAGGACAGATGTTCATGATGTCGGGTGCTGATGTTGATGCACCGGTCCTCACCCGCAAATGTGCCCTTGCTGAGGCACTCTTTGATGCGGTTAGCCCGTCTCACGTGGAAGGCCTTGGTGATCTCCTGGTTCATGAAGCTCTCACGATTTAGCACATTAGCCACCATCATACGCAGGTCAAACACCTCGAGAACCTCCGCAATGGTGGCCACCTGCATCAGGTCTTCTCTACCCTCATCTAGGCTTCCAGTGTACAGGTACTGCAACACTGCCTAAGAGCGTGGTAGAGATGGGAAAGGCACTGTTCACACCCAGCAGATTTAGAATTATATAAAAAAAAGTAACATTATGTTGGAAAGGGAGGGGTCTGTGATCAGAAGGGGAGGTACTCGAGTCCCATCCTCAGAACAATAGTCACATCTTCATGGGACCATTGAGCAAGCCCCAAACTATATATGTGTGTGTGTATATACATGTGTGTGTGTGTGTGTGCGTGTGTGTGTGTGTGCGCATGTTGATACTATCAGGTATTGCTCATGCGATCCATAAAATACTGTTTCTTGAACAGTTCTGTCAGGCTTTTGATGTATCCATTTCTGCTTACCTGGAAAGGCCCATCCTGAATGTGACTATCCATGGATACCACAGTCATGAGTTTTGGCTGATGAGTTATGGGGTCCTGCACATATTCCAGGTGCACACTGAGGAAGCCACGGCCCCAGCCTGTCAGGATTCGGCCTGTCCCTACTGGCCCTCTAGAACCTTCGCTCCTTGCAAGGTGGGGATTGTCACTCTGAAGAGTCCTCAGTGAACCATGCTGCAGCAACATGGACTGTCTGATGGCACCAGAGCTTCCCTCACAGTCCTTACTGGTGTCCAAGCTCCTTGTGCAGCCGGCCTCATCTATTCCTCTTGTGTTCTGCTCTTCCTCTTCAGCTCCCTCCAAGGGTTCCTCCACTTCCCCACCTTCCACAGTTGCCTTGAAGTCCAAAGTGAAAAGATCATAGAATTTGGAACAAGCAGTGGCCAGGTATACCTTGTGAGCAAAGACCTGGGTGGATCCACCTCGCAGCAGGAATAAAACATCCGCACACAAGGCCTGACGGAACAGAGAATCGGGCCCCTCTCCGTCCATGGCTGGAGGATCTGGTATAGCCACAATGGGTCGCGGGGGACATGGCGGCAAGAAGGGGGCCTGCAGAAGGGGTCGTTGAACCCTCCTCAAGTGGGACTTCCAGAACTGCAGGTGGCGGCGGGAGATGAGTGCTGCGCGGATAGCATTATCAAAAACATCCTTGACCCCGAACTGGGCGACGATGCTGGTCTCGTAGTACGGCACACCCAGCTCCTTGGCGACTTCGTGGCCCCGCTCTGGGGGAAGGATGTCTGTGGGTTTGATGGGCCTGTGGGTGGGGGTGGAAAACTTTAAAGTCACGGTCTTCGGATCTTACAGCCAAACCCACTGCACAACAGTAGTCGAAAGCTGTGCAGTGTACAGTCATCTGTCGACCTTTGTCTTATTGTGTAATGTCCAGTCTTACTTACCTACCTTGACAAAAATTTATCAAGAGACGTCCAAAGCAGATGCAGTGGGGGTTAGTGGATGTATTTTGCAACACCACGAACAAAACGAACCGATTGTGCCATCACTATGGAGGTGCAGTTACAAGTGCGTGAAATTGAATCCTGTGTTGTACAGTATATTTGATCTCTCCCCACTAATGATCGCGATACATCCAGATTGACTTATGTCCTCATTTCCGGGAAGTAACCCGGACGCAAGTCACCTGTATTATTCATTTATTTTTTATTCATTATTGTCTTCTGTTTGTAATGTGTAAAGCCGTCTTTAAAGTCTCCGACAAATGCCGTTTCGGTTCATCGAATGCATTCTTAATTTGAAATCACAACTTTTGACTTGACTAGAAAAAGAAAATTCTGAATGTAGAGTGAAAGCTGTTTATGAGGTCATATATTATTAGAGTTCTGGAGCTTTACTAAAAATAGACGCGTGCCAGTTATCTCCTCCTCGTTGACTGGTTATAGCCGTATCAGTGTCATGGTATCAGCTTCTATAAAAAGGCGTGGCATACTTGGCTAGGGGTCGACGTGCACGGTTGACAGCCTCGAGATCGGCGTAGCGCAGGTCCAGCTGGCAGCCCACGAGAATGATGGGGGTGCGGGGACAGAAGTGCTTGATCTCAGGAAACCACATGGTGCGGACATGGCGCAGGGAGTTGGGGTTCGCCAGAGAGAAACACAGTACTACCACATCAGACCTGCACACAGAGAAGGGCAAGAAAGCACGGGGAGACACAGAGAATCAGGTTCTCAGAGAGGCAGCAATTTACCCATCTAGAAATAAAGTTTGTCTAAGGTCACTGTGGTACCATAAACATTGAAGAATAAGAAGATAATACAGCAAAAAAGTGGTGCTGAAGCCCAACCTCCATAGGTTTGTTTCTGGGCTTATTATCAGACAGGTTCAGGGTAAAATTCCAAAAGTATCACTGAAAACTATGCCCATTAACATTCTAAGTGTATTCATCTTCCAAGTATAGAAATTAACAGGCACAAGACAAATCCAGTTTATAAAAGCAATATAGCCACTTATTAATGAAAGGGAAAAAAATGTTTCCTATCTATAATTGTCTCCATCTATAAATAATCTAAAAAAATCATGATGCCTAAGGCATTATGTGATTGGATGGTGTCATTGAGAGACTTGAAAAATGTTCAGTTATGGAAGACTCTGTGGGCCGGATGAGACTGAAGCAAGCATCTATTAATAGTCCTGCTAGCTACAAAGATATCCACAACATTCAGAACCTTCCTAATTCAAATACTAAACACCCAAACGAAAGACATATGAATGTGCCAGGTTAAGGTCCATGAATGGAACAGTGAATGTTTAGTGCTGTTCAAGTGTGTGTACGTGTAAATATATGTAGTGTGAGAGCGATAAAGCCGCCTTAATCCTTCAGCTTATGAACGCAGCCTTAAATAATTTACTACCAGCATACATAAATCGTAAACATCATGACTTTGTGTCACAAAACCAAAGAGCAAAGGTCAACATTAACTTATGTAACATCTGCACCGTTGTCCGTTTTGAAATGTCATTGGGATCAAACTCCTGAATAAAGAAATCTCATATGCTTTTTTATAAATAATTTATATTACTATATAAATATTTATATATACTGTATGTGAATAAATTTATATATTGCTTTTTGTGTTTCTAGTGTGTTTATAATGTTAACTGTAGGTAACCTGCCACCTAGCTAATTCAAATATAACCATAGCATGCTAGAAATGTATGTTTAAATACTTTCGGGCAAAGCATTTCTGACCTGCCATAAGCAAAACGTCTGTCTTTGTGATGATCCCCAAAGGTGTCCCAGAGTCGCAGCGAGATGCTGACATCATCCACCACATCCCGTGATCGCTCCAGGACCTGGGCAGACAAACATCAATTCATGAGTGGGGACAAAGACTTGTAACACTTAGCAGTAGATCAGAGACTCTGTCTACGTGACAACTAGTGTGTCCTGCTGGGTCTCAATAAATCTGAGCCTGTATGCCTTCAGAGTCTGAGTTGAAGCCCAGATGGACCTGTACTCACCTCCTGGCACACACGGTATTGATCAATGGCCCAGACTGTGGGCACATGGGTAGCGAGCAGTTGGTACTGCGTCAGCGTGGCGTTGCAGGCACGTGCACAGATCAATCGCGTCTTGCCCACTGCGTTGTCTCCCACCACCACGCACTTTATGGTCTCAACATTCGGCCGCTCATAGTCTGTGTCTATATCCATGGATAGAGACCTGGAAGAGAGCGCCTGAGTCAGAAATGCACATACTGTTGGGAATATGGCAGGAACAGCACACAAAGCAAAAGATCAAAATGTTAAATCAGTCATCTTTCAAGTCCACCAATAGGAGATGCCGAATAGTAATATAATTGCACACAGGTTTTAGTGAAATTCAGATGAGGCAAACTGGAATGAAGTACAGATAAATACATCTTACATAATTGGGAACATACACATGCAAAGTCCACTTTTTACACAGTCTTAGATCAGTCCACAAGATTCAGGTCACATGCTCACAGCCCAAGCACAGGGAGACTTACATACATATGCTTGATTGATGTGTGATAAGTCTATTGGATAATGGCCTTTAAATAAGACTCCTTTCATGCACACACTTTTTGTGGCATAAGTTATAAATATAGCAAGAAAAATGAAGATTTATCTTAAGAACCTAAAAACTTGACAGGTTCCTTATGGTTAACATTGGTCAGAGTAATCATTAATAGTAAGGGCCCAATGCTTATTTTGGGTACATAAGCTCTCCGATCTGCATACACACAACAGCCCGTCAAAGAGAAGGAAATGTGCCCCGGGCACGTGTTGTTGCCAAAACAAAACCTCATCTAAATGCAGGGACATGGCACTGACTGAACGCATCCATGAAAAGCCAGCAAGCAAAGTTACACAACTGTACAGCCTTGGCCTGCTCTCCTGTAAGAAAGCACACATCCTTACCCAGGGAAGTCACCCCCCCTGCAAGAGTACCCTAAGGAAACCAATAATAGTTACAACTACAGATTTCTGGCCTTTCGTGTGACATCTAGGGGGAAAAGGTCCAAAGTAAAATTGCACCAGTGACAATGGATTCTGCACAGATTGCCTGCTTCAGGCAGTAAATTCCCTCTCAAGGCATTAAATTTCCTCTCAACTGCCTCAACCCACCCCCATCTACACAGGGTCTTGATCACTTGCTAACATTGTATCAAACAAATTACAATATATTTACCAGCTACATATTTCCAATGACACGGATGGTGCTCCGCTTCCAAAGAATGACATCTTACCCTGTATCAAAGTCACCTATTCAGTTGACACAAAAGCCAGCTCACCTTTGTCATGTCGCCGACAGGGCGAGCTAGCCAATACGGTCACAGACGACGCATACCCAGACGTCTAGCAAGCAGCTCGGAAAAGCGATCGCTCTTTGTAACGCTAAAACTGCCCCGGAGACAAACTGCAAAGCCGGGTGCTCAGAGCAAACAGGCTACCTCACTGGCTTAACGTCAACCTGACACTGCTAAAGTACGGCGCGGCTGGGAGGAGATGGCAAAGCCGTCACCTGAACTTTTGGCTCTTGGTTCATAGGGGCCGCCGCCTTTCGACGGGCCACCAGGCACACGCGCCGTACGGCAGGTAAGAGAGACACAGGGGCTGTAAAAGTGCCACATTCTGTGATTAGGCTATTGGTCAATTATTTCTGTAAGTGTCATGTGACACAAAGCGAGATCAATTTCTCAAAGTAAGTGGTCACCTACCCCAAAAAGAATGATATGAATAATGTGTGTATTATGTATCACTATAGTACTTTTGTGGGATAAAAGTAGTAATAATCCTATCACTTTAAGAACTGACATTTATAACTTATCAAACATCAGTTCTTCTTTTGTGACAATTAACGTTTGGCCGTTTAACCTGGCATATTCTACACAGGACATTACATAACATACAAATAGAGATTAGATTAGATTCTACTAATACTGCCCCCTCATTGGAAAATTAAACTGAGGTGGTTCAGGCATCTGTCTAGCATGCCTCCTGGACACCTCTCCGAGAAAGTGCTTTGGGCATGTCTAACCGGGAGGAGATCCCAGGGCAGACCCAGGACACGCTGGAGAGATTACAAATCTTGGCTGATCTAGAAGCTCCTGGGTATCCCCCTGGAAGAGCTGAAGGAGGTGACTGGGGAGGTCTGGACATCTCTGCTCAGACTGCTGACCCCACGACTCAGATCCATATAAGCCGTGGACAATGGATGGATGGATGGATGGAGGGACGGATGGATGGAAGGATGGATGGAGGTAATCCACAACAAGAATTATGGTTGTGGCTTCCATTATTGCGGCAACTCCACTATATAAGTCGGGTATTTTTCTATATTCTTTTGTATTTCATTAAAATTAATAATACATATTAAATATAAACAGGCCAGATGTGATATTAAAAATCAACCACACGGATAGTAGTGACTTCATTTTGCAAAAACCTATATACATGTATAATCATGACCTATATGGGTTGACATTCTAAGAATATGTAACGCAAGAATCCAGATGATTCCACAGTTTTTCACATATCATGGATGTGGTCTATAACAGGTAAGTATGCACCATCATGTGTGTGAAGGAAATATGATGGAAAGCTACTGCTGAGCAAGCACAGACCTCTTGTGTAATAAAGTGTTTTCCAATCTGGTCCTACGGGACCCCGGGAAAGTGCATGTTTTTGCTCCCTCCCAGCTCCCTGCAAGACAGTTGACATTTCTGCTTCCGCCCAGCTACCGGTGGGACCTGTCTAGGGGTGCCTGAGGACCAGGCTGCAAAACACCGATGCTGTTAGCAAGAGGTCCACGAAAACACAAAGCATGTGCGCTTACTCTGCTGTCCTGGTCTCACCACACAATGCTATCATTACCTTAGCAACATTATCACAACACTCCCGAAGAGTTTCGATTTAAATGCTATAGATATGGATGATCAAAGTCAAACTTTCATTAACTTAACTTGAAGAGGTCTCAAACTAGGCAATGACTAACCCAGGCAATACTTTGTTTGAAAGTTGCATCGTTATCCACTATTAATGTTTTGGCTATCGACCTGTCAATTGCAACCAGCTGTTTATTTATATGACACCAATAAATAGATATAAATATATTTGGTTTTGAGTTTCAAAACATGTCACTTTTTCTCCATAGTCTTTCAATTCTGTTGAATGAAGAAATCTGATATTTTAAAGTGTATTTGCTTCTGATAATGGCTACAGGAGCTGCCATTTGCTTGGTGCCATCGTTTCGTTTCCTGAATATCACCATTATCATCTGATAAATATAACACTGTCTGCATATGCTGATGTCCTTTTACGAGCATTTGAGGTCAACTTATGTGTAGATCTCCGGTTTTGCATTTTAAAACTTTAATATTTTCTATCAGCTAATGCAGAGATTACCCGCACTGAATAAAGTGGATAGACTCAACAAGTTTCCCACTGTTGTGTATTAGAAGTGTCCTGTGACAAAAGCAGCACTTTCCGACTTCTACACCACAAACTGTACTGACATGGATGCATCGTTTTCAGAGAAATGCTGCAAAAATCCCTGCAAAGATTTTTTTCTTCTTGTTATCCAAGCATTTTATTTAAGAATTTATTACACATCATATAACGTTTATCATCACTATTAGTAGCCTGCGACTCCAACCAGGATAAGCAATTACAAGATAGTTAATTATTAATCCCAGCTAATTAATTGTTGACAAGTACAGTTCTTTTGTTTTCTTGGGACTACACTCAACCTAATTCTCATATAATTCTCAGATAAATGGTTCATCAGCCTAATGGATGTATTTGACTTAATTCTATATCTTCATCTAGGTTTTTGTATCTTTTTCAGTATTGGTTAAAGGGACGTTTTTAGGAATTCACTTTAGTGAATGCTATTTACATAAAGTAAAAAATTCAACCAAATTTCTGCAAAATTTGAGTCATACTGTTATTAACTAAATAAAGAATAGTAATCCCATTACTTCAGTGGTGGCTTTTAACATTGCCCTTTCTGTGACTATGGGTGCGTTCGACTTCATGTGCTGGCTTAAAGCAATGCATTCTGGTCTTAACGCAATGCATGATTAGTTCGTTTTTGGCCAATCAGAAATGACCAGAATGACCAGCATGCATCGCTTTAAGCCAGTGCTGTAAGCGGCTGCATGAAGTCAAACGCACCCTATGTTTGACACCCCTGCTCTTAAACCATTCACATTGTCTTATAGTAAAAAAAATGACCAATTGGAGCTGACCATTTAACAATTCCCACCCCAATTATTAGGAATTCAGTACTATGACAAAGTTTATTAAAGTCAGAATTTGTTCATTGTTGCCAGCTTGACAAAACCAAACATTACCAATCTAGGTTAACAGGAAACACAAAGCCGGATAATAACGCTTGATAAGCTTAGGCTTTGTATATTGTTAGAGTTATATAGCATTTTCATAAAAGGGGGTGTTTACCGGAAGATTTAAGGTTTAACAGTTGAGTGATAGAGAACCACCTCTCTCATAAGAAGAGCAAATAATTACCAGCATTGTTTTTTAGGAATATATATGGGTCCTCAATCCAAAACACAATATGTACAAGTGCAGCAAAAAAAAATCACTGACGGTGTTTTTTTCCCACCAATTTCAATATGGAAGCACAGACTGTAAGGGACAAAATTAGTATAGAGCTTGATTTTAACTCTGGGGAACCCATGGGGTCATATGTGACCCTACCTTACCTTCTGCCTTACAGTCAACCAACTCGTATTTTTGTTTTCCTTTACAGCCCAGTGTACCAAATATGACCAAAAACAAAAGTAAAATCTTGACTTGTGGGCACTTCAGGGTTAAGCAAGATGTCATGTGGTCTATCAGGGGAAACCTGAATAAATGAAGCCAGTTCAGAATCATCCTTAAGTATACCAAAGGTCATTTATATTCTAGCCCATGTATTTTTACCAGTGCCATACTAAAATCTGAGGCTCCAGGGTGAGGAATGGAATAGGGAGGCATCAGATATAGCTAGCATGCAAATCCACTATCCCCAACAAAGCCCATGCATGCGTCCTAAAGATCACTTTTCAAATAACTGAGGTGGAAAGCAATGCTTTGACAAATATTTTGCAGTTCATGTACACAGACTCACTGCAAATCTGAAAGTCACGCCCGAGCCTTTGTCATTTCAAAATCAATACTTGTTATTAGGCACTGATGGTCACTTCCCAACTGTGTAAGATATATATCAATGTTACAAAGTGACTTCAAATAACAGTGCATACCCCAAGCTGAAGACGACCCGTATCCTAAATGTATCCCATTCAAAATGCAATTGTTATTTCTGTACTTGCAGTGATGCTGCGGACAGATTTCCTGATCACTCGATCAGCTATCATGTTCCCCCAATGCTTCCCAATTGCTATATGTGCGCACTCAGTTGCACCAGTTACAATGAGGAACCATAAAAAGGACAGAGACTGGATTGAAAATCGCGTCAATTAATATGCTGAACGCATACGATGAATGTGGAATTAGATCGCAGAGATGATCTCATAGGCTTAGCCGCTATTCCCTCTTTGACTGAGTTCACTGGCAAGTGGCTGGGAAAAACAAAGACACTCAAGAGACTTTTGAGGCCAAGGCACACCTAGCGGATATTCCGGCATACTGTATTCTAACGTACCGGTTGGTCTCTAACGGAACACAAACAAGCACCAGATGCAAAAAAGCTAAAAGTAACGTACGGGGTCAGAGCGCACAGCTCCGGACCTTGGTCTTGTGGATACTTGGGCAGTTTGCACACATATTATATGTCATCCGAGGAAAAATGTCTGTATGAAAGATATACATTATCAGAGAAAGCTAATGGATTTTTGTTTGTCTCTAAATGTATTTTCTAAATATAAATATGAAAAACTTAAGTGGAAAATGGTAATGTGTTTTAAAAAGCGATAACATCATCAAGCTCGTCTGTGGGCTCAATCTTGCAACAAATTGAAGTCTTTCGCATACAAAGCCGAAGAAATAAACTTGCTGTTGCGAATGCATTCATTATATTTGATAGACATATTAAAGTCAGTGAGAAAAACTTGGTGCAGATTCTTCTTGTTTGGCTTAGGGTGCATGGTACTTTCCATAAGGTTCAAATGCAATTCGCAGAAATGTCGTAGTTACAATAACAACGTGTCTCCTATAGGATCAGCCTACAGCCCTTGGAATCTTTCTCAGAATGGACCACCCTCGGGGGATCGTGGACAGGGGGGTGACGTCATGCTTCCTATGGCTCTGATTGGACAGTGGGCGGGCTTTATATGTTTTGATGCATTTGCGCTTCCAACAAAAACATGCGCTGGAACAGTGTGCAATATCTAGCCGCGAAGAGGCGGCCACATGAAAATGTAAACAGTTAAGTGGCGCCAGTAACCCATATTTAGACCCAATTAGGATACAACTGGCAGTTCATCCTGCTTCGTGGCATGTCCTACATTTCACTCCAAGAATAAGTAAGACTTCACATTTTAGCTTGAAAGCCCTAATAACGGGAAACTGGTTACACATGTCTAGTGCCAAGTATGGAAATGACTGACACCATATATCGGAAACTTAAACCATGCTGCTTGATCAGTTATTCACAGCGGTCATTTTCGAGTACAGGCTCGTATAACAAAGCGCGCTAAAAGCCATGAAAATGCACATTTATATATTCAAAACCCACTTAGCTCGTGTTAATCTGGATTGTATTGCAATGCGAACGAGATTTATTGAATAACATTAGACGCATCATAATTACGCGAATGGATAGTCGCGATCAAAGAATTGGCCGAAACGTGATCGGAAACAATAAAATATACCTCGGAGGACGTCTGTTGGTTGACTGAGGTATTACACATAAGTTTAATAGCTTTCTTAGGGGAGAAAAAAAACTTCCTTTATGGAAGACTTCGTTATTTAATCTAGACATTTTAGGCCCCCAACCCAGGCCAATCCAATTAGGTTCTAAATTTTTCTATAGGGTCCCTGGAATCATCTTAACCCACCACGCCTTCAGCAACCCCGCACGACTGTGTAATACAGGTTCTCTCCGTTTGTGCCACTGGGAAAGGCCAGGGATACCAAACGCTGGAGCTGTATGGCCCTGAAAGCTATGACCCGTAGCCCTCTTCTGTGGATGACAGATTTTCCATGTGTATTATATGGAGAAATCTCTCACAGACTCCAGCTGGAAGCCACAGTAACACCACAAACAATGAAATGGCCACAATATGTATGTGTGTGTGAGTGTCTGAGTTTAGATAATGTGTTTAGGTTAAAAGATGAATGTGTTATTTTTAACCCCTTATTGTTTGCATACATGTCACTTTTTCAGTGTGAAGATATATTAACCATAATTAAACAGTCAACACGTCTATGTGAACTGCAGTAAAGGACTAAAGTAAATAATCCTACTTAGAAAGAATGTAAGAGGGGGCCACAACCCAAAATAATCCTTTCAGTGCCCATGTTAAACTGAGCAGAACCAACTGTATTAAGATTAAGGGGCACAATCATACCTTGATTTGGTTTTTATTTTTAGGTTGGGGTGGCATCTTGGGTGGCCGTGTAGTATATTTACTGGGGGGGGGGGGGGACCCCGTAGATCTGCCCCTGATTTCCAGAACAGTTTGTGAGTTTGGGGTTCAGTACATCATGGCCTATTATTATACAGTGTGCTGGGACTATATGGTTTGTAGAGTGTGCTGTATCTACAGTTCACGAGACCGGTGAAGACTATATTAGAAATGAAAAAGAATATATTTCAATGGGGAATATTTCTTTTTCACAATGCACAAGCGCTTTCCATTCATTATCGTTGTGGAAGTAGAATTAAGTTCTGCTGGGGATACATAAGAAACTGAAAACTGATTTCTCATTCAAGCTCGGGAGTCTTTCTTCAGACTAAATGGAACAGAAGCACCAGAGGTGTTATATTGTTAATATTCTAAAATGTAGTCTTTCAGGTACTGAATGTATCCTAGTATCTGGAAACGCTGAGGATGGTGGTGAATTTGTCCTTGTGACAAGAACTGGGATACATTCAGGACTTGCCAAGTGTGCCAAACCACAATGCATGCTCCCACGTGGATGTCACTTCAGACTATCAGAATGTAGAACACCTCGCCCCTCATTTGGCAGATGGAGATTAGAGATAGTTATTTGGGTTGCTGTCATCTTCATTCTTACGCCGAGTAACAAAACTCCAAATATACAGGTACCTATTAAACACAAATGCGGCTTAGGGGCTCACCTCATTACAGCCAGACTCAGATGGGTTTATAATGATGCAATTATTTAAATAAGTGGGGCGCTCACTGAGCTCAGAGCTGGAATCTTTGCTTCAATGCTAAAGAGCCAGTTAGATCACCTATGGGTTCCACTATTACTCCTACCAGCTGAAGGCCATGTTCACAACCCTTTTACTCCTCCTGCACACTTTACCCCTGCAGGGGTACTCCAATGGAAAATTGCTATAGTTGTATGTAGTGATGAAAGGCAGTCGAACACATACATGCAACATAACAGTCATTTGCAACCCACCAACTCTCAGCTGGTAGCCCAGTTTTCTGCTTCTGGACTGAACAGAGTACTGTGCAGTATTTACTGTAACATCTGCCACCTGCCTCAGACTGTGACCATGTCAGCTCTATCTCTACAACAAGGCCAACTGGACTGAGACAGCTTTTAACTGCAGAATACATAGAAGGACATTAAGCCCAGTGTTAAGGTGAGCTATCCCAGGCAGCGCAGGGCTTAAAGCTGGGATACACCCTGGACAGGATGCCGGTCTTTCACAGAGTATATGCACATAGTGACACAAAACGGACAGCTTAGACCATGTCTTTGGACTGTGGGAGGAAACCTGAGTTATTTGAACACCCAGCCATAGAGGCGTGAGGCAACAGCGCTGCCCCCAGAAATACCGTGCCACCCAGATATTATATCTTGTTAGATATACAAAAGACAATGCATCTTAAATAGAGAACTTTGGGCAAAGAGTATCCAGTTTTTGAAGATTTATCTAAGCCCACACATTATCACATGTTGGTCTGTCCTTTCAGCTATGCATGGCTCCATTTCAATAAGAGGCGATACATACCAGAAACCCAGCAGTTACACGATCAGCGCACAGAAATTTCACACAGATGTCCCCTCTCCCATTTCTCCTATGATATGTATTAGTGACTGCCTAGGCATGCATGTGGACCCTCTCCTGTCCCGTGATGGGAATTAATCCCTTTGAAGATCATCTTACCATAAAAAAAAAAGAAAAAAAAACATGCATGGCAGCAAAGGATTGCAGCATGCACTTATCTTAGCTAATAACAAGGAGTGCATGAGACTGTAAATAGAAAGTAAATGCAGTTATCCTCTATCACCAAGACTTTTGGGGCTGTGACTGGAACAGTACAGAGGAAAAAAATCAGTCAGGAATTTCTAAAAGATAAATTGTTAGTGGAAAACAATTAATGGCGGACCATTTTTACAAACTGACATAAGCATCACATTAAAAGGCTAGCATAATATTCACTTATATGCCATGATGCTCATCATAATTTTTCTGACCAGTTAAGAGGCTAAAATTCTATTAAAGCAGTGTTATGTAGAACACCACTGATATGTAATCAAAAAAGTGAAAGGCAGAAAAGATTAGGCATACAGCTTGTTGTCCTAATGGACACCACCCCAAACCAACCCCTAAAAATCTATGATCTTTCTCTGAAACCTAATGCTCACATTGGTTTTGCACATGGACTCTAAACCTTAACACTTTAGTGACAGCCGGGTGCAGGATCAAACACACTTGGTTGTTGCTGGCTGAAGCGTGCCCTTTACTAAAAGTTGGAACAAAATCACCACCCGTCTTCGTACATATGGGGTGCACGGAGTGTGCAAGGCCACAGACACACTCCTACATGGGACCCGTTTGAGTAGGGCTGACCCTTTCAGACCTTAACAAGCTGGAATGTTTGGAGTGCAGCACTGCTGGGAATACTGAATCCCAAATGCCTCCCGCTACTCCATGGAGCAAGGCTAGCCTCATAACAGAACACTTTCAATACTGTTGCTGAATAATATAAATAAATACAGATAGTCATTTAGGCCATTCTGTGAGAATGTACAGTACTCAAAAATGTATAGAACGGAGAATAATTGCATTTGGTAATTAACAGTACGCTGTTATAAGCCTATGAATAGTTCCAGTAGGCATACATATATGTTGATGTTTACATGTTTCATTAGGGAATGAATAAGCAAACCAGAAAATCTCCTGTCCCAAATGAATAAGTTAAAGAAACTGCAGATGGACTTATTCACTCATTTACATTACGATTATAAATGGTATTCAAAATGTACTTACATGACCATGTTGCTTTGTAGGCTTTGTTACACCCAAATGTAATGAAAACATACATAAAGTTTCACTGATACTGCAAAATAAAATTCTCCCTTATCTCACACACGCCTGAATTTCGTTAACTATTTAATTTCAATGTATCGCTGTTGCCACAACATTTAAAAGGCATTTAAAAAGATGAATAATTCCAGTTTGAATCAGTTACGTCATACTATTATTATGTATTTGGATATAATCAAATAATGAAATAGATGTTGTAAAAATTATATAGAAGTAACACTGGACTTATAATCCAAATATGAACTTTCATCCACTGCTGGCCAGTTTATGTTTGCGCAGCTGTGCAGTTTTTTTTTCTTTTTTTTTGACTTAGGGTTAAGTTGGCCACAAGTAGTATATATTCTTGAATCTCAATCTAAATATTTTGGCGTTTCCAGTTTAGTTTACTTATAGATACGGACATAGCACTTTGCTCTGACTGGTCATCAAAAGAAAATGTATGGACTTATGCACAACCTTTGTTCAAAATGCTTATCCTAAAACAAAAAAGTAGATTCATTCATAAGAATACATGACTAGGTTGCGGTAAACGATACATCCCAAACGATAGTTTCGTAAAAAATATTAGCCCAAAATTCTCGTTACAGCATATTAAAGTTAATTTTCAGTATTTAGGACGGGGAAAAAAACATACATTTCCAGTATCTGGGTTTACACAATGAACTAAAGTGTCACGCTAATTATTAAATAACTAAGCAAATTTCTAACTGTTTCAGTGACAATGGCAGACATGCTTGCCTTTATATGCAACACTACAATGTGCCACAAAGGCAGCAAATACTACTTTCTCAAATACATTACATGCACTATTCCGGTTTGTCAATCTGCTTAAAAAATGCATGCAAATATTGATTTTTATGTAAGCCTGCGTGGGTCGTAGGCATTCCTGAACAGACAATCCAACTGGCTTACCTTCAACTGTCCGTCAGTTTTGCAATGTTGTTTCGGCTTTTAGCTATGTCTTCCACGCTCCTCCCTTGCAGTTATTTTGGATTCCGCTGGATTGTCGTGTTTTCTTTCACATCCCCTTCGCCACAAAGCGCTACACAACCTACAGAAGCACTCCGATTTTTAGAACCACTCTGAAACAGAACCTTTAATTTCAAGCACTTGAACTTGACTCTCATTTACTGTTCCGCGCGGTAAAACCTGTACGCCGTCTTCATATTCTTAGCTTTGATTCGGGTAAAACCCCTGAAGCCCTGGTAAACTATATTATAGGCCATACGCTTCAATTATAAAGACCCCAAGAGCAAAGCAATAACTGGCCATCGCGGCAATCAACCTCGCAACTCAGCTGCTCGCTGCCGTGTGCGGCGTTTTCACCGACGTTGATGCAAGTTTTCCCGTCCCTTTGTTATTCGTCACGCCTTTAAAAGGAGGTCCTACCAAGCGGCGAGTAACTCGGCTTCCCTTCTCCATTCACAGCACTGCACCGTGATCCTTCTACTCATAACTGTAATTTCTATGTGCTCCCGACAGACATACTTGGTTCCTTCTTTGTTATTCGCCACCTTAGCTACCTTCACCCCAACAAGTGCTGCAAGACAGAGTGACTTGCTAGATACATATATCACGATGTGTTGTGTTACCAAGAGAAGGCTTATTGTTAAGTTTCTCCTGAGCTATACGAATAGATCTCATTGTTCGGTTTTTACCCTAGTACAGTAACTGAAAAATCCAGAGACAGCTCGAGCTTTGTGCCATACAACGCTTTCCAACGCGCATCTCTTATAATGCAGTGTATGATTTTTAAATAATCGATCGGGCTCTTGTAAATTCTGCCAATACTGTCATATACATTTAAGTCGTGACACTTACCGGAATTAGCATTTTGAAAATTTGATGTATTTTTCACTCCCGTTGTCATAATGGACCGCGTAGCCAATTAGCGCCTTGACTCAGTTGGGCGGAAACGCCAGTGCCTATCAACGCGCGGCCCTCAGACACACCCTTTCATTCATAAAGTGGAGGGCCAGCATCTGCTTTGAACATCGAGATCACCTAAAACGTCAGAAAGGCTGGATATTAACACCAACGTGCGCTGTTTACATTTACCTTTACCTTTACGAGGATACGCCATAATTGCTTGAGCCATTTGAGTACACCTGTTCAAAAAGATAATTGTTAATCAACCTTTTATATCACTAGAATAAACAATTACTATATGGTTTATAACTGTAACAATAATAACGAATCAATTATCTTTAAAATGTATATTAGCGATATTGTCCGAGTTATATAAATCAGCTTTTGGTTGTGGCAAACATATTCAGGGTAATGGAATGTGGTACATTGAATAAATACGGTTTTAGAAGTTACCCAATTCTAATACTACCTTAAATGAAATACATTTAAAAATTATTAGACTGCTGTCACCATTTTATTCTCAATGTTTATAAAAAATTAAGTAAACGTAAAATATACAATGCATCGTTGAAATATTGTGCAATCAATATCCTATTAAAGAAAAAAAAGGATTTTGTTTATTCCACGATTCCTTTTTTGTACTTCCTCCATAACGCTGTTTTCTGTATCGCCAAAATAACATTATTTCCACTGTCGCCTGTTTCGTTTCTCAGCAACGTTGTTCAGCAACGTCAGCATAAATGTGTTGGTTCAGCGAAGACAGAAAGGGAAAAAATTGGGTCGGGTGTGGGAGTGGGGGCGATCTTAGCTAATATAAAAACAGAAGGATCTTTTGGTTCATGACAGGTTTCACTTATTAAATCTTCGTGGAATTTTGGTAAGACTTCTGCTACAAATTGTGTTAATTAGGCCTATATTATGAGTGAAAGTAGGCCTCCTGAATATGCTCCGAGCACCGCAGCTACATGCTAACCATCTGATTCCACTAATACCGAAAGTCTGAATGGCTCGGTGTGACTTGGCTCACTATATACATGCAGCAATGTTCATTTGTTTTTAAGCTCAATGAATCAGTTATCAACAACAATCCTTCTACTATAACTAACTCTCTAATAATTTAATATAATTGGTGGTCTGTTCCAGTACCCAACTGGTTTCTGTGGTTCACAACATCAACTAACATTAATAACAAGATCTATGGTAAATAACATAACATAATAAATAATAAATAACACCTGATGTCAAAGTCAGGCCCTCAGGGAAATACAGTATTCTCATTAATTTGAATACTGTCCTTTAATTGTCAGAAATTGAGCTTTGGCAAGTGTATCTAATCTTGTTTGACTGTGTAAATTCCACACAAACAAGAAACACATCCTCTTTTTGAAGTTCCCCTTCTAAAGTACATCTTACTGTACTTACCCTCTGTGTTTATGCCAGAGGTGAAAAGTTCAGGTCCAGAGAGTACAAATCCAGACCAACCAGATGAACATAAATAGGAACTTTCCAACTCTGGTTAGCGCATGTGTCGCACACATAACCTATTATTTTGTCTACCAATAGAGTTCCAGCAAACCGCTTATGCAAAGCTACAAAGTACCAGCATAGAACATGCAATGCTGTTCTTGCCAATTAACTGTGCTTTCGGGGGGGTTGAGGGTCGCCGCTCTTCCCTGCCCCCACAAACTCCACCCAAGCTTAAAGTCCAAAGACAATGTTCATAAAATGAAAAAAGAAATCAACATTTTCTCTAAATATGATGGAAACCAAAATAGGGGAGTCCACGGTCAATTGTTGAAGCAAATCTCATATTTATTTATTGCTTATTCTGTGTACTATTAATATGATGTTTTATAAGCATCAGAGTTATTGCTGGGATGTATATCCAGGGTTAGGTTTTGAAGTGTGTTAAAAATCTGCTGAACAACTGACCCGGACTCCTATGTAGGACTCCCCTAAATAAAGAAAATAAATATGCCAACATTATTATCTTTATGACTCATTTTCCTCTGCTTCTTGTTATTGTTTTTCTTTATCTTCTTATTATTATATTATTATTTGTAGTATTACCACTAGTAGCTGTCACAACAAGCCTCAAATTGTGCAATACAACAATGAATATTTGTTTTGTGTTTTACTGACTTCTGCTGACTAATTTATTCAGTGTTTGAGACACTTCAGGATTTTGGTTCTGGTTGTGAGACTAGTCCAGTGTTCATAAAATTGATGCAAACATAATAGGCCCCTTTCATTCATTAATCCAGACAGCTCTCCCTTTAAAATCCGTATTTCTATTTGCGTTCATCTGGATTGTCAAGACACATGTGGCAGGTTCTTCAGGAACAAAAGTCTTGGATCTGGAAGCCATTTATCTAGTTTCACTCAAAGTAGCTACCTTGAAAAAGAAAGCTATGAGATCACTGCACAGGTCACACGGCACAATGTTGTGAATCCGTGTAAAGGCAGGGCTTGAGTTGGGCATGTGCCTGTCCTCACTTTTCCTCCGGTAAAATTAGCAAACCAAAACATAAGAGAAAAAGTCATATCTGTTACACACCAATCAAACCACAGTGTGTTTTACATCAGGGACCTAGGTTTGATTATTCCTGTGTGCATTAGTACCTGTAGGAAAGGGGCCCAGAGGAGAGTTTGGATTCTGCCCTACATTAGAGGTGGCCAGTCTTATCCTTAAAAGGCCAGTGTATATACAGGTTTTTGGCATAACCTTTGGGTCAGCTGGTCGAACCGCTACATCTTAATTAGTAAGTTTCAGCAAAAACCTGCATACAAGACAGCCTTTCGGAATATGACTGGCCATCCCTGCTCTACAGTGACATCTACTGACTCTCGGGTGCAAAATATCCTCTCTTCCAAGTATATCATACTGGCCAATAAAGCCCGCAGGACTAAGAGAAACAGCTGGCTGTATGGATCCTCTACCCGGGGTGAGACTCTCTGAGGTGCAGATGCTCAACCGACGGAGATAGATGAAGACGCTGAAGGCGGCTAAGAAAATTTGGCATGATTAGACGTCAAAAAGTGGCGACTTTCAATTTGGCCAAAAGGGGCAGATGCTCCAGCACCTGTAGCAGCCGCCCGCCCCCCCCCCGCCATCACACACACCTTTCTAATTGGTTTATGGTGTGAAGCGTTACATACGTTTACTGTGTGGGACTGTATTCCGGAGAAACCATTAAGTCTTTGTTTCCATTCAGTTTGTACTATACTGAATACAGAGGTTTAGCATAAAATACCATTTATAATAGTTCTCTGCTTATCATAGATAGTCTACTGACAGTGTGTTTTAATATGTATAGTGACTAATCATAATTCAGAATAGGTCTGTTTGATCAATAATTATTTCAAAATAAAAGGTTCGTCGAGCCCCTCTAGTCCGGTGTCGTATATATCAACGTAAATGGAACATGTTAAAATGTAAGTAATTTCTGTTCATTATTTACTTAAAATCATTTAAATTACTACAGACAAGCGATGTAAAGTTGAATTTATGTATGCCGAAATTACTGTGTAGTGACTTTAAGTGACTTCCGTGGTTTTGCAATATGTCATCTGTGTAACTATAAATAAGTCAATGTATAAGGTGCTGTATGTACGGCCAGTGGCCACTGGCTTAGGTTACACCTAATTAGTACACCTAGTTAGTAGTGACCTGCTTTAGCTTCCAGAAACACTTCAAGGTCTAAATGAGTTCCAGTACTTCTGATGAATGTACCATATCGCCATATCTGGCTTTAATGAAGTCAATTTCAGTCATGAAAAGTCTTTCGTGCATATAGAATAAGAAAAAAAAGCAGTTTTAAACCCCAGATTTGCATTTATTGCTGGTTCTCCTTTATGACTCTGAGGCTTGGAGACTTGCACAGGCTCACTGGGACAAACGTCAGGAATTTCACATGCGCTACCAAAGGAATAGTCTAAACATGAAATGGAGTGACTTTATCTCAAATGGCAATGCTAAGGGCTGGACGTATGAAAGCTCGAGATACAATCATACCACGGCACAGGTTAGGCTCTTTCAGACATGGCGGCAGATTACCCGTAAATATTCCAGTAAAACAGGCACCCTCAATCTGTTGTCAGTTGACAGATGGCTCCATCCGACGCCCCTGTGTCCAGAAGACCAAGAAAGATGCAGTAAGGTGATTGTGTCGGTCAGACAGGAGAATTGGCACCCCACTGAATACATGCATTTTTGTATAATTTATACGCATTATGTACTTTTTTGCATGATTTTAAAAAATTTGATTTCACTTTGCAAACAACTGAATTTGTCGCCTTTTTCATGTTCTGAGCCTGTTTAAAAGCAATTCTAAGAGATTTTTATGCAAAAATGGAGCACTGAAGTAAAGAAATAATTACTATATAGTGATCATTATCATTTAATATGAAAAAAAAAGATAAAAATTTTACCATTTCTCCTAGCCCTAGGTTGATATCAAAATTGATATACAAACAATTGCTTTATGTCTGTCTGCCATATTTATTGCATATTTAATAAGATAAGGATAAAACTCTCACATTTGAATTTCCCCTACAGCAGACCAGCTAGAAAATATTTGCATGTATTAAACCACCAAGGGAGACTAGAAATCATGGGTAAATAAATGTTACTAAAAACAGGAAACAGCAAGAAGCCATAACATATATACATAGATCAATCATATGTAGAAACAAACAGTCAAAATTACAAACATAGTTAAGGCTGGTCTCCGGCCCGTTAAGACTGCAGCCTGGTAAGCAGAGAAACACTAGGAGCTAAAGAACATGAGAGATACCAGGAGATGAGATGACCAGCATCACCCACTGGCGAAACAGGGTAATGACACATGGACCAAGGCAGGGCAGGAACCCATCTGGACAGACACATGTAAGTCGCAATCCTCAATACCCAGTCAACAACCTGGCTTAAGAAATTTCTTAGATCAGGTATCATAGATGTTCTAATTCTTAGTTGCTGAGATGTCAATGAACCTCTTGACCCTGTCTGCTGTATGTACTCATTTGAAGACATTTGATGAGTAAGTGTACCTAATAAACTGGCAACTGAGTCTAATATTTACCTGCAAATAGGCATAATTATGTTTTTAGTTTTTGTTTTTTATATATATCTTGAGCAAATTATATAACTGGATGAATTATTTTAACAACTGTATTAAAAGAAAGGTGAAATGAACAGAACTTGGAGGCATAGAACTTTCCTTCTTGGTATTTGAATTTGCCAGCTTTTGTTTTTTAAAACATTGCTCCATCTGCTGCCTCTGGCAAGTTCAAGGAAAACCCACTACTACTTAGGTCAAGTGACATCTGATCCTGTCACTAGCGGCCTGTGGTCTGCGTGCTGGTGGAAGGTCGGGTTTCTGTGCAATGCGACTGGACCTCCCTGATGTCACATGCACCTAGATTCTGTACAGAAGATTGCAGAATAGGTCTGATATTAGAAATAAGTCCTCCAGTTGAACAAGCTTTTTTGGATATTTTAGCTTTTCAGCTAAAAAGACCTTGCGGAAATGGGACTGAAATGCAGATCAATAATATCATGCATTACATGCATCCAAAATAGTTTTAGTTTTTATATTATCTAGTGCACTACCAAATTGGAATTGTTTCTCAAAATAACAAGCGAGTTCTGGCATCGCAAAAGGCTTGGACCACATAATTTTAAAAAGTAGGGGTACTATTTTATTTATACATTAGCAATTGCAGTCAATGTAGATTTACCTCATTATTTGCCTCATAGTTGAGATCTTGTTTTTATTTTCCTGTGAAAATGATGAACTAATGATGTAGCATTGTATTGGCACACATTGTACTGAATAAATAATCTCACTGGCTTTGCAAATTAAGTCTTATTAGTGGCTTAATATGATTTCCTTTTATTGCATTATTAATTAAATTATACAATTCTCTTGTGATTTCTACTGACATTACATAAGATTCAAAACCCAGGGAGATAGATGGTGGTAGGAAACTCAACTTGATGAAGAACATTATCACTAAAAATAAATGCCAACACAGTAAACCTGAGACTGGTTTGATGGACTCTCTAAATAGCTGGTTCTGGGGAGGTGACCACTAGGAATAAAATGTGCCTTGTCTGATTACAACATTCCAGCTCAACCGCTAAGTAAAGCAACCCATCAGTTCTCTATTCAGTTATCACTAGAAAATTCATGCTGATTAATGTATATTAATGTATAAATTTCTCCTGACAATTTAATTTTAATCCTGCTGCTTTAAAACTTGTCTACCAGGTCTATCAATGCATGCTGTCTCATAATTATGTCACATACTTTTTAATGAGAAACCAACATCAAAATAACAATAACAACACATAAAGTTTTTTTCTTAGGCTTCAAAAATGGCTCCATGCATGTTCTCATGAGAGACAGTAATCACTCTTATATGTAATTAATATTTAGACTACCTTTAGCCTCAACGATTGCAAGCAAATGCTTTCCACACTTATTGAGTCACCTTTCATGGTGCTTTGGTGGAATTTTGGCCTATTCTTTCATGGAGAACTGATTCAGTGTAAGCAGTTTTTTGGGATTACAAGCATGATTGTTTTAATATCCCTTTTAATAGACATAAATCGAAAGGCTATAGCTGGGTCACTTTGCTCGCTAGAGTTTCGGTAACGTAATATAATAAAGTTTTAAGCAACAGTGGACTGCTCGCACTTTACGTCAATCAAGCAGCGAATGCCAAAAAGAGGATAGATGATTGGCTAACATTTAACAATTTTTTCACGAGCGACGTATTGGGCAGCCCTGATCTAGTTCATTTGTGAATGCAGTGACTATGGTCATTCCATTCATTTAAAAGATTGGCTCAAAAACAACCAATTGTTCAAGATTGATAAATATATTTCACACATAACATGAAAAGAGTCTACTGACATGTCAATATACTATCGCAGCGAGTTGTCTTTACTTCATGTTCAAATTTCTAGTTGTAAGTATGTGCAGTGAGCGCCAATTTGTAACTGTTGGATCCACAGGTTATAAGGTTTCTGTTATGGTAAACTGACAATAAATAATATGTTGCTATAGTAAAAGACAGTGAAATGTTATTATATGTACTACTTAATCATAACTTTTCATCTGTAGTCTAGTCAAATGGGCTTTATTCTCATACCTGTACCATCCATAGACAGGTGTAGAGCAGCACAAAACATTCCCTCTGGACCACAGTGTGACATACAAACAACGTGTCAAGAAAAGGATGTCACTGTAGGTGTATTTTATGTATTTATGTATTTAAGTACATAAAGTTTATGTATGTATGTATTTAAGTACGAAAACACAGAACTATATGAAACAATGGGGCTGGACTCAGAAGTGTGTATTCATAGAGCATTAATGTATTGTGGTTGAGTTTAGACAGTTTAGACACAGTTTGTAATCACAGTCATTAAAAGGACCGCAGACAAGCACCAACAAGATTTCAGCACACATAACAGGGGAAATGGGGGGTGGTCTCACAAAGGATAATAAGGCACACACAGTGGGTAATTACACAATATCTAAGACACACAAAGATCAGGCAAGGACCAAGTACAAATATGGGTAATAGCACACATGACAAGCCAACGACAACTACACACAGGGGCTATTTACAATGGCTGGCGAGCATGCTGGGATATGCAAATAGCTTCCGCATCCACCGGAGCTACACTGCCCCCCAAAAGGTCGATCATCCTGGCGACCACCACCCCTAGTCTCTTCCTCAGCTCTGGGACAAGTCCCACAGTTCAGCAGGCAGCTGATGGTGTCTCCCTGATGAAGGGCTGAAGCCCTAAGCTCCGAAGCTGGGGAATGCTGGAGGGGCTGAAAAGACCAGGAGGCCAGCGGACACTGGACTGCAGGCGGGTGCTGGCATTACAGGTTCCCCCCAGCTGCCGACCCTCCCCATTACACAGCTTAGAGGGGAGCTGCTGCCCCTCCTGCTCTCCAGATTGGGTGGGCTGGCACCGCCGTTCCCAGCAGACCATATCTTCCTGAAGCCTTCTGATGCCGCAGTGATGCCTAGCAGCGCCATCTGCAGTGATGCCACCTCCACTGCAGCTTGTGGTGCTTATAGGTAGCAGCACGCCTCCTCCTGGCCTAGCAGCGCCATCTCGCAGTGATGCCACCTCCACTGCAGCTTGTGGTGCTTATAGGTAGCAGCACGCCTCCTCCTGGCCTAGCAGCGCCATC
>JAODKM010000039.1:22697931-22713241 GCA_026780845.1 Petrocephalus sullivani
TACTACTGAAATAAAGAATAAAGTCAGGAGGAAAAGGGCTCTGTACCGCAAATGGAAAATAACTAATGATGTCGGAAACATAAACTTGGGTGCAGCCGTGCAGTGGGTGATACCTCAGCAGCACATTGCTCAGATGGAGATGAACAGTGTGGAGTTTTTTTTTTCTTTTTCCTTCCAGTGGCCAGAGTGCCAATCCTGCCACCAAAAGTTGACATTATACCCAGGATGAAGCACTTCCAGGTTAAGGGCCGTGGTCAAGGGTCCAACGGAGTAGAATCACTCCTGGCATTCACGGGATTTGAACCAGCAAGCTTTCAAATGCTGGCACAAATTCCTAGCTTCAGAGCCACCTCTCTCTTTGTCACCACTCTCCAGTTGGTTACCGTAAAATTTGAAAGAGTGTAAACAGTTTTATCATAATCTGCAAAGTGCCATCCCCAATAAAACATCTGGACGTAGTCCCCCCCGATGCCGGCCTCCCTGCCCACTTTGCTGCACCTGTGTGGGACTTCCCCATTCATTTTGAGTCCTTTAGTTTTTGGTCCTCCGGGCTTGCTGTAACCTACAGTAGCAGAGTAATAACAACTGCCTCACAGAGCTTTGAAATCCAGCTCTTTGTCCATGCTGGGACAATATGCATGCATACTCATGCATGCTGGGACAATATGCATGCATACTCATGCATGCTGGGACAGTATGCATGCATACTCATGCATGCTGGGACAATATGCATGCATACTCATGCATGCTGGGACAGTATGCATGTATATCTTCATTTAAGTGAATGCAAGAATTTCACTGTTTATCTTACCTGGAAACTTTTGGCACAAATGTTGTAAAGTTAGTTATTGAGGAAGTAGGTTGTATGGAATATTTTACATATTTAGGAAAAGATAGCAATGGATATGTAATATAATCTCTGAATATAAATGATGACTTTGATGTTAATCCCTGGAGTCAGGAAACAATTAAAGTTTTCCATACAACAGGTGGCGAAAAGGTTAGGGAGGACGGTGTAATTGAATTATTGCCTGTTTGAGTCCCTGACCTGCAAGTACCAATCACTGCTGCCCGGGTGCTCAAGGAGCTGCCCACTGCTGTGTCACAATGTCACATATGGGTTAAATGCAGAGGACACGTTTCGTTGTTGTGTGCTGCGGTGTGTTGACAGTTAACCACCTTTCAGAACGAAGCCTTTTCTTTGCCATAACAGTTTTATCCCTGTTTGCATAATGCACAACGCAATGATGTAGTAAAGTGCAATTGATAATGTGATTATTATGGTACGGCAGGAATTTTCATGTCAATACAATAATAATGATATTCGTAATACACAGCCCGTTACACTAGTTTTTTTGAGAACTAAACATTTTTATAAAAAACACTTATTGTGCAAAAAAATGCAAAATTTTAATTACCCGTTCGTCGAATAAAATAATTATGCTTTTCGAATCAGTAATACGACGACTCAGCTAAATAATGTGCTCATTCTTCTTTTATTAGGTGTGCTATCTATAGACACGTAGATATATTATTATCATTGCGGTACAAGCCTTGCCTCTACAACATATATATATATCGCATTAACATTTTAAAAAGTAACGAGTCGAGCCATTGAGAAAATACATTATTTTCCGGGGCTGGGCATATATTAAGTAGTTTATATTTGTGACACGGATGAGCTCACATTGAAGAAGAAACTCTTGAAACAACAACATAAATCAGCTGAATAAAAGAGTTTGGTGGCATTCTTAGTATTCCGCCCACGTCTGCCGCCCCTTCCCACTGCTCGGATTCCACCTTCACGGCATTTGTAAGTATTATTTTGTATAGACTTACACAGCAAAAACCCAAGAACAAGAATAACACTAGATGACAACATCGAAAAGAAGTAAACAATTTTTGAATTAACAGAATATAGCGTTACATTTGAGCCCCTTTTCATAAAAGTCGTTACGTAATGCTGTCGGCTAACAGATTATGAACTTTGACGTCTGTTTTTTTTTGGAATTGTAAAATATTTCATTGAATATTTTATCATTAAATATTTCGTATGATATAGTTTTGTTAAACGTCATAATACCGTGAAGACCTCTTTCCATTAAAGATTTTTGGAGGGTTGCCCCCGTTGACATGGAGAGGAGGTGGCCACATCTTTTTCTCACCGTTATTGTTTTTCGTGGTAAGGATTCTTATTAATGACTTATTCGTCTCTTTTCGGCGCAACTGATATGTTGCACTCTTATTGCTTGCTAAACGGATTTGTAAACTATTATTGTGTTATTTATTCATGTATTCGTGCATGACTGTAAACCTTGGAAATTTGACTGTGTATAACCTTGACGTGAACTAAAATATAAACTAATATATATGTTTGTGTGTGTGTGTGTGTGTGTGTATCATGTATGTATGTATATCACTGTAAATTGGCGAGTGACATTGATCATACATTATTCACCCGACCCTCACTAAACACATGAACATTCCGCCCCTCTGAAACTCTAAGATGATTCATTTATATTGGGTGCTTTTCTGAAAGCACCCAAGTATGCCAACATACATACACTTAAATGTGTGTTTTATGACATTTTTCATTGACAGCACTGGGCAATTTAATTGACGTAAAGCTGTTTATCCTAATCCTGTTCCTGTGGTTTCTGTTTTTATCAAGTTATACTCAAAATATTTTCGTAAATAATTCAATGAGAATATTAATTGCTAATAATTTTCTGCTAGTGTTTGACATACACCAGAAATTTTAATTTCCATTATAGTTCTTTATAGTACTTCTGGGAAGCTATTTCTGCAGCATGGGAGCTCATTTTTCCATTGTGGAGATTTAAGGAGACATTAATTAATGCTTTATTGGTGGGTCTCCCATCGATGCCAATGATGGAGTTCTGGAGTATTACAAAGAACATATGGTGCGATCAAAAAATGAATTGTCAAATCTACAATAACATCATGGGAAAAATACTGCTTTAGCCTAATGGAACATTGCGTTCTGAAGTACCTAAACTTTTTCCCCCAGAGACGGTGGGATTTGGCATTAGAAACGAACAACTGGGGAAGTGTTTGGAGCTGCAAGTCTCCAAGTCCAGGGGCAGAGTGTCACTCGAAGAATGTAGCCCAGGTTCAGCCCTTCAGGAATGGCATTGGGACCCCGAGACTCTGGCCTTGCGCAGTCTGCAGACAGGAGAGTGCCTGAGCACGCCGGAAGTGTGGGGGCATGCGAGCCTCCACTTGAAGAATTGTGGAACAAACACTGAGGAGAGGGAAGGACAGGTCTGGAGCTGCTCCAAGAAGGGGCACCTCGCTCTGCAAGGGAGCCGGTTGCATCTCAGCGCACAACACGGCAAAGTCTTCCTCACCAAGGAGCGTGGCAAAGGAAGCAAGTGGTGGACAATGAGCAACCGTACAATCTGCAGTGAACACCAATGGAATGGACACGATGTAGCACAGAGAATTCTTCCTTTCCAGTTGTCGTCTTCTACAAGCAGCATTGATACTTACCTGCCACATAGTAAGATGTAGAATGTCACCCCCATAACGGCTCAGCCATTTCCTGTACAGACTCACCCCCCAGTGTCAGCAAGACAAAGGCATTTCACTGCATCAGAAACATTTGAACGATGGCACGAAACTCATGCTGCCTTATAAATGCTTCCATTTAAATTTACCTTGGGATATTTTTTGTGGAGAATATTTTAAATGAATACATTTAACTTTCTTTGTTCTCTGACATATCCTTGCAGACTCAGTAGAAGATCGACCAGGTTTCCCAAAGCCCACTAAGATGGACTTGGACCACACCAATCATTTGCCCTTCAACTCAGGACCTGAGATTTCATCAAAGGCCTTCCTTAGTCAGGAGTTTGGTATGAATGATATATCCTTTAGAAAGTTTTTCATAGTAGTAAAATGTGTCCGGGATCCTGTAACAGGTCAGCCCTGCCAGTTGACATGTATGGTTTTATCACGTTTTTCATTTTAACAGGCATTTAGCATTTCGCAAGATGGTGATGAATTGCAATGGAAAATGACGAGTCACAATGAATTTGTCGTGTTAATGTCACTACTTGGGTTTCATCCACATACTGCACTTTCCTCCCTCTGTCCAAAGACATGGAGCTTAGGTGAAAAACCTTGTATGTCTTTACCTCTGTTTTCATTAGTGTCTGTAAGAGACTACCATCCTTTGCGGGGTGTGACCAGCCTTCTGACCTGTGATTCTGGCAATAGATTCCATGCTTGCTACATCCACAAGAGGATAAGTCATTACTGGAAAATAAATTATTAGAATAAATGAAAGAGGTAGTATGTACTATGGTTAACCATGGGGTCCTTTCATACTTAAAATGGTGGCTGGTCCCAAGAGTGGTCCAGTAGGTAATAATGACAGGTGGATGTCCTTACTTGTAGGTAATATTTGGATATATGTTTTGGTGGCATTGTAACAATACCCTGTATTATATACATACTCTCACTACTCAAACACAAAAGTGATTAAATAAAATCATCAAAGTAATTTAATATCCATCCATAAACTGAACCCACTTGTCCAGTTCAGGGTCCAAATCATCATGAGGCACACTCATACATGCACACTTTGCACTTGGCATACGCATCCATGCAGTTTGGCAACTACAGTTAACCTCAGCATGTTTTTGGACCTTGGGAGGAAACTGGATCACCTATAGTAAGCCCCATGGTGACACGTAGAGACCATGCAAACTCCTCACACATGGAGGCATGGCAGACACTCGAATTCTGGTCCCTGAGGTGTGAGGGAACAGTGCTAGCCTGATCAAAATATTTACAGAGGCTTTTACTTTTTCAGCTTTCTTTTGGTAATGAATCACGTTTATATTATACCGCATAAACATACATTGATATTTTAATACCTACGTGTGAAAGTCATTGTATTCGTACATGTATTTGGGAGCTGTTCATTTACAAATTGCAAAGAGTTACAAAAAGTGCAGTGAAGTGCTAAGTGCATTTTATATAACATTTATTCAGCAGACACTTTTATCCAAAGCAATATGCATTTTTCAGGATGCAGGATAGTCCCTGGAATGAGTGGGGGTTAAGGGGCTTGTTTAGGGGACCAAATGTAAAATCATTGTTTCTGACTGTAAGATTTGACCCGGTGACCTTCTGGTCACAGACAGTCCGCAGCCCACACAGAGTTGGATTTCAAGGCAAGCCCAGAGGACCAAAAACTAAAGAAAGCGAAACAAATAGAGACGTCCCACACAGGTGCAGCAAAGCGGGCAGGGAGTCTGGCATCAGGGGGGGCAACTACGTCCAGATAGTGTCCAAAACCACAGAGCAACACGCCACATCCACAGTTATGAGTTTTACTATGAAATATGACCTTAGTCTCCAAGTTTACATTCAGACACACCAGCCAGTTTTCGTCATTAAAAACATTTGCAGTAATTTAACACATATGAATAGCAGTTTTGAAATCTGCATATTTCCCCAATCCACATTGTTCAGGTGCAGTATTTGATGAGTTAATTTCTAACTACTGCGTAGCTTTGCAACCCATATAGTTTCTGTCATTTCTGAATACACACAGTTCTAACCTATTATAATCTTGAATTTTGAAAATATTTTTTCCCCCAAAAGGTGGCAGCACAACAATAGAATAAGCAGAACAGAGGAAGAGGAGGAAACAATGATTTCAGAAGTTTAAGAATTTGACTTTAACAGCATTGTGTTTGGTCTGCAGGGTTGCCCTGGAAAGTCACCATGCTGGTCCTCACCTCACTGGCTTTGCTTCTTGGTGTGATTATTCTTCTTCTGAACATCCATTACAACAGGTGTGAGAATACTGAACTATAAGTACACAATATTAGGTGAAAAATGTATACTTTTCATATATGATACATTTTTTTTTCCAAGAACATACACATTTACTAGACACAATTTAATATATATTATGCTTTTTAAAACCATTTACCTTTTTGTTTGAATGAATTAATACAAACTTTCTAATATATGATTGCTTTTTTGCCTGAATATATTGTATAGTGTAGATTATATATATATTATACACAGTATATCATATATTGTGCATGTGTTCCTGCTTTGCTTTTCCTAGGCAGAGGAAAATACTTTGCGTACTCAGGTCAGTCGCTCAGAATGAGACGGGCACTCAGCAAGCCCCCCCAGTGGCCAATGAGAGGGTGCCTCTCACCCAGCACCCCAAGCGCCCTGGACGCTCCTCTTCCATACACCGGGGTGAGATCCTGATTGAGTGGAAGGATGGTACCATCACACCACTTTTTGAAAACAGTAGTTACATGACTGACTGATTCTAAAAGTGTCCCAATAGCCACTTTGTTACCTCCAGCTATTTAACAACATATTTAGGGTAATTTCTGCATTCTTTACAAACATTTTTCTTAGTACCAAGGACCATATTTGTTATTATTTTCGAAGGGAACTTAATCTGTATATGGCAGTAAAATGATGCCACAATATCTAATAAAGTAGTGTTTATGTAGAAGAAATAGTCATAGATGCATCTTAAATTCTGTTTGTTTTGTAATGCTGTATTAGGGAGGGTTATTAAAATGTATGTAAATGTACATAAATAGATGTGACAAATGTATAAAGTAGGCCAGTGGCTCCTGTTTCAGCTCATTGAAAAACCAACATAAATTATTATACTAAATCAAAAATGACATGTATTTTCATATAAAGGGCAACTCTTTATAAAAGGAATTTATTTTCACTGTGCATAAATGGGAATTTTTAAAACTATATAGTATTTTACAAAGCTGCTTTTTTAAAAAAAAAGTTTAACATACATTTTAAAAGTGTGAAACAAATGTTTCAATCTAAAAAACAACAGTATTAATCTTAAAAGCTTTAAATAACTGAATTCTATTGCAATGCAATTTAGTCATATTTATCTATGTTAGATAAACTAATGGACTTTTGTTAATAATTGTGACCTTCATTGTTCATGATTTTTGTAGGTATATTATTATATATTGTATTATTGTAGCACTGATCATTCTTTCAAAATATGTTGATTTGTATTGTAATTGTAGTTAACGAGACAAGCTAACACTAGGGAGCAGAATCTAGACATTTTAAACTGTTGTTATTATTATTATTGTTACAATTCTCTGGTGTTACTAGCACAATTATGACTATAATAAGATGAGGATTGGCCAGGAGATTATTGACTTACTATTAATGTATTATAATTTATTATGAGATAATTGCAGTTTACAATGGTATTGAATTGCATAATCGGTTGACAATGTGTCTGGACCTTGCTTTTCCAAAATAACTTTCCAAAATAACAAAATAACTAATTCCATAAACATAAATGCCTGTTAGGTTGTTTGTAAGAATGTACAGTTATTAGGGAAACCAACAGTTTTATAGTTTGAGATATTTAACAAGTAAATTCTTAACACATACACCATTATGTATTAATAATAAATACACTTTTAGGAACTGGGTACATATCTGAAATTAAAATAACAAGCAAAATATACCAGAAAAACAACCAAGTTAATCGATTACATTTTTGGAGTATTCTTGTAAAGTAGTGCAATTAGACAGTGTGAGTGTGTGACTCTATGCTTCTCATGCATGTTTTGAAAAAATCATCTGATGGTACTGTTACAAAGCCAATGAAAATACTCGTATGCCTCTCAGTGTTATAGTCTGTTCTAATGAATGTTTTGTTGCTACAATAACAAAACCTACTCCTCGGGATATGTTCCTAGAATTCTTATTCTTTAAGTAAATAATACCAGAGCATTTGTGTTTACTCTTTTTTTTCTGAAGTTACAATAAAGGGTGTGTCATCATGCAAGGTCTGTTAAGTCTGGCTTTTTTGTGTGTTTTTTGTCCTTAATTGACATAAGCAGCAAGACTTGCGTCAGCATCGTATAGCCTTGTGTTATAAAACCAGCTTTTGCAATCAACTTACGTATTTATGCAGCATCGTCACAGTAATTTATAATTTATATTTATGTTTTCTGCACTAAGAAAAATTTTGAAATGTATGCACTACACTCTTTGAAAAGGAATGTAAGCACACTCTTACCAGATGGAGACCTTCCTCAAATACCAGTTCTCACTCTATCACAGTGGATGGCAGCGTGTTCAGTTTGCAGTTATGGTTTTCATTTAGTCACATAGCCTCTTCCCAAGATGATCATAAATTTAGATCTGCACATATGCTTTACACTCAGGGATTTATAGTTCTAGATTTTTAATTTCTGTAAGACAGTGTTCCTCAAACCAGTCCACAGGGACCCCCAGACAGTCCACATTTTTGCTCTCTCCCAATTCCCTGGGAGATGGGAGGAATCATACGGAAATATGTTTGCTTCACTTTGTTTATATTCTCGTGTAGGAGGAAGCAGTAAGCTTTTTTAAAAATGAAAATGACATGAGGGAAAACATGTTTTTTCATTGAGCTTTTGGCAAGCCTGATCCAGAATAGGTGTTTTTTCCTGCACATGATTTGGGACGTCTGCTATAAAATGTGTACAGGTGTAAGATTTTGAATGAAAATTGCAGGAAAATATTGTTTTTCTCAAGATGCAGCACATCACTTTATTCATCAGCCTCGTTCAAGCCCAGCATGAGGAACAGAATATGCATTATATAATATTAATATGATAAATGACGATCTGAAGGAAAAATGATCAAGATATTTACCATTTTAATATTATAAAAGTTTTTCAAGATGTCCTTATAGACTTCTCACATTTCATATTCAAAACCATCCCATAAATTCCCTGCTAGCCACTTCTCATCAGTGAGTAGAGATTAAATTAAATTGTCTAAGATTCTTAAAACCAGTATATATAAAAATCAAACCTTGGTGAGATGTGTAATATTTCTCACTGGGAAGCTGAAATAGATAGGGGTTATGACAATAATTTCCATCTAGCGGATTTAGTATTTTTTGAAGAGATTTTATTAAAATGTTCTTATTATTATTATAGATATTTTTCTTTGTGGTACAGTTTAATATATTAGATTATACACTGGAGCTATTGTATCTATAAAACCACACCATTGCTTCATATTATAGATTTCTAGAAAGAGTTTATACCAGATAATATGTTCAGTAATGCTGGGATTATCCTAGCTACACTGCCACCCTGTGTGGGATAAAGTGGGTTTCAAGAAATGAGGCAAATTAGTTGTTTCTAATCTCATATGCTTGCATGTGAAGTATTTGGTTTGTTTTGACTAAAGGTCTTAGTACCTGTTGGTCTGTAATGCCATTTATTAGGCTGTTTGTCTGTTAATGACGAGGTCATGAAAACTTAATGCGCGAGGTAAGATGTTCACCTGCACACACTTGTCAGAGACAGAGTAAACAAGCCAGCAGTTCCTTTCCACCAATTGGATCAAAACTTTTTCTTAACCTAATACTACTAATATTGTCAGTTGGAATATGACTCATGGAAGGTTATAAGGGTGGCATGTGAAGTGAGGAGTTGCAGTCACAAACAGTAACTGGTACAAACTGCTTCAAAGAAATAATAAGGAAGGAGGGACAAAAGGCAGGTTTTACATTAGAGCTCCAGAGATGTAGGAGTGTGTATACAGCTTAACCACACCCACAGTGCCAGACAAGTTTCTACAGCGTATAGTAGGGCGTCTCTTGAGAGTGGAATGTATCTGAGTGATTGATGCCTAAGGGGTCTGGCTTCATGCCAGCCGCTAGTTACATTTCATAACAAAGTAGAATATAAGTATTTGTCACGCACAAGCATTTCACTATCGACTTCAACTACAGATCAAGACTATCTAAGCTGAACTTTAAGCTATACAAAGTCACAAAACAGGTTGGCCACTGCTTGATTGATGCCGCATAGACCAAACTGCATAGTATACACAGGGATCCAAACGTAAAGAGAAACATGACAAAATACAATATTTTTTTTCAGGTGTAATGCCAGTCCATTTGGGAAGAAATGTGTTGTTGCGGTTTGCCCTTAGGAAAACTTTAACTTGACTTAGACTGATTTCAGTAATTAAGCTCTTTTTTAAGAGTGAAATGGATCATAAACAGTGTGTTAATTTATAAATGAAAGCAACATTAAATAATAAATATGGATAGTGGTGTGCTGGTACGAAAACACAGCAAGACTGAGAGAATACCATTCATTGATAAATTAAAAGAACATATATGCTGATCACCGTTCACAATGAGGTATGACTCTATGGGATATGGAATCTAAATATAATATTATTTTTTTAAATATCTGACCATGGTAGACGGGGCCATAGCCAAGATTCTTAAAATGCTGAGGTTAATAACGTTAGCCATTCCTGGGGGAGTTAGGGGGCATGGGCCCCAGAGAAAAAAGACTACACTGTAAAATAAATTTTTAACTCATGTTTGTGCTTTAATCCAACTTAATTACACTAACATCACTTGGTCAGCTTTGTTCTTAGCACATCATTGAAGAAAATATCCCAGTTTAAAAAAAAGAAGACAAGACCTCGGTGTCCTCACTGGTAGGCACGGGCATGATGGCACAACATTGTCAACACTCACAATTTAAATTTAATATAATCAATAGCAATCAACATTCATCATTTCATTTTCATAATTTTTCACAAAGTTAACCAAAATTTTAATATCCTGCCTGCAATAGACAAACAACAACCGGACTGTTCACCTAATTACTAACCCAAATTCCATCACCACTCCACAATCAGTTGCTATTATCTTCGTTTTGGAGCCTGGACATGTATGTGCTTGCACTTGTCTCAGCTCAAAGCTGCTCTAACTCTCTTACAAGTCTTTGCATGAACCCTGGCATGCCTTTCTCTTGCACATCATCTCCCAGTCATGCGCACACAAATCCCACCTGTACCTCTGTCAGTCTACCTTTCCCAGCAATCTACTTTCCTGTACACCACGTGTTTGAGCAGGAGCCCGTTTCTTGATATTACAGGGTTTTCAGAATAATTTTCATGTTGCTTGATTAATCTGTTCAGTCTTCATTGATTTGTGAACCTGACCTGTTAGTTCAGGACACTTGTTAATGGGTGTGAGCTAAGAAAATAAGTAACGCGATGTTATTATCTTCCCCTGCTCAGAACTTTGCCACGCCCTCCATCCTGGCATTAGATGTTCACCCTTTTTACCGTTTTATTAAATTTTGTACATTACAAAATACTGTCTTTGTAGGAAAAAGCAGACCAACATCTTTCAATAGGAAACTTGTGGATGTATAATTTACTAAACATGCAGCTAATGGTGAATTGCTTTGTTTTAAAGTTTTAGTATAATTGTACACACTTTTACATATTGGTACAATATATCAATTGCTGATAACCGCCATTTCCAGTACATTTAGATATCTATCTGAGATAGCTTCAGCACAAAGTTTATTCGAGTGCCTGCAGAGAACACATGGCCTGCAGATGGAGCCTTCCAAGAGTTGACGTCCAACGGTGGTTGAATTTTATTATCTGCCAGAAAAAAAAAAAAACTCAACAACCTGTGCCCAACAATCTCTCCAACACAATCTGGATTCTCTTAGGAGCTTGTGTAGGTCGTGCGCTAAACAGTGTACAAGGAGCTGAGGAATTGCAGCTGTTTGTATGAACACTGTAAAGTTGAAATTGCTTTTTAGACAACATATTCTGAAACCTTTGAATTATACACTATGAGACTGCTATGTGGATATGCATTGCACAGCTGTTGAAGTATATTGTAATAGGTTCTCCATCCATGGAATATGTTGAATATGTTGGCATATTTCTGAAGGGAGACAACTGAATTTTGAATGTCACCACAATATATTAAATGCTGGATGAGTATTTATTTCTATTTAAAAAAAAGCCCTTTTTTCTGAATACTCCATTCTGGAAATAAGAGCTGGGGCTCTCTCACAGGTGCTGTGTTTTGGGAAGGGTTGGATAACTTAAGGAAATAATCAGAAACACATTGTAAAGAATTGAGTCGGCCACAATAATAGGAAATGGAGAACCAACAAGGAAGAAAACAAAGTTCACCTCATGCTCAAAGCCTTCTCCTTCTCCGACAACTGGATTAAACTGGTGTGAGGGGAGAGGTGTAGTTATTGAGAATAAAAAAATTAGTCAGAAAATGGATTGGTGAATTGGCATCTATGTAAATGATAATTTGTAAATGAAAGCTAAATTAAAATGTTGATTTTGACGTTAAATATGGTGTGCCACTAAGACAATACAATTTATTGATAAGTAAAAAACAATAAACAAAAGAAGAGAATGTACATTGACTCAGCATCTCAACATAACTTTCAACCGCAAAATATCTGGTTATGGCAATGCACACAATCAAAAAGTGAAATAATTTTTTTGTAAAATTTTCATAATTTTTAGACAAATATGAAAACAGACTATTTACTTAATAATTGTTTGGTGGGTCCTACAGAATGAACTATAATACTCTGAAGAAATAAAATATAAATAAAAGTGACCATCTACACCAGTTAAGACAACTTCCAGAAAGTTGTGATATTATTTGGCCTAAATTAAAATGACTTCAAATAAAACCTATTGACTAATGGAAACAGAAATCATGCAGTGACTAGTCACATTCCGACTGATGCATAACATGGATAAGAACCACTGAAACTGGTGACGGTCATTATCTGAAAAGGAAAGAGTCTGCGATGGGGCTGTTGTAATATATCCCATGGCTCTCTCAGAACAAGAAAATCCGGTTATGTCTGGTAATGTTGCCCGTTTCAGTTAGTTAGAAATTTTCTAAAAAAAAAAATAAAAATTAAAGCTGAAACTTGGAAGTAGAAAAAACTGTCTGTACGTAACATGGTATTCCTGTTATCAAAAATCTTTGTCATTTGACACTGACATTTCAACAACCGGCAACGTTCAATTACATTAAGCTGCTGCACATTTTCGTTCTTACTCTAATGTAATACTGGAAATGGGGTAATTACTTACTATTTAGTCATTTTTACATCCTACAGCAAACCTGATTTTCTCACTTGAACATCACTGGTACAAATGTGTACAAGTGAAAATTGAAATTGCTTTGCTTTTAAACAAATTTCAGCTGCATTAGCCGCAGGACTTACTTACTGACTGTAGCTGACAGTTATTTTTCGCTCACATTGATCTAAGATGGCAGTACCCTACACCCTAGAACTTTTTTTCGCCATATTTGTTTTTTTTTTTGTTGATTTTTAATGTTTTATATGTGCTGGACATTAGACGAAATGTTCCAGAAAACACTTTCCTGAATTATATGAAGATATTCTTTGCGAATCTCTAACTAAACCGAACAATCGGGGCTGCCATAGGTGCATGGACACCCAAGACATTATAGGAGCCCTTGAATATGTAAAATTCTATAATTATATAATGGGGACCCAAGGTGACATCTTGTCAGGGTGCCTAGGATTTCTATTGAACAACAGAGACCATTGGCAGGACCGGTGGAAGAAGGGGCAAAGAAGAGGTTTGTTAACGAGGCTATGGTGGCATTCAATGTAGCCTGCCAGCCCCAGAATCCTCCTGGCTAACATCCAGGCTCTAGAAAACAAGCTGAATGAACAACACCACCATATCGGCAGCAGCCAGTCAAAGGGAGATATTTTGTTCTTTATGAAGAACAACTGGTGCACCGATGTGGAAGAGCTATCCCAGTTTTGTTTGCCAGAGTTGGAGTATCAGCTGACTGAATTTTCCTTATTGATGCTCATTGCTGTTTATGTCGTGATAGAGGCTGTGGCTGCTATTGCACTAGACTACCTGTATGCCGCTGTTTGTAAACAAGAGCGCAAGCACCCGGGAGCTATCTTTATCGTCATCGAGGACTTCAGCCTCCGAAACCTAAAGTAAAGAACTAGACTGGACCCTCAAACTCTGCTACACTACATCCACACTTCTTATTAATTCCTGGCAAATCTGATTAATTGTCTTTTATTCTATATTCCATCTTACAGGCAAGTAAAACAGAGCTTTTGTCCACTCCAATCCAAACCAGAAGCCAGAGACAGATACAGATGTTTACTGGAGAGCCACCTAAGCAGTTGTGCTCCACATCGCTTGTGGAAAGGACTCCATGCGATAATCAACTACAGAATCTCACCAGCAGCACTTAGAGACACCCTCACTTCAGTTCCAGTTAAGCTGAACTACCTTTACCCCTAGTTAAGGGCTCACCGCTCAGATGCGAGGGGTGTGACGGCGTCCCTAACCCACAGACCCATTCTACAGGTGTCAGAGACTGTCATGAATAACGATTTTAAACAGGTTAAATCTCGCAAAGCCGTCGGCCCAGATGGCATCCCGTCATGTGTCCCGGAGGCATGTCACAGGTGCACGCTGATATCTTCAACCTCGTCTGTGCTGTTTTGCTTTAAGAATACCACATTTGTGTCTGAGCCAAAGAAAGCTACTCATTCTTGCCTAAACGACTACCAACTATAATAGCAATATGGACCCACTCCAGTTAGCATTCCGGCAAAACAGATCCACGGATGATGCCATCTCCCTCACCCTGAACACTGTAGACTGCTCTGTGACATATAAAGAACAAATATGTCAGGAAGCTGTTTATCGACTACAGTTCAGTATTTAACTCTGCTGTGCCATGCAAACCGGTGTTAAGCTAAGACAGTTCTATCTGAGCAGCTCTGCTTGTGATTGGGTGTTTGACTTTTTAGCAAATAAACGCCTGACAGCGAGAATTGCCAAACGTTGATTATCTATCACTGGTAAATAATGCAACCCCACAAGGCTGCTACCTCAGTCCAATGCTGTACAGTCTGTTCACTTACGACTATGTGGCAAAACATACGGACAACAACATCATCAAGTTTGTGGGCGGCACCACTGTGACTGATCTCATGATGATGATGAGGCAGGGAAGTAAAAGACTTGACTGTTGCCACAATAACTATCTCTGCCTGAATGGTGACAAAGACGAAGGAGATCATTGTCAGCTTCAGAAAGATCGGAGGCCAAGATCAAAGTCAAGAGCTTGAGGTTGCTGGACATGCAGAACACCAGCAGCATCCTCAAGAAGAAACAACAGAGGCCGTTCTTCCGGAGCAGGTCAAGAGCTCTGAGTGGGAACCAAAACCTGGGTGAATTTTTACTGCAGCACCCGGGAGATAAATCCTAACAAGATTTATGGTTGGAACACCTAACTGCATCAAAGATTATCAGCACTGATCTTCCTCAACTCTATTCAATTCACCTCTACCGCTGGCGAAAGAGGGCCGAGTCCATCATGAGGGATGCCAGCCGCTCCTGCCCACTGGAAAGCCCTACCAGTGCA
>JAODKM010000039.1:22718220-22736417 GCA_026780845.1 Petrocephalus sullivani
GGGGGGGGGGGGGGGGGGGGGGGGGGGGGGGGGGGGGGGGGGGGGGGGGGGGGGGGGGGGGGGGGGGGGGGGGCGGGAGGGGGGGGGGGGGGGGGGGGGGGGGGGGGGGGGGGGTTATGGTGTGTGTTCTGTTCTGTCTTGTTCTTTGTTGATAATGCTTTAATAAAAATTTTATCACAAAAAAAAGGCCTCCCAAATGATGCAACCTTTGGGCTATTTAATCAGATGTGAAAATGGTATATTGTGATGGATTGGCTGGAATGTGGACACTCAGTTTTCAACAAGAGAGCCTGGGCATAATGGCGGTGATGTTTGCGAGATCAAAAGAAACCAGAGTGGCAAAGAACAGAGGGGAGGAGAAGTCGAGCTGTCAGTATGCTGTCAGTATGCTGTCAGCATGGCAGTGGCATGAGGAGCCATGAGAGGCTGTGGTAATATTTAGGCTTCTATTGGACAGTATAAAGGAACTTTCTTTTTTTCGGACCGTGATAAACTGTGGAAAACTGGAACTGCGGATACGGGGATCCCACTATGTAGCAAAGCACCCACCTCTTAAAATATGCGGCACCAACTTCTCAAAATATGTTTGGACCTCTGTAAGGGTCCACTGCAAAAACTACCACTACATAATGTCCCATTCACACATCCCCGTGGGCGTGGCGGTAATAAGAGTAAAAAAGGGGTAAATATGAGTAAACTTCAATTTTTTTTTTTTTATTTCAGTGATATTCTAAGTAATTCTAACAGAGTGAGACGATATAATGGCAGAAAGCACATTTTGTTTGAGTGCTGTTTACAAACGCAGCACTTAAAGAGCACAGGATAAAATACAGGCACTTTACCGCTTTCAGGTTGCTAGAAACCCAGTTCTCTTTTGGTAGATTTTTACAAGAGGGGAAAGAGAGTAGCAGCCTGGGGTTTGCTGATCTGAATATCACCGAGTAGAAACAGCAGTGAGCTGCTGATAATAACTGAGCTGAGTAAGATACAAAGGAAATTTAGGAAACGGTCAAAGGACTACTAGGTGGCAGAAAACCACAAGAGTGAGGTCGGTAGAAACTGGGACAGGGGCAGATTGAAAGAGAATGAGAGTTACCCATATTTCCGTAAGGGCAGCATGCAAAAAGAGGTGCGAATAAGGTCAGCCATGGTGCCATGGTGTTGGATTAGCCATGGTGTTGGCGGGACTAGTTGCACATCTGCCTGTAGTGACAGGTCTGCGAGAGGCATGTGTTAGCTAACTGCTGGGATGGAATGATTTACTGTCCAGGCGTCCATGACTAAATGTAAAGTTTTAGACAATAATATGGTAATAAAACAAACAAGAAACACTGGCCAGACTAGAAATGAGTTGTCAGTAATGTATATAAAGCTGTTATTTTATTTAAAAACAAAAGCAAAAATGTGGAAAAAAAGTACGTGTCTTTTCCTATTTCGCAAACAATGAGGGTTAGGGACAGGAAACAGGGCTTCTGTGGGAAACAGAATCCATGTAAGAGTAGGAAGAAAATTACAGACCTTTGCTCACACTCCTGGATCCAGCTATACCATAAAAATACAATGCTCTGCAAGGAAATGACCATAAATAGAACAATGTGTGTATGTTTGGGTGTGCGTCTGGATGTGTGTATATGTATGTGCGCCACTTTCACAGCTTTTGTTCTTTTTTCTAAGGATTTTCAGAGGTGGTTTTGATACCAAGATGGTTTCATCTCAGGAGAGGGGGCGTAGACACGCCTACTGACACGGTGCACCTGAGTAGGGTTGAGATGACATGATTACGTCCAAGAACTGCTCCTATAAATATCCCAAATCTCCCTTTAGTAGCGGCTGGAGGCGGCAGGAGCCATTACAGCAGAGCAGCCTGCAGTCAAAAAAGATGTAGGAATTTTTGAAAAGAAAATTTTCCACACTGTTTTTAAATGTTATTTTGGCTTGCATCCTCACTTGTCACAGTGTTATTTTTGTGGTGGTTATCCCATGACAGAGCAATAGCTAAAAAGGGATATTTGCTGTGTAGTTTGATTGGGTAATATACCTGCTATGAAACTTTTCTCTCTGTCATGATAACTGGATAGCAAGAAATAACATGGAGCAGCATTTATGTACTCCAGATAATCTGTAAATTAAGAAGTGCTTTTCTACAACTGGACAACATTCTCAGGAGTCTCATGAATAACCACAAACGTACTTACAGTTTTATAGCAACTGGAGCAACCTATAACATAAAAATTTGACTCTCTGAGTAACAATAGATGCAGGTATTATCACTGTGATCTTATAGAGCATTATGTTGCTAATAGCAGTGTATATGCAGCTAAATAGACTATGTTGAGAGATAACGAAGGAATCATTAAAAGGAAGAAGTTAATGTAAGTCACACCGTCACTGAGAGGTGAGACGGAGGATTCAAAGGCAGGCATTTGGCAAACAAAAAGGGGTTTATTGAATTAAACGGGAGCAGGAAAACACAAGGGGTTAAAATGAGAAGGCGGAATATGGGAAAGGACACGGGCAGACTGGAGAAGCAACGTCAATGACCAGACTGGGGAGGACGAGAGAAACAGGTACTTAAATACAAAGGCTAATGGGGGACAACAAGCAACAGGCCTGGCTCATCAGGGCCCCATCAAGAAGGAAACAGGAGGCCCGGCCAACATGACGGGCGTGACGTAACACACGTATTTATACAAGACTCAGCTGGTAACTGTTTGCTGTTCTCAGAATTGTACTGGGCATAATTATTCACTGTTGCTAATTTTGTTGCTAATTTTGCTAAAACAAAATTAGGAGTTTGGGTTTTTATGGTCAGGTCAGTACTGCATTCTGAAATATTTAAGCTACATTACCCTGTACCCCTAAACATCCATTTAAAAAGTGTTGTTAAAAGCTTTATTAAGCTTAAAAGCTAAGGACTTGAACTGAAGGTAAGGTAAACTAAATGAGAGGTTTTATCCTCACGTGACTCATATTGAAAAATTATTATATCACACCCTTGACCATTTTCACATGTCATGGTTTAAAATTTCATTTGCTTGCAATTACCTGGAATATGTTTGTGGATTTTGCTTGCATCTCACTACCAGAGGTGAACATTTCACGCTCATGATCTGATACTCAAGGCAGTATTTTATAGTTTGAGTAAGAATATCACTGTTGAAAATGTATCTGAAACTCACACTCTACGCATTCTGAGTCAAAAAGCTTTATTGTTACACAAAAAATTACATAAAATACAAAAGAAATGTTTGATAAAAATAGGCCACAAGTAATACAAAGTGGAAGATTTTGCACATCTTCAGCAAAATTACATGAGAAAGAAATTATATGAAAAATTGTGATCATCTGAAAATTTGGTTTTGTCTGCCTAAAGTAAGCTTTGTTAAGAAACAAATTAAGCTAACATAAATATTCGTAAATATGTAAAAAAAAACATCTACATGGTTAAAAAATATAATATTACAATACTATCCATACAATTTCTCTAAGCAAGCTGTTAAGCATTTTTTGTTTCTTTTTTTGGTGGAGAATTAATATAATTCTGTGCTGATGCAGAATAGACCATTTTCCCTTTTATGGAGGAAATCCAAGTGAGAATGTATAAATGACTGAAAGGAACAATAGGGTAAAAAACTGCAGTGAGACAGTGATGCTGAAGAAAACAACACAATTTGTAATAAAGAGACCTGAGCATTGTGGCAGTAACTCAGCTTTAAGGTAGGCGCCACCCTCTGATTTTCTTAAGTGTGCAGCTGGGTGGACTGGGACGCCCTGCTATGGACACTGTCACTGAGAGAACGACTTCTTAAGATAAGAAACAGGTGTCACAGGGAAATGAAAGCAGACGGGCAGGGGATTAGTGGTGGAAGTGCTAGGCGTTGGAGGCCATGTTGGTCAGTTTGAGGTTCTCGTCCTCCTCCTTCCGCTTCGACTCCTGCTCCACATGGAATCCCACCATGAACTGGTACACCACAGTCCCAAAAAATGCCCCCAGGAAGGGGACGAAAACTGGGACAAGGAACCAGTATTTGCCAGCCCTGTGTGAAGAAAGAGAGTCAACATTGGTCAGGTACCGGACAAGCTGTCAATGCAATCAAAAAGATTTCTATGAATTATAATAATTTTCACTGTATTATGTTAATAATCTATGTATGCCATTATAATCCTTTCAGAATAGTTTGTACTACATATCAGCAGAAATAAATCAGGACATATTAAAGGATTCTGCTGTCAAATCCAAGTCTGGATTTATGGCTCACGGTTTTATGCTAAATTAAATTATACACAATTCAAGGCAGCAAGCCCTGCCCTACTTAATATTTTTCCGTGAGCAGAGAAAAACGAAAGGCAAAGTGTTTTGATATTAAATTATATTCATTATGAACTTTTTGTGCATATATTACACAGATGTAAATTATTCTAATGTAGCATGTAGATGACTCACGAGAAGACTTCAGTCCCCCAGCCTGCAAGAGAGGTGAAGATGCGAGGGCCAAGATCTCTGGCAGGGTTGACCGCGTATCCGGAGTTGAAGCCCATGGAAAGGCCGATGACAAGGACCACAAAACCCACGGTGAAAGCTTCCAGGCCTCGGGGGATTGGGTTGTTATATGGGTCGACAATGGCCAGGACACACACGACGAGGGCAGCTGTGCCAATCAGCTACATATTCAAACAGACAGAATTATATTAGCATTTTGTGCAGCACAGCACTACTCTGATGGCTATATATATGGCTAAATATTCCATATTTAATTGGGATGGTTGCCAAATATAGTATAAAGGGAATATTCTTATACAAATGCCTGTAATCCCAAATGAATTGGTATTGCAAACCATAACCTGTGATTAATGCAGACCAATAAGATCATTAAAAACAAATCAGTGGTAATAATTACCCGCCTGAAATGTTGCCCTGATACTAACCTGGTCAAACAACCCATTAACGACCGTAAGATGAGTTGAGGGGTATGTGGCAAAGATCCCAGCAGTGGCGTTTTCTCCCACAACAACGAGTTGTATACTGTTGAAATTCCAAATGGCATCTGAGAAAAGCATAGAATGCATTGATAAGTGAATTGAATTAATGTTTATAACTTTTAAGTATAACCACGGGGAAAGGTTACAGGTGGTGGTGCACTGCCAACAATAAACTCCTGCTGTTTTAGGTTAGGGCTTTCTTATTGCCATCTTGAATTAGGCAGGAGTTGGTCTACCAAATGTGTTTGTAGAAATTTTGAAAATACTGTAGTTATAAGATTGGAAATAAAAGCATGGGAAATCCAAGGTGTCTTACCAAAGTAGAGGCCAAAAATAATGCCAGAGCCTAAGAAGGCACCGAGAGTCTGAAAGGCAAAATATACTGGAAACTTCCTCCATTTTTCCCTCCCAAGCAGGCATAAACTAAAGGTGACTGCGGGGTTCAGGTGACCTCCTGTTAAAAAATGGTGAGAGTCTGTGTAAGAGCGCTGCAGTGAATGATACTATCAAGCTAGATACATGTCAGATATAAAAATATATATGTATATATATATATATATATATATATATTTATTACATAAATGTTGTGTTGTGTTTTTGTTTTACATATATAACATATACTATAATGAAAATTTGCTTTTGCAAAAGTTTGACTCAAATAGGTGGGAATGTACATTCTTTAAGTTTCTGTTGTTTGTTTCTTTTTTGTTCCTGAAGGAAAAAAAACACACTGGTAGAGTGTTTGAGAATAAGGTGAGATTGAATGGCACATACCTGAAACCTGCCCACAAACCAAGATTCCCAAGGTGGCAGCAAAGCCAAAGGCAAAGTTGACAGTTAGGAACATGCCATGGGATCCACCACTGAGCACCACCTGGGCCACTGCTCCACAGCCAAACATCTGCCAGACAATGAGAGACGCCTTACAGCATGGGCACAGTTTGCTCCGAGGACTTCAGTTTAACCACAGCTTGAATAATCTTCTCATGCGTGACTAGCTGCCGTAATCTGTGGTAATTCCTTTCTGCTCCAGCTGCTCTGCTTCACACTGATCTTCACACCTTATACACCCCAATATGAACACAAATTTGGGGCCTAAAATATTTTTGTTATTTAGGAGAACATGAAAAGAGTGCATCTCACAATGCAAACGTGCATGAGAAGGTAACCCTAAGGAGGCTATTTCCTGAGGAATGGAACAGCACGCTCAGCCCGCTGACAGAAACTTTCATCACAGTGAACCCTCCGAATAAGATGTGCAGCGTTTAACTATTAGCTTTGCTTTTGGCAAACCCATGCAGACACTTCATACCTACAGGTGACAGTTACCCACATCACTAATATAATAAAAGGAAGTAACTGTTACACATTACATTGTCTCAAAACATTCTATAGAGAGCAGCAATTCTCTCCACCTGCAAAAGAATCCGTGACCAGCCCTATTCTTATGTGTAGTTAATACCTTCCTGCTCTCCCTGTTTGGGCACTCAGCTTTGACCCAAGGAGAATATAACGATTACTGCCTGAGAATTTTGTTATTGTTTACGTCTTTCCTGTTTAGCGTTCCTCCATTAGCATTACGTCCACTTTTGGCACAGCCAGTCTACAGCGGCTGCATTTGCACATGTATCCCGAGCCCTGTTGACTCAGCCGTATGGATCATTAATAACAAATTCTGTCTCGAGTGGGTTTCCTGTCTCTAATCTTGCTAGAATAGGTGAATGAGCTTTGGCATCCTTAAACATCCTTTGGTGAAAAAGTGCTTAGGATTTACATGAGTAATGTAAACTACATTTAAAGACTGTAGATTATATCATACTGATTTCCGCGTTTTGTGATATAACCACAATTTTCTCATTGCAGAACACATTTTAAATGACTCAGATGACAAAATAACCTTGCTTTTACCAATGCCAACCTACATCATAACTGTGAAGCTATAGGAAAGTAGCAAATAGCTATATAGAACTACTAATGCATGCATTGAAATTCTATACCTATGGTCCTCATGTCCAATGGTATTTACCAGGGTATATAATGGCAGCAGAAAACAGAGTGCTTTGACATATCTTGAATAAACACACTTTACTGTGCTCTCTAGGCACCTCGAGGGTATGTGTAAGATCACGTACCTATTGTCCTTTCAGGTTTCATTTCACTTATAAAATTTTACATGTATTCACGCTCATGTACATTGGTTTGGCCTCTGTACAGAGAAATATTTTTGTTTTGAGTGTAATTGCCAGTTAAATTTCTATTACTTTAAACTTTATACCATTTATACCAGTGCTCTGCTTAAACGCAAAAACCCCTCCCTTAACACTCATGAAGAGAAAGTATACGATAAAAAAACAATATATATATATATTTATAAAATGCAACCCTGATACCTAATTCCATGTCCATCATCTGACTCACAATTTAAAAGTAATACTCCATGGAAAATTAATTTGCATGCTTCAATGATATAAGTAAGAAGTCATTGTATTGGATATTAATTGTATGTTATGGATGTTTGCACAATTTATGAAACAAGGAAAGGATATACAACATAGACTACTGAAGGGTAGATTAAGTGGACAAGTAGGAACTCACCACCAGAATGAGGGTCCCTAGGCACTCGGCAAGAGCCTGCCGTATCAGCAGGTTGCGGATGAAGAAGGACCGTGACAGTTTGTCCAGAAGGTACTTCTGCCTTCCCATGGTGCAGCTTTGATGGCCCCCCCTGTAAATGAGAAGGTATCTCCAGTGGATGTCGGTGTGGTAACCAGCAGCACTCCTGTTCTTATATGACTGAGTGCACCCCTCCTTTATATTAAACCAGCTCCCTCAAATTGTTCCACACCGCCCTCTGTGATAACCCCTCCCCCCACCCTCCCACTCTTTCTGGTGTACAATGCACCCGCCCATTTTCTCTCTCACTAAGACTTAAATACACCCTCAGAGCAAGCGTGCTCTCTGTGAGGCACAGGAATTCTTATTTGAACTTCAGGTTCACTTGCATTTCCTTCCCCTCATATCCAGGGATTTTGAGCTTTGTGAGAAATATTCTGCATTCGGTTAGCTGTTGTTCTTTTCATACTACAAAAAAAAAATTCAAAATTCCTATCATCAATTTGTTTGTGCTACGGAGACCAATAAAAATGTTCACAAGCATATTCATTCATGTATATATATATATATATATTTATATATATAAATACATATAATAATCTGAATAATATATTATATTCTTATTATTCATAACATCTCAACTTCTTCCATACTCATGAATTAACCTGTCTGACCATACTTATATCTAGTATGGCAATTGCTTCAGTCGTTTTTTTTGTAACTGAAACATCTCTTGGCACGCCATAGCAACATGAGACCACCGAAACCAGGAGTAGTGGTATTGCTGTACTTCCTGCTGGCTCACTTGTTTTTACGTTATGTTTCAAATTTGATTTAAACCCTCCCCTATTTCCCTTGACAGTGGAATTTTATGCATAATAATCCACAAGCATGGGCCTACTAATCAAACCAGGAATTGGAAATCATTGCATTAGACTTGGAGCAGTGAGCATCTGATTGCACTCCAGTGCAATCAATGTATCTAAGAGTAAAGCCCCCTTTCAATTAAGTAAAATGTGTACTTTGCAGCTGCACATTCTACAACACAATTATTTCACATATCTCTCTTGTTTTATTATGAAATTGAGATATTGTTATAACTGAAGTGTATAGCTAGTTTAAGTAACATTAGTAAATGGCTTTGCACAATGTGAGGGTTTACATCAGGCCAATAACAGACCCTGAGAAACTGCTGCTTGTGAGAATGAATTTGGGAAGATACCCGCCACTGGGGACAAAACCACTTCTTCTTGGCCTGTAGACAACCACCCACTGCTGGACCACTGCTTTTGAAAATTAAAATGAAGGTTATCTATATATTATGTTACACATGGGTATTTCTGAAACCTGAGATCTCCGTGCCACTGCTTCACTGGAGAGCATGAATTGTTGCATAGTAAAAGAACACGCCACACCTCCAGGGTCTGAATCCACTCCTAGTTCTGCCCGTCTTTGCATAACTTTCTTCTGGCTGCTGTACTTTCCTATTATACTCCAAGTAAATAGACAAATTTAAATTTCCAGTCGAAGCGCCCATGTCGTACATTTAAGGTTGTGAAATACACACTTCTTAGATTTTCCTTAGGTCCTGCTTCATTCATGCTGCTGATAAAGGGCTGATTGGCATGGAACAAGACAGTGGGCTTTGTTTTTGTTCTAGTTATGGATTTTCCTTTGTTACTGTAGTTTGGAAGTACATGGTTCTTAGGAAGGAACGGCAGTACGCATAAACAGTCCATTCTGACTGAAGAAATTATTCTTGGCCTTGGACTGTTGGACTGGCTGCTTGGTGTAGTAGTAGTGTAGCACCCAGACCCAGGATTCTAGAATGCCCTTCCCATCATTATAGCAAGTCAAAGGGCTATATAGTGAAAACAGGTAGAAAATACAGAACTGGAATGACTCACCTTCTTTGTATTTACTTCACTTTTCTCTATCAAGTCTTTTCTGCATGCAACCTCTGACTGGTTGCAGCCAGTACGATAAGATTCAGCTATGTTATATTTGCACAATGTTTCGTCATATACTGACAAAGGTACAGTCCCACATATCCACACCTTGTGCAGGCTATCTTACACTGTTGCTACCTAAAATCAGTGGTGGACTTACCGAAAGGCAAGCATAGGCAGCCACCTGGGCCCTCCGAAAACAGAATTTCTAGAAGTCACTTTAATGGGTATAAGATAATGTAATCTAATGAAATTATAGTATGATTAGTGTTATTTGCATTTTTAGTTTTCAGGATAGATGACGTTGCCCCTTGTCCTGGCAGTGATGCACTGTTCCTTTTATTAAAGTAAAAGTTACTAAAGTTATTAAAGTTAGAGTTTTACACTTTACATTTTACACTGGAGTCTAATGGTAGAGTACCAGTGTTTCACTGCCAAGCGAACCGGCGCAAAGTAGCTTAACAGAAGAAGAAAATGGTGCAAAGATGCAAGACTAATAATATATCTCCCATGTGTTTGATACTGTCCTGCTTGAGTGGTAGACAAATTGTGAACAGACTTGAAGAGAACGCAATTAAACGAACGTATGCAAAAATTCAAGACTAATCTTAGCCTCAGGGGTGGAGCAAGGCATGGTCTATCCTAGGCTACAACCTAGGCCAATGGCAAAAGAGGGAACCGTTAAACTTCCCAAAATAATCTGCCAGCACCAGGGGTGGATAATTCGGTTCTAGAAAGTAAATATCTAGACCGTGATTTTGTTTCAACCAACCAGTTGAGTACTCTGTGACTGTGACTCTTTATAGTCAATATGATTTTTTTCTGGACCTGAGTTATCCACCTGGGGGAACATTTATATCCGCCAGTACAATACCCCCTCCCCACAACTGGAAAATTTTACCGACAGCACTCCCCACATGCCCTGATTGGTAAGTTTTAATTCTGGCACCGTACACTTTCATTAACATGTTATCGATTTTCCACATTTTTAAATTCCTCCTCCTTTTTCTTTTGGTTCCAAAAAAATAGCTTAAATGGGCCACTTAGGAGGGCCCCCTACCCATGTCCGCCTAGGGTCCCCAGAAACCTCAGTCTGCCCCTGCCTAAAATGATTATTAAATGAATGCTGTAATCTACTATGAGTCTTTTTTGCCTTATATCGTTTACACATCATCAGATCAAAAGTGGAATGGATAAAAACACACCCATTATGAAAATCTAGTATTGTATGATTGTATGTATTATTGTCTCATTTTCAAGTTTTAAAAAAATATTCCTTAAAAAAAATCAAGATAAAAAAGCAAGTGATTGTATTTATCTTACCAAGCTATTAAAGAGAAGTATGATTCTTCCTCAAAGTACAGCTCTCTCCCATACCGTTTTCACAAATCACAGTCACATGGAAGTATGTAGCTGTTATACAGACATCAACCGAATTTCCTGAAATACTAAAAATGCGTAAACACAAATCTAAAACAATAAGGCAAGGCTCATGCAGGAAACAAAATTACCCATAAGAGATTTCCTGATTTTATGTACAGTCATAAATCCTGTAAGACGAATATGTTTCCGCATAGCCACATTTGACAAAATTACAAACACAGTGGCAAATAGGACAGTGGCGCCGAACAAACACGTTGTTCTTGTCGGTTGATTTGGAGAAAGTGCAGTTTATTGATGTCACAAAAAATTGCACGCAGGCGATTGATGCTGAGCCGGAAGGCGTGGCAACTGGTGCGTTTCAGACATGCCCCAGGAGAACATGTACAGGCCTGTTTACACATTTGAAAAAGACTCAAGGCTTTCGGTTGGGTCTGGCACAGATTCAATGCCAAAGGTCAAAACCTGAAGGAGCTGGATTTTTTCACCAATTTTGTCTTCTACTGTGGTCACTCAAGAGTGAAACGTTCATTTTTATTTGACCAATACCACAACCCTACAAAAGTACAAAACTTACTAGATTTTTTCCCCAATACTCAGGAATGGCTGCCTGATGGGATATTCATGTCATTTTTATATCACAAAATCAACACAGAACCAGAGGACACAACAATAGGTATTAGTGTAAAGGGTCCAAGGTGAAGTACTGTATGCAATACAGGGGTCCCAGAGAATGTATATGAATGAATAGACTTTTCGGTTTTAAATAAACAGAGCATCCTTATTACAATCTAAACATAAACTACTTCTGGGCTACATAATGCAACGTTGAATAATAAAAAAAACTCACACAGTTAAAAAAGTATATTATTTCCTGTGCTTACCGCATGCACCTAGTTTATTACTAACATCATTATTGAATTAGTTATGTCAAACACAGCATGCCGTTACCTCTGCATGCTACTTCAAATAAATGGTTGAATGGTTAATTTAACAAATGAATAATATTCAGTCAAAAACATGGTGACTGCCAGGAAGGCAAGTGACTGGGTCAGAAAGAAAATCAAAGTGCATTTGTCCCTTAATGTACCATTTGTGAGACAGGCGTGGTTTTGAACTTCCCCTTTAGGGTAGAATGTACCAGTTAAATCGTGTCAAAACATGAGTGTCATGAATTATTCTGAGACTAAGGAGACCGGAAAGACCAAAAGTTCACAGGGGAAAGAAAGATATATATTTTTGCACAAAAAGCTTTTATTTTAGCATATCCTAGAATTGTTACTTATTTAATATTTTATGCTGTCTTTGTCATAATGTTAATACAGAAATTCTAAATTTCCAGAGAGAATTTAGACAGGTATTATCATATGTTCCCGAGGATAGGAATTGGATCACCGTGACCTTGCATGTATAGCTAGTTTATGCAATCTTTTATGAAAATGAACAAATCCCCAATCCAATAACTAAGAAATATGCAACAAGTATTTTCATATTAATTTGTTTGTAATCTCTATTAAATTAATTGTCGCAAAGAAAATTTTTATTGACATGACCAAACTAAAATACTGGCTTTTGCCAAGGAGCACAGAACATACAAAATAAAGGACAAAGGATACTAATTTTGACAATGATTCTATTGTTTTCTACGTATACATTTGTAGGCAGGAACCAAAACTAAAAAAAAAAATTGCAAGACGATTTCCAAACACCCTGAGTAAAACAGAAAAAGAAAGAAGAAGAAAAACTGGTTTAATGGATTCATTTTCATTGTGCTAAAACCTCTTTCACAAACCTACAACTTTGTCTGTAGTCATTAAGTTTTCTCAGCATGTATATTTTCATTTAATTCACCCGTTATAATCCAGGCATACACAATATTACTGCATCATCATGCATAATGCTGACATAATATAGTATATTTGTGTAAAAATAGGCTAGTATTTAATTCTAAAAGCTTGTCTTACATGATTAAGCCCTAACTACCACAGTAAACAATAACATGCACTCAGGATTAATTAACTTCAAATGATGATTTTAGTGCAAGCAGGCTAAACATCCATCCATCCATCCATTTTCCAATTTTATTTTAATATTCCTCACCAAATGATTTTCTTTGTTATTAATACATTGTTAATGCTTAACCTATATTGCGTCCCTCAATTAACAACCCCCACAATACTCTGAAGTTGACGCCCCTTGAGGTTCCCCTAGTCACATGATTGTCATTTTTGGAGGGAAATCATATAGAAGAAGCCGTTTCTTTTTTCAGTGTTATGGAATGGTTGACTGACACAGTAAAGCATAACATGTTCACTCTGTTATGCCTATTCATAGTGGATAGTTTTTTGTAGTTTAGAGAATATGGTTAATAAACATGTAGCTACCATGTACTAGCATGTTGTTTATTACATGAGTAGTGATGACATACTTTACCATAAAATGTTTCCCCAGCTACTATCCACCCTGTTACTGTTTTGCACGGTAGACAAAACAGAAGGGCAACTATGATCTACTATCGAAAAAACGGCCTGAGTCACTTCTAAGACATCAGCTGGAACTTTGAGGCTAGCCACGGAAAGGGGACTCCAGCTGGTTTTGGAGGTACCCTTAAAAGAACAGCTGACAAAATTGTCCACGTTGGTGGCCACAGAGGCCATGATCTACCAGCTGAGGAGCATGGACACTTCAGTAGAACTTATTCTTGTGGGAGGAGATGTTGAGGGGAAAATGCAGAAAATGATGGATGCACCCCCACTTGTGCCTCTCAATTAAAATGGACAATTAAAATCCACCTAGTTATCAGTATATCTCCAGGGACAATTACATACCAGGACATTACTTGCCTTTGCCAGGCAGACAAAGGTGTTTTCCATTGTGCATGCTATGGGCTGAAGGAGGTGAGCCTGGAAGAAGAGGCAAGCCTGCATTCCAATGAAGAACCATCACAGCCTGAGGGCATCATGAAAGAAAACATTGGGCAATGGTGCATTGTCAACTATGATGGGGAACCCTTCCCAGAAATCATCCTGCAGGTTGAAGAAGATGTAAGAGTGAAATGCATGCCTAAGAATGGGACAAACAAATCCGACTGGCTAAGTCGAGAGGACATTAGCTGGTACAGGAATGACCAAACTGTATGCCTGATGAAAGAGCCACAGACTTTAAATAAGAGGGCTGTCCAGCTAGAGAAGACATTGTGGAATTTCCTAGAAAAACACCTGGCTTGCTGGTGTGTTACATAGTTTACTGTTGCTGAAACATCTGTGAGGTCAGAGACTGAAAAATGCCCCTGGAGTGGGGGTGGGATAATGAGTTGCTTTTTTGTAATGAAATGCCCAGTGGTGTGTACTGGTGTGTTGTCCAGCCTGTTATATCCTGTCAAGTGTTTCTCCTCTATCCACTCTATTAGATGTGTGATTTTTTATATCAATTAAATAAAATCAACAAATATTATGCATATATTTGTGGGTTATTTTATTACCAGGGAATTGATTTGGCAAAATTAAATCACTTAAAAATTCCACAAAAAATTATTTTTATGTTAAAAGAAATGTGTTGAAGTTAAAATTTCAATAAGTGTGAGTTCAAAACACTTAATAGAGATGAACATCTTTAACAGGAGGGACATTTGGTCTGTTACACGCAAAGAATTTAATCAAAACTATTAAAGCATAATAATCTGGATGAATATATGTTTCTTATTGTTTAAGCCATCCTTCAAAAGAAATAAGATCATAGAAAGTACAGGTTACTACTCTGAGATGCAACAGAATATCTACTAATGATTTTTAGGAAGCTTCGTTGCCCTCTAAATGTGTGTCCATACAAGAACCTGACAACTAAGAAAGAGTTGAGGTTCTTTGTGGAATCGCTGTCAGAAAATTATTACAAACAGGCTTCATCTTCCATAACTGAGACTTCATAAATGAGGCTTCTTATTTCGGAGACTGGTGACGGTGACGGCTTAAGATCGGTGTCTTAGTGGCGCATTGGGCTCTAAATCGTGGTGGCTAAGCGGGCAACACCGTGTCTTCACATTCCCTGGGTAATGGGCTCAGTGGAGTTCGCATGCACTTTGTATGTTTGATGGGTTTCATCTGTACAAGTACAAGTACAATGCACTGGCATCTCATGGTGTTCATGGTGTCTCATGCCTGGTGCGTTTCCTGGGAGAGCCTTCAGTGACTCTATGCTGGACAGGTGTTTTGGAAAATTACCTGATCGAGTCATTTCTTATGCCAATTGTTTTGCTAATACTCTACTAAAATAAGGTATTCTTTTACTATTTTCTTTTAGTCTTTCTTATGAACTTTTATGTGGACATTGAATATTCAGCTGTTACCATTCTGTTTTTGCTATTCATGAACTATGAAGATAGTCTGGTCTTTTGTCAGTCAGAAAGCAAAGGACATGAGACAGGGGTACACCCAGGACGGGATGCCAGTCCACCACAGGGCACACATGAAAACATGTGGGCAATTTACAGCAGCAAAACACTGTGGGCAATTCCCCTAACCACATGGATTTGGATTGCAGGAGTTCCTGAAGGAAAGCTGTGTGTGTATGCACAACTCCACATACCCATGGTCCTGGTGATTTAACACCACATCGCTACTCTGCAAGCTAGTGTGCTGACATAAAGTTACTTACTAAAATATTTGGTCGTTATCCACACTATGGCAAAGGGTTACCAGCTGAAATTGCATGACGAGCAGATTAATGATATCATTGTTGGGCCTTTGAGCAGGGCCCTAAACCTCAACTTCTCCAAGCGTCCTGGATAATTAAACCTGTACTCTGACTCCAAGCTTTGCGCTCATGAACTTATGTGTGTCTCTCATGTCATATTTGTGTCATAGGATAGCAAGATGGGATATGCTTCATTGTACATACAGTATTACCTGCACAAAGACAATAAAGGCTTTCTATTAAATCACTTTTAGAAAACTGTCTCCAAAACTATGCTCACTTTTGAATGGCTTTTGGATCCCCAACCCATCTCTGCACTTCAGATCATTATCACAGAGTGCCTTTAGCTTCTATATCGTATTTACAATTCTTTACATTTTTCTTCTGTGAAGCTAAAACAACTGCAGGCAGATCATTTTCTTTTTTGCTCCTCATTTCTCTGCCTTTAGGATGAAAATAATGGATGCACTGCTGTATTCCATCTACTCCTACATGCACTTTTTCGCCCTACATCTTTTTTTTTTCTTCTTCAGTCAGAGGGCAAATTATAGTTGGTCAAGAAAATATATCTGCCACGATGCGAGCTTTTTATGGTATGAGCACAACCCTGTAATCATACCTGAATAATCTTTAGCATATGCGGTGTGTCCTGGGTAGTTACTTATCCCCTGCTAGCCCGGAGCTTTGGAATCTTCATGTGAAAGCAGTAGCTAATGAGGTAAACTCAGAGAACAGAATTTAATTCCTCTACACGTGTCTCATGTTGACTGTTTTTTTGTTGCTTTTGTATCTAGTGGTACTTTCAAAATTTGGGAGTCATCCGTTCATTTTCTATACAATTTTTGAAATAAAATTTAATAGTACCTTCAGCTAATTATTACAAATAAGTTTGATTTTGGGAGCTCAGAATACAAAGTAGGGCAGTCCATCAAAGCACACACGACAATTTTCTAACAGCATGTCTTAGGAATATAGGAGAGAACCCATCCAACACAGGGAAATCATGTTAAGTCTACAAATATTACGGACAGAATTTAAACCCCCAACTCAGGAGGTGTTAGGCTGTAGCACTACCCACTAATATACTGTCTACCCCAAAAGTGATGACAATCTTCTACCAACTAAACAAAGAAACACATTTCTCTTTACACAAAATAACTATAAAAATAGGTGTTAAGGAAATCTGTTAACCAGTTTTCCAGTTAACCAGTTGGCTGTGCAGATAAGTCATGTAAGGTCTCTCTAGAGAAGCAATGATTTAAATGCATGAATGAATTAACTGAAAGCTAAATGACCTCCAGACTCTAAATGAGTATTTGAGGGAATAATAAGAACATGTATATATGACAGGTTAAGGGGAATGACTCCTTATTGGGACAAGTTCAGTTTTGATTATTACCTCAAACACTATGGTATTGTTTCATAATCGCAAAGCCCCAGGCCCTGAACACTGTTGTAAAAGTCAGAAACCACCAACCACCAAATGCATTACTTTGGGTAAGGTGGATGTTCTCAGGTAACATCATTCTGAAACTGAGCAGTCTCTTTTCTCTAAACTGACATCATAAGCTATTTTGGAGAAATCTGTAGAAACCTTATTAGCTAGCAAATATGAAATGTGCTTCTTTTGATTGATATACTGAACATGCCAAAATCCTTGGTGTTCTCCAATTCTCCAATAAATCTGAATACCTTGGTATACTATTACCAAAGATGCATAAATTTCTTTGTGATATAAATGTATTAAGAAAAATTTTAATCAAAGGCAGACAGAATTGGAGAATCTTGTTACTAACTATGCCAGGATGTATGTGAGGGGTATGCGCTGATACAACGCCTTGACGCACACCACCATACGACAAACCACCTCAGGGATGAGTGCCTGAGTGCAGCCATGCAGTGGGTGATACCTCAGCCCCACACTGCTCAGATGGAGATGAACAGTGTGAAGTTTTTCCAGTGGCCGCAGCGTCAGTCCTGCCACCATCAGGATATACGAACAACATCAAAATCTTTCTCAAGGTTTTATTTGCACACCTGCAAAATAACTCTGTCTACCATTTTTTCTCTAAAAAAAAACCAAAAGTCTCAATCACCATTCCTTTCATCAACACATGAAACATAACAACACAAAACACATTTCTTGAAGTATCTATTAACACCAGCATGGATCCTGAGAGAGGTTTCACCCCAGAGGAATGCTCAGGCATGTGTTGGGCCCACTTCAGGTAAAAAGTATCTTGGCACAAGTTCTAAATTATTCATAAAAAGTTTGATCAAGGGTGGGAAGGAAGGAATTGTATTGTGAAATATAAATAGATATTGAATTAAAAATAGAATTGTGAAACTGTTGGCTCCTGGAAATAAAATCCAGTAAATGAATTGCATAAACACTTACTGGATGACATATCTTTTACGGAAAAGGGTGCATATGATACTGGTCAGGATGCCTCCGGGCGTGTCCCACTGGGCGGAGGCCCCGGGGAAGACCCAGGACACGCTGGAGAGACTAATCGTGCGTTCCTTTTACCTCTGGAGGTCGGGATACGAGTCAAATGACGAGCCTCGAGGCCGGAAGTGACGACA
>JAODKM010000039.1:22736729-22747834 GCA_026780845.1 Petrocephalus sullivani
TCGGTTTTTCAGCGGATGTGACGTCACTCCGCGCGCCGAGCTCCTATTTTCGAGAGTAAAAGGAACGCACGATATGTCTCTCGGCTGGCCTGGGAACGCCTCGGGATCCCCCCAGAAGAGCTGGATGAAGTGGCCTGGGAGAGGGAAGTCTGGATGTCCCTGCTTAGACTGCTGCCCCCGCGACCCGACCCGGATAAGTGGGAGATAATGGATGGATGATGCATATTCCTGACAGGCATGTTGTGAATGGAAGCCAGACCATGAATAAACTTGTCTCCTTGAACAAATGGCAAAAACAAGAACCGTTCAATTAAGATTAAATAAAATGTATGTAGGAAATGCAAACAAAAGGTGTAGATGTAAAAAGAGTGTAATGCACAGTAACAATTTAATTTATCTTCTAACCCAGACCTCTGCAAAGGTTGGCTCTTTTTATTAGCTCAAAAAACAGTATAGTTCATGTTTATGAAGATTGAAGTTTTTTGCATACAAAACTTTTCCTGAAGAAACATATATAAGTACATAGCAATATATAGCAACCTTTTTAAAGCTTAAAGCTTTCATGAGATCTGTGATAGGTTGATGCCCTGCTTTGTGCCTGTAGCCTCCGGGATAAGTTCTGGACCCCCATGACCCTGAGTCGGACAAGCGGTTTTGTAAAATGGATAGATAGATAGATAGATAGATAGATAGATAGACAGATAGATAAATAGACAGATAGACAGACAGACAGATAGACAGACAGATATACAGATAGATAGATAGATAGAAAGATAGATAAATAGATAGATAGATATAGCTAAGAGTAATCTCACAGTCCACATCACTCTCTCAGTAATGGGTGTGTATGAAAACAGGCCCATCAGGTTATTTAAGAGTGATGATACAATAGAGAGGCCATTTAGAAACAGAAAAAGGAAAAAAGGAAACAAAAAAGGAGCTGTAAACAAAGACGGAACGCAAACACTTGCAGTACACAGACTTTCTCAGTCACCAACGCGGGATAATCTCGAGATACACGCATCTAAGTCAGTGTATCATTATTACACATCGCAGCAATATGTTAACACCCACAGCATTCTTAAACAAATCAGAACATTGTTAATAAATAAAAAGAAACTGGTCTGAGCTAATTCCTTGCCATCAACTGCAGCCAACAGTCACTGTCATTTTTCAAAGCGGCATGAATAAACTCGTCTTTAATAGGTCATTGTGATTATCTTTTTCCTATAATCCAGATTACAACACTGGTCATTGGCTGAAAGATTTTGATGTCATCATCAGCCAGACATGTTTATGTACTCTTTTAAAGAACGACTTGGCACTCAGCATGGAATCACACTGCTCAGAATTCATTCTATTACGTAAAAGTTCCTAGTGACACCAGCTCAGTGTTCTTCGGGACACTCAGGCAATTCTGTCAAGTGAAACATATGGCCCAGGTGGTTTCTATTCTAAATACAAATTAAAGGTCAAAGGCAAAAATTTCCTATCCAGAGGTGATGACAAAATAGTAAAACATCATGGCATAAATACCACCACTTAAACTGGTGCTACATCATAGCATAGAACTTGTGAATAGATAAGACTCAAGCACTTCAAATGGCTTAAATGGGTAGAATTGTTTTGCCACCTGCTGTTTCCATTTCTGTTTGGAGGTCAGACTCGTTACAGAGGCTGGTGTGGCAGAGATCTAACAGTCAGATGCATATGCACCTCTGCTTTTAAAGAGGCCGTGTCTGGCCTTTAAGTATGAAACATTTAAGTCTGGTCTGGCCTTCAAATAATCACACACTAACAGATTATAGGCATTTAAAACCAGATTACTTCAAGCTTCATTATGAGATGGCTCTCCCAATCAGCAGAATCTACCAGTAGAAACTTGTTGACAAAACACATTCATTGATTGAAATAAATTAGTGTTAATTAAATATTATTGTTGTTGTTTAATTTAGCAACAAGGGTACACACTCCAGACATTAAGTATCAGGTATAGTCATCTCATACATCTCAGTGATATGGGATGACTATTGGCAAGGCACACATGCCAGCACCATCCATCCAGCTTTCGACTACTCAACCTGCTTAGGGTTGTGGGGGGTCTGATGTTATCCCAGGGTGCATAGAGAAGGGTCCCACCTGCATGGATTTCCACAGGCAAAATAAGGTACAGTAAGATAAAACTTTATTGATCCCAGTGGGAAATTCCTGTGCGTATAGCAGAGAGGTATATGGGGGTTAATATATAAACATATAGAGGAATAACAAAGCAAAGGCAGGATTCCAACCCCTAACTTTGGAACTGTGCGGCAGTAGTGCTAACGTTTGATTAATGCAAGTATAGTCTTGACAGTACCTGACACTACAGCTAACAGTAAAAATAACCTCTCGGCATCTCGAAAAAAATTAAAAACCTTCATTACTTATGTGTACTTTATTAACGTGTCTTAACACATTTGATATTTATTATATATACACACAATGTTATGCTATGGTATAATAATAGCTAATATTATTGGATATAGCTAAAATAGTCAAAGTGCATGATCCGGAGCTGTTTTAATTTGGCAGAAGAGAAATAAGTGACATCAGTAATTCATTACCAACCAGGTACTGCCAAGTTACTTCAGGGGGTCATGGACAGGTCATGAAAGGGACTTGCCTCTCCAGCAGAGACCTAAGCCCTTCTCTGTCAGGCATGAAGTAAACCACCTCCCTTTTTCTGTCCTGCTGCTCCAAACAGTCTTAAATAGGCTGTCTGGTTTGGAGTACAGCATTTTTCTCTTGTCTAATCTTGCTTGCCGTCCATAAAATCCCCATAACTTAAAACAACCTTCTGTTCCCTGATTGCTATCAATATACCCGGCAGATCTTTCCTAGAAAGCATTTGTTCAGATCTCAGATAAACAAAATCATGTGTGATGTTTCTGGCCATGCAGCATGGTTGCACACACCTCTTTTGTGAACTGGTCTTATATGGTTATATGTCAATTCTGTTAAAGTCTTTATTTTACGCAACTGTGGCATTTCTGTCAATACACTAAAATATTGTCAGTTGCTAAACCCTTATAACATTTGCAGCTTTGTTTGAATAACTCTTTCACTCTATCATAACACTTCAGTTAACATTTTGATATTGCTGAGATCTTCCTTCACACAGAACTTGGGATCTTCACAGTAACATACTGACTGAACTTTTTTAAGTTAAACTACTGAAATTACGATTATTTAATCAGGGGATTAGCAAAGGGTACCTCTCCATTTGCGTGTGTAAACAGACTTCGGAATGTACAATTGTTAGATGCAAACATTTGTGAGTCACATTTAACCGCACGTATGACAAATATCGTGTTGTAATGACTTACGAACTGAGCTATGGTTAGAGTAAGCAGTAGAGTAAGCAGTAGAGTAAGCAATATTACTTTCAGTTTGAGCTTGAATACAATGCAATCCATCAATCCATCTTCCAATCAGAGTCAAAGAAGAGCCTGGAGCCTATCCCTGGCAATATAGAGCATAAGGCAAAGGACTCCCAGTATAGATTATTGGTCCATTTAGGGGCACACGCACTCACACACTTGCTGACATGCTATAGGTCATTTAGAGGTCATTTAGCGATGCCAGTCCACTTAACTGCATATCTTTGGGCTGCAGGAGGAAGCCAAACTGCCTAGAGGACTTCAACTCCACACATACATTATGGGGTGGGACACTCCATCCCAGGGCTGTGAATTCCAACAGTAGTGCTGCCCACTATACCACCATGCTGGGCATAAAATGAATAAGCAAAAGTCATAACTGTCTTTCCAAGATTAATAATAATTAGTAAATCTAAATAATAATAATAATAATAATAATAAACTGACCCTGGTGCCGGCATATAAGGCTGATTTCATGTTTATGAACTGCATGGTGAATAAGCAGCAGTATTAATTAAATTCTCTTAAATGCTCAAATTAAACCTGATTGTCGGTTATATCTAGGGGCGGGGCTTCAGGTAGAAGTGGAGCCTCAGGTTTGCCAGCTGGCAGTCCTTCTCCAAACGTGGTGGGAGTAAGTACTGTATGTGAGCTCATGGCTACTTTGTGCTGATTCTAACTGCCTTATTTTCTTTTTGCTGCTTTGGCTTCCTTATATATACACCTGGGCACTGTATACAAATGAATAATTATTATTGTGGAGAATTATATTTTCTTTTGGAATTTTGTGAGAATGCATTTTACAGCCTTACCTGATAATCCATTAGCTGCCCTTAAAGTGGATGGAACTGAAGATTACCAGTCCAGACCACATTTCTAATGACCCCCACGTTTAACATTAAAACATACAGTGCCTAGGCGTTCAGCAGTCAGAAATATTCTTTTTCTCCGGGGAACCCATTGTAATTTCTCTTCGTCTTCTGGCCTTTTTCCCAAAGTATGTATGATGTGTATGATATAGTTGACCCATTTTGGCTCTTGGTCATGCAATCAAAATGTTTGGCTAAACAAATCTTATCTTACGGGAAAGGTTAAAAAAAAAACATCCCTGTTTTGGTTCATACGCAATTGCCGGTCTAGCATTTTACATACAAGTTACAGTTGTAAATGCAGGATATGGACCGAAGGAATGGGAGGCATTACTATACAACTATAACTTCAAGAACAATCAAGTCAACAAGCCAGTTTTTGTTAGGATTTTAGAATCATGCATGTTATAGCATGAATAAATATATTACACTATAATTAATCCAATTTTTTTCTGTATTTTATTCTTAAGAAAGACCATATGCTTCGATGAACGATACAAAAATGTGAAAGCAGAAAAAACTGTTTCGAATTCTTAGTCCAGTCATTTATCTGACAGGAAGACTCTGAGCTTAGCTACTAATTCCCTGGTACATGACTCTCATCAGTCGATATATGTGCTAGAGCTCTTAATTCTGATTCAGTCTCAGATCCAGACAGGAGCTCTTGGGAAGGTTTATACATCCTAACTGAGACCATTGTGGACACATCCCTGTCTTTGATCTGTTTACACTACTTATTTAGGGAATCACTTGTATACATTTTGACTTCCTATTTGTAAATACGCATATTCTGTTCATGGAAAATAAGCCATTACCATGGAATCTGATAAAGTTATTTTGTCTTTCAGTTTCTTTATACTGAAGTCATCGAGGAACATCAGGAACTGACAATGTTAACATTAACAGAGGCAATTAACCCTGGCACGGTAAAAAAATGATCACATACTTCTGTGGGGTATGTGGTAGACCCCTACTGATATAATAATGGCATGAGAATAAACAGCTTGTAGTAGTAGTATGTAATGAAATATTTAAAAATTGTGTTGAGGATTTTTGATGAACCAAGCATTACCAAGTTGCAACATGTTGATAAGTTTCTGGCATGAATGCTACTCCATCCGTATATTAGCTGCTGATCATCTGAATAACTTTCAATATGGCTGCCTCAACCCTCCAAACATGGGGGTTCAAACCCTAGTTTGCATGTTCTTGTTCCATCACATGGTTTAATCCCTCTGTTCGGAGAGATGCAGTTGGGCTAACTGGCATCTTTAAATGAGTTTACATAGGAGAGGCATTTCTCAACCTGTTGAATCAGCAAAATGGCAGCCATCCACAGCTAACTAAGCCTTTCTTGCTCTGTAGGCGAGTTGTTGTTCATAAAAACACTACCTTATTATGTGTATTATGGATTTACGGCATAAACAACTACTGGGCTTGTGCAATGTTCTTAAACATCCTTGGATTAGATGAATATCCATCCCTATATGCATTCAACCCTTCAATTGTTCATCTAGTACAGGGCAATTGGGGGACACTAGAGTCTATCCCAGACACAATAAGGCACAGGACATGAGTACACCCTGCATGGAATGATAGTTCATCTTAACACATCTTTGGATTGTGGGATCAACCTGAACTAGCTAGAGGAAACTACAGAACACAGGGAGGGCATGCTTAATTAGTTAAATAACTCGATGAGGCATCATTGATTAGCCAAACATGGTATGCTAGTGGTCAAATCAAAGAAACTCATGGGTGCATTGAATGGTTGCTGGAATTACGACAGTGACTTTAGGATAAGTTTTAAAATTACTAAGATGATGCAATTTAGACATCATTTTCGTCGACTGCCTACGACTGTTGTATAGAACTGTATCTGCAGAGTTATATAGAGATGGATAAATACATGCCATTGAACAAATCCTTTAAGAAAAAAAATATACACATTTATTTCTGCCCCGATAGAGTTGTGTTCTGAAGTCAACTAACAGCCACCACTATGCTGGATTTAACTTACAGTTGCTTAATACGAGAAATAGAAATATTTATTCAGAGTTAATTAAGTTCTGCATTTTTTTTTGCTTATTTTTGTCCAGTTCTGGGAGGAAAATGTATAACTTATGGCATAACATTCTAGTAAAAGGGGATACACACTATTTTTTTTATTAGTTATTTTTTACAGAGACTTCCATGGAGAGGAGTGCAGAATAAAGGACCCTTTGTTACTTGGGGAGGGAGGTACCTAACAGTTTATGTATGTGGGGTTATAAGGAGTGACAGCTTCACTTGAGCCAAAGCATTTATGTAGGACAATTAAAATATATGAGCAATTAACATTTAATTTCAGCTATGCCATTCTTAGTAATTTCTTTATTATGAAGTTTAATACATTTTACCAATATTAGCCATTCATTAAAAATATTTCCTATATTCTTCTACCTAATAAACTAGATAGCTAGTTGAATAAACTAATAAAAAATGAATTCCTCTTTAAAAATTAAGCAGTGTAACACTTGTAAGAGGTTCTGGGCCTGGAACAGGTTTTAGGGAAGACGTTGATGCCACCGGAATAACCAAACCGATACTTTAATGATTCCAAAGCTTGTGGAGATGCATTACATTTAGCACATTTTTGGGTCACATGGTACCTTTGGGTCAGAATCCAGGGACTAAACAATCAGGAAGGTGAAAGGCTTTTAACTACATCACTAAATAACTGAGAAGTTAGACTGCTTTTGTTTTTAAAGTGTGTTACACCTCTGCTTCTAGCCATGGATAGCTCTGTCTCACAGCTTTCAGACATTATAAACATTTCACCAAACATTCATAATTGCTTGATAAAATCAATATTGATCTTTGCCGTGGAGACTCCCCTAAATGAAAGAAAGCATCACTCATCTTCGTAACAGATGAGACAAGGCACCAGCAGTAGGTACAAACAGTGGTGTGTGTGTGTGCGCCACTCCCAAACACTCCTTGGTGTGTAGTGCAGGACTATTTTGTGACTCACTCTGTGTAGCTATTTACTGGAGATAATTAAACCTGCACAAGCAAGGTGTGGGAGCCAGAAGCAGGAAAGTTGATGAATGTTCCATTAGAGCATTTAAACTCTACGTAAAAACAGTCTCTCTTATTGACTCATAGCGTGGTAAACAATGATAGATTTCACTGATAACTACTCTTTGCATCATCCTGATATATGGAGGAAGTCACTGTCTAAGTTAAAACTTGGACGATAAATCTGTAGTAAAATTCTGTACAGCACAAAGTGCAATATAAAGATATTTGAATGATCTTGTGTATCACCGCTATAAGAAATTTGCTAGCGCAGTAATTTGCTAGTTGGCACAAGTAATGGACCCAAAAATTTGATTACAGAAAAAAAGACACCACGATACTATCCTTCAGCAACGGGCATTAATTCCAGCTTTTCGGCAGGATCCTGGCACGGCTTCTCTTAAACCACCCAGTTTTCTGTCCTCGGCTCCACTTTTTTCACAAGTCCTTCCCCCATGACACGGAAATCCTCCAAGACGGCCTCCACGTTAGGGACACTTTGAACCTGCTCTCCATTCACCTCCACACAGCGGGCATTCATCTGTGAGGTCTATAAGAAACAGTCAAGCATTCGGGTGTTGCGCTTTGCTTCAAAGGCCTCATCTGCTCAGACAGGTGAGAAATAGCAATGACCTACTTCCAGCCCCAGCGTGCTCAAAGCAAAACATGGGCTATGGCTTGCAATTTGATATTATAATGTATGGTTTGCTAAATATTAGGCAAATTACCTTTACACCTGCAATGATGCCTTTATTGAGAAAGTACGCAGCTGAATGACCGTGAAGAGTATATATTAAAAAGAGTAATTCCACGTGAGGTTTTAAAAAATAACAAAGGTCACTGATTTACTGAATTTACTGAACAAAAACTATTCAGCTCAGGGGTGAAGCACCAGCCAATGAAAGAGGGAACCTGTAACATCCAGTGAAAACTCTGAGTGTAAACATGGAGAACCCACCTTGAAAGGCTGTGATACGAAGGCTTGTGGTTTCCACAGCACTGCGACAACTGTACCGCCGTAGGGATCACAGAAAAACAGTGCTAGATGACCAAATGCATCCTGGGAGAAGGAAAAAAAAAAACAATCAAAGCACTGCAACCCAAGACAACAATGCCAACTAGCATAAGATTTAAATGACAGCCCATAAATGACTCATCTGTCATCTATTTCAATAAAGTGCACAGCAGCTTAAAGTCATCTCTATGTCTTTAGGCCAAATTCACCGATTCCGTATCACCTGTACAAACATTACTCTATTCATGTCCAAACCACAGTCAATGTCAGTGTTCTTAAGGCACATTTTAATTTGAAGTCCTGCTATGAAGAGTTACTTGTGCCTTTTCCTCAAATTAAGAGATTAGTTTAGACTGGGAAGTCGACGTATTTAAACCAAACACAGCATGCAAACACAAACATTGCATAAGAGAACAAAATCAGAGACTATAAAATGCGAGGGAGGCGGGGAGGTAAGGAGCGAGCGAGCGCGCTGCCGCACCCACCACATGACGAACCACCTCAGGGATTAGAACCCGAGCGCAGCCCTGCCATGGGTGATACCTCAGCACCACATTAGCTCGAATGGAGTGGAACAGTGTGAAGTTTTTTTTCCAGCGGCTGGACTGCCAATCCTGCCACAAACCCCCAAGTTTTTCCATAAAAGTTGGAGGACCTGTTGGCAGGGCTGAATGGAGATCAACGTCATACCCAGGACGAAGCAACTGCAGGTTAAGGGCCTTGCTCAAGGGCCCAACGGAATAGAATCATTCCTGGCATTCATGGGATTCAAATCAACAACCTTCCAATTGCCGGCACAGATCCCAAGCCTCAGAGCCACCACTCCGCCCAAATCCGATGAAACAATGACAATTCAAGATTACAATTAAACCATTAAAGAAAAATAATACACTTACCCTAAGTTGAGTCACGTACTGAGTGACTGGGTTAAAGTCGACGACAGGGAGTGCCCCACCAGTGCTGGGCACCGCACCTGGCACGGTTCCCCGACTGAAAGTAGCATGGGGAACGTCCACTGCCTGGTCCAGAACAGGCACATGCTTGGGATTGAGATGAATGAGAACATCATACACATCCAGAGGGGGACGGAGAGCCACCTGTGGGCACACAGAATATAGTGAAGGATTTGGGTAAGGAAGCTCACAGCATATATCAGGAGCTGAAGTTTAAACTGGAACTTTGTGCAGGTTCCTTACAGTTCCTGGCCTGTCTGAGCGTTCACTACCTGCTGTCACTTTCATTAAAATACTTCTTCATTTGCATGGCGTCAGCGCACCATTTTTTTCCCCAATTGGCCAATAGCCACACTTTCTGTAACCGTTAAACAACCGTTTGAAACTATGTCTATTGACATAATAATTGGCATAATTATCCATCAAAAGCACCTGCTGCTACAAAAAGAAAAAGAAAAAAAAAAAACACACACACACACACACACACACAAACCTGAAACCATTATAGAAACCACTGGCATGAGTTTAAGGGCAGGTCACCCAACAAAAGACTTTCAGACACATGACGGTAGTGCGTAGGATTAGGCTCTGGTAAGATTATCGGCGTTCTTGATGTGAAAACTGGTTTGTACAGTGGCGTACAACTGGGAATCTGGCACTTTCCTTTTCTGGTACTCACCCGAACATCCTGCCCCTGACTGCAGTCCCTCAGCTGCGTCTCCAGGACCCGTAAGCTTTCAGCCGCCACTACAGCGAGGCGCTGGAGAATCTGTAAGACACCCAGAAGGGCTGCTGACAACCACCTCATCTTACCCCGACTCTTCCTTAAGGTTCATACAGTGGCTACCACCCACTGCCCGACTCTGAAACACACACCGCTTGCCAACTAAACATTCTGAGGCGCTGAGCTTTGGCCCAATCGGTCTCAAAGCATGAATGAAAGTGTTAACCTCAATTTAGACACACAGAATAAAAAATGAATAGGCGGAATTATTTTTTTAAGTTTAACAGGTATCATTTCCAGTTACATATGTATAGCCAAGATTATAAGACTGTAAAGGTCTTTATAGCCACTATAAAGATATACAGGGCTTGTTACAGAGGTACTGAAATACAGGTTGGTTCCGATCCCATGGGACAGCACACTGTTAGGGCCTTGTGGAGGGCCCTGAACCAGAGATAATACATAACTAAAAACTCAAACTATTCAATAAAAAAAAGAACAAAATATACATTGCACATACAGGTAAGTAAAACCATGGTTGAGAGGTCAGAATAACATTTTTAATCGAAGACAAGTTGGAAGCAGCACATATGAGTGTCCCTTTACACTTTAAAAAATCTTGGTAAAAAAAAAAAAATTGTTGTGCTCATAATACAAGCCCATATCTAAAAGAGTTGGGACATCGTGCAAATTGTAAATAAAAACAGAATGCAATGATATGCAAATCTCACAAGCCTATATTTTATTCACAATGGAACATGGAAAACATTAAAATGTTTAAACGGAGACATTTTACTATTTCTTGAAAACTATTGGTTCATTTTGAGTTTCATGACAAAAACGTCTCAGAACAGTTGGGACAAGGCAATAAGGGACGGGGGCAATAAGAGACGGGGGGGCAATAAGGGAGGGGGGCAAAAAGAGGCTGGAAAAGTTAGTGGTACAAAAAAGCAACAGCTGGAGGAACAATTTACAGCTAATTAGGTCTATTGGCAACAGGTCAGTGACATGACTGGGTATAAAAAGAGCACCTTAGAGTTGCAGTGTCTCTCAGAAGTAAAGATG
>JAODKM010000039.1:22747934-22759517 GCA_026780845.1 Petrocephalus sullivani
GAACCTGTGTCTTCCGGACTAAAGAGGAGAAGGACCACCCAGCGTGTTATCGGCACTCAAAAGCCAGCATCTCTGATGGTATGGGGGTGCATTAGTACATATGGCATGGGCATCTTGCATATCTGGAAAGGCACCATCAATGCTGAAAGGTATATCCCGGTTCTAGAGCAACATATGCTACCATCCAAACGATGTCGCTTTCAGGGAATACCTTGCATTTTCCAACGTGACAATGCCAAACCACTGCATCAATTACAACATCATGGCTTCGGAGAAGAGGGGTCCAGGAATTTAACTGGCCTGCCAGCAGTCCAGATCTTTCACCCATTGAGAACATCTGGCGCTTCATAAAACGAAAAATACCACACGGAAGACCTAGGACAGTTGAGCAACTAGAATCCTGTATCAGACAAGAATGGGACAACGTTCCTCTCCCAAAACTCAAGCACCTGATCTCCTCAGTCCCCAGACATTTACAGACTTGTTAAAAGAGGGGATGCCACACAGTGGTAAACATGGCCTTGTCCCAACTTTTGCTGCTGTGACATTCAAAATTACCTTATTTTTTCCTTAAAATGATACATTTTCTCAGTTTGAACATTTGATACGTTTTACATGTTCGGTTTTTAATTTACAATTTGTGCAACGTCCCAGCTTTTTTGGAATAGGTGTTGTATTTTGGATACATGGATCTATACAGATTAAAAAGTCATCAATATAACTGTCCAATTTTAAATGAAGAGTTATCACCAGAATTATAAATGAATCGTGCCTTCTATTGCCATAAACCCAACACAGCTACATGGATAGTAAATGGTGCAATGAAAACCACACTTAGAAAAAGACAACCTACCAGCACTGAAGGGCCCTCCTTGGTCCACAGGGACAGCTTCTTGTCTTTGGGTGTGGCGATGAACATGGCAGGAAGTGTTTCCCGGGAAGCAATAAAATCGTTCTTTATCTCAGCATAATCGGACACTGAAGGGGGAAGAAAATCCGCTTAGTATTGGGTGTGTAGCATGGAAGAAAATACTGAACCTGAACAAAAGTAAGCAAAGAAAATGCAGAAGATAAAAAGATGACACATTAATGCCAGTGTGCCAGGCCAAATTTTTAAATTCAATAAATTCAAAATATCAAATCACCCGTAATTTGACTGTTGAGGTTGACCACCAGGGGACAGGTTTTCCAGTCGAAGGAGGAGAGCAAATGGAGGAATCGAAGAAAGCCGACCAGGGGGCAGCTGAAAAGGAAGGTGCAGAAGATGTTACACACCGCCTTCTCAACCTTCCTCCCCAAACCTGTGTGTGATACCAGTCCTTTTACAGAGTCCAAGGCAATAGATCATGTTTGATCACAGCCGGGCAGGAACCAGAAGATGGTGATGAACGACTTGGTCTTAGATCTTTCTACCTTGTGGAAACCTGACAGTTCAATCTTTGTTAGGTGATCTGCGTTGGACAGCACCTTGGCTTTTGGTCTCAATAGGGAGTGAGGACTAGGTGCTTTCCTAAATACCATTACAATCATTGGTTTGATTACAGACTGCACACACGAGCTGGGATCTCTGTGCTACAAAGTGTTAATATAACCAGTAATATCACAAAGTAATACGGTAAAACTCTACAAAAGGAAGGAGCCGTCAGCATGTTCTGTGATGGGCAAGAGTATCAAACACCAAGCTCTTGCTAACTCAAGCCTACAGGGAAAGTGAACAGTAGACCAAGGAAGGGGTGGAGAGAGAGAGGGTGCATTACCCCGGAGCAGTATAGGGGGCAGGCTGCAGGAAGAGAGAGGCCACAAGCAGGTCAGCAGCATCCTCGCCGACTTCAGCGCTAAAAAGCTGGGCTGCTAACCAGCGCTTGGCCAGTCGACATGTCACCCCAAAGGCCGGGTGCTGCTGCTGGAGCCTGAACCGCAAAAACGAGGACAGGACAGGATTCAGGGTTAGCAACTCCTGCCATTGCTCTCGTTGCTAAGACAGCCGGACATCAAAGCGTTTCCGTCAAACAGTATAACTGTGTATAAAAGGGACGGCACCCATGCAGTGTGCTGGTGAGGTAGGGCCGATGCACGGTCTCCAGTTCCAGAGCTTGGGCCTCATCATTGTCCCGGTAACAGAGCATCCCATCTGGGCCAATGATCTGCCTAAGGATCTGAGGCTCTCTGTGGTAGGCCACCTGAATGCGGAACGCGTATCCATCCTGGATACAAGCCAACAGACGACAAAAAAACTATCAGGCCACCTCAGGAATAGTATGAGTAACGACAGTTCAGGAAAACTTCCCGTCATAATACTAGCATATGGAGCAATGCGAAACCAGGGCAAGTGCGTAGATGTGAGCGCACCTTGTAAACATGGAGATGCGTAGGAGTGGGACTGCAGGTGAAACCGTGGCACTTGCGTAACTGCTCCCCGAGGCGAACGTGGAAGGCCGCTTTGATGTGCCTGACGGCCAGCCTCTCCTGCGGCCACTTCCCGCTACCCTCCATGTGACAGATGACTAAAACGTGATCAAAGCAGAAGGAATGCGGGAGATAATTGTTATTGTAATGACATGCGGGACCAGTGAATTGAAGAAGACAAAGACATTCACACCCATGTCTGCCTACATCCGCCGTCATTTCGCAGAAGGACACCTTCCGCGGCCTACCCGTAACCCGACAAATGGAGAGGCATGGACGGAAAAAGGGGGGGTATGATGTACCTTTCAATGGTGGGATGTAGACTGGACAGGGCTTGTCCTCCAGCGGCAAAAGGGCACCGGACACTTTTTCTCGACCAAAAAATGAGTAGTTCAGTTTATGAGGGACCGGGGGAAACACCTAAATCAAAGAGAAACGGGTGACCATCTAGAAGGCAGATCGACTTAGGGGAGTAACGGCGACCCTGAAGCACAGAGGCATGTACCTGTGTGTATCTCAGGGCCGGGTGGGCACCCTGCACAGAGGTGATGGACAGCGGCAGACCCTCCAGCTGCCACAGCTGGCGGCTGAGCTCGTCGTAGGACTGAACTATCCTGAGACTTTCCTCTTCCCCAGTGCTACCAGTCTGTGCCACCGAGACAAAGAGGGTGGTACCTAGCCAAGCCGACATGCTTTGACAGACACAACAACCCTAAAACACAGATGTGCACTATGGGCTTACTTCATAAGACACACGATAAAGCAGCATACTTGCCTTACGGTCAATTCGGATGATATCATCAAGGAACCCTCCACGATATCTCACACAAGACTCTGGAATATCAGCATGACTGGTGGACAAAGTGTACACATTTTTTAATTAAAAATGCAAGGCCTGACCTCACTTACATGATCAACCTGAACTTGATTTGCATAAAATACGTGGTTAATTTTCTACTACTGAAAATCCAATATGTTAACAATTGTGTGACTAACAATTGTAAGATACAGACAATAGCAGCATGACTGGGTGATATGTAATAAAGCAAATGAAGGGAGGAAATACTAACAGCTGGAGCAGGTGTGCGATAATCTCACGGGGCACCAGCCTCTTCTGGCAGGCAGAGGAGCCGGTCCACAGCACCGCTTCAGTGATGGCGCCGTCCTGGAATCGCCGGAGCTCTGCCCGAGGACCCCACAGCTGCCTGAAGTCCACTGCCTGAAAACACGCACGTAGTTAAGAGAGGTACGCATACACACACACAGCTAGGGGCACACAAAGATTCGCATTAGCCTTTCAACGACGTCTAACTTCAGGCTTTCGGCTGCTCAAAAAACCTTGGCTCAAGTATAACTAAGAACGAAAACAAGGTACCACATCTCAAACTGGTCAGGACACTAACAAACAGCAAGCAAACACATTAAACTAAATTCTGACAATTGAATCTAGCAGACTCATTCCATTAGAATTCAACACTACTGTATCACTATTTTTGATTCTGATAAAAGTTGGCATACCTTCCAGAGCTCAGAAATGTTTTTTTTGACATAGCATTGTTTATTTTTATAATGAAATACATATGTATGGGTACTGCTACTGTACAAAACATTGAGGCGTTACTTGGACCCCTTCATGAGATAGCCACTATAACCACCACCACTGTGTAGCACCGACCTGGACAATGCGGCAGCGGTCATTCTGCACCAGTACGCTCACCACACAGTAGCTAAGGAGGTGAAGGGGCAGGAGAGAATTCACCAATTGGATGTAGAGGATGATTGAGTGGACCCTATCAAACACTCATAAAGTGTTCTGAAGGACTTTCCAAGGAATTTTGCAAGATGAAATTCAGGTATAGCACTGGTCAAGTTTGCAGGCCACATTATACCAGACCTTTCCTCCCACTGACATGTACAAATATTGCTCTGATCACACATTTTCTTGTGCTCCTTTAACAAAATTGACAGAAAAGACTGTCCAGCGCAGATTCAAAATGGCACAACCAGTCCCTCAAACTTCAATATGACTTAGTTCATAATAGTAGACATGTCATGAAAGTCAGGCAGAGTTTACTCCCGTCCAAAGTCAGAATTTTCCAGCTTACTAATGATGATGAATCTATGGATCATAGCAAACTACAATTTTCATTGCACAGATTACACTTGCTGTATGTATGTTAATTCTCACTCCTGCTATAAACAGCTATATGCACACCTCATTTTCTGCTTTTGCTGAAGTTAAAGCAGGTGTCCCAGGCATAACATCCCCTCACAGAGCCTGTTCGGCAATGTAGATTTGTTAGGGGATTTAGAATTTCAACTGATCCAGTAAAGATCTGGTCACTTATAGTGTTTTTCCACCGAACTAGGCCACACCCAAGCCAAACTGTGAAGAAATGGTTTTCCATTGTAAATTTTGCAAGCTGTACCCAACCCGCACCCGTGCTGACATAGCCTTGCTTACTAGCAGGGCTGAAAGTGTGACTAAACCCAGCCGGCTGTGTCACCGCCAACTGATTGGTCAAAATACAAAGAGACAAGAAAGAACCGGAATTATTCATCATAAGTAGTTTGACACATCGCAATGTATTGATACATTCCATACTAGGAACTTGAAAATTTCGAACCTTCGAAATTTACACAAGTTAATGCTAATTCCGCTAGCATTTCATGCTAACATAATACAATGATTCTCACGGATGTGTTAGCGGAAATAATAAGTCATCATGCACACCAAGGGAACAGTAAATAAGCTCCTCCTTGGTTTTATGTCACTCTCCAAATCCAGCAGTTGCCCCATCCATATTGGAAAATTGAAGCGAACTGGAACCACACTATAACTAGTCTCTTCAAAAGTATAATAATAATAATAATAATAATAATAAATTTTATTTCTAATGCACTTTTCATTAAAGCAAATCTCAAAGTGCTACAAAGGTAAAATCAACACATAAAAACACATAAAATCAGCAATGAAATGCTCTTTTAAAAAGGTGGGTCTTTAGGCCACCCTTAAAAGTGGTTATGGGTTGGTTAGAGCCTGGGTCCGGTATCCCAATGGAAAAGCGCCAATAGAGGCACTGTCCATGGGAAGTAGTAGAAAATGCTTGTATGCCCTTATAATGCTTGTATCCCAAAGTCCTGTTCATGGTGACTTAAGTGTGAAGTTTTTTTTTGGTATTTTACCGTGCTGCTAAGCCAAACGAAAAATAACCTATTTCAGTAAACCTGGGATGATCTGACTTTAGCTCATCAGCAAAGATTTCCTGAAACACTCAGGGCACACTTTAGGCTATTTTATAAAACAAGCAGATTGAGAGTGAGATTTCTGTTTTCAACTAGTACCCAACCAAATAGGGCTGCAACGATTAATCGAGTAAGATGAATAATCCAATTACAAAAAATCCTCGATGCAAATTCTTTGCTTCAATGCGTAGTTTAATCCACATGACTATAGGTACTGCTCAGTGATCACCCTGTTTCACACGGAGGATTATTACTGTCGGACAGTGTGCTTACACTGCATTACGTGTAGCAGAGTGGTAGAAAAAGCGAGGCTTTTTCACAGCAACACTCCCATAGGGGCCCATTCTAAACAAAAATGACGAAGAAAAACGTGAGTCATGGAGGCGGTGAATAGTTCCGACCGAATGACATTCATGGCATAGAATCACAGTCATTTCCAGTGCTTACCAAGCACATTTAATACATTGGCTGTCATTAATATACTAAATAATATTTTGCTTTTATATGTGCGCAGTATTAGCTGTTAATGGTTATCATGATTAATAGATATGACCGAAGGTGCCTTAGCAGCCGTCGAGGTTAACGTCCCCATTTCACCAATGATTCTGTCTACTGACGCAGGGTAACGTTACACTTTACTTATTAACTTGTTCTTATTATCAACGCCTTCATAATTACAGTTGCACCTCTACCATGTTGCACTGCACTGCTACCGTGTTAATACAGCTGATTAAAATATCAGTTTACAGCTCTCCTTGGGACACATGGATCAATGTGAATTTACAACCAAATATATGACAGAATAGCTTAAATAATTTTGTGGTAATTTATCTGCCAAAAAATACCATGCTGCAGTAAAGTGTCTGTATTATTACATAGGAATGTTAAATGCTGCATTTGCAAACAGCACTCAAAGAAAAAAGTGCTTTTCCCCCAAATTATTTAATCTCCATCATGTTGAATTACTTAAATTATCATCATCATTATGGTATGCAGTTTAACCATTAAAACCAATGAGTTATTTTAAAAGACCTGATTTTTTCCCTCTTTTGAATAGTTACTATTGCACTTTAATAAGAAAAGTATTTCTTACCTGATTATTTGATTAATCGTTAGAATAATTGATAGAATACTTGATTACTAAAGAATCGATAGCTGCAGCCCTACATACATATGTATTTCATTATAAAAAATTTGACTTGCTACTCCTTCTGGACTTTCCAATGGAGAAACATAAATAGTGGAGAAACATAACTGTTTTTGCTTAAAAGAAAGTTACAAGTTATAAGGAAATAAGAAGAAGAAATATATAACTTTTGCTACCTGCAAAGGTACAATTTTTCATCAATCTGGAAAAAAGGTGATGTAAAAACTGGAGCAACCAATTATATAACTGCTTAAATAAAAACAATTTGCATGTAAAGGATGACTAGATATATCACCTAATGAAATGTTAAACGTGAGATTCTAGCGCAGCCAACGGCATCAATGACTTGACTGGATGGTAAGTAGAAAGCCTGACACTGAGGGAATGCACAGAAGGAAAACGCATGCAAACATTAGATTAGGAAGGCTACCTCAGAGCTGTCTGCTGGTGGACCTCTCTCCAGCACAGAGGCTGACAGCTCAGGGTTCAACAAGAGACCAAAGGATAACGCCTCCAAGTCCTTGTGCTTCGGGGGTTCTGCCTCCACTGACCACTATAACAAAAGATTAAATTATGTAAGTGATTTTACACACGCATCAAGAATGAAAGAAAGAATACGCAGACCTCATAGTAAGCTGTGAATATATGTAAAATGTATTTTATTTGCATACAAATTGGGATGTTCATTGTCTCACCTCTGGTTCAGGAATCAAGGCATGGGTCAACAGATGGACCCTTTTTCCTAGACCGTGTTGCAGGAGGGACAGTATAAAGGGAAGCACCGTTAGCACGTAGTCCCCACTGCGGTCCATGAGCTCCCCAAGAAGTTTCAGCTTTTTACAGGAAGACTGCAGCTTCGCTAGCTCACACAAGCTGAGGGAAAAGGAAACAAAAAAGACTTACAAAATGTATCCATTCATTCATCCCCCCATCTTCCAGCTGCTTATCTTACTCACGGCCATGGGAAGGCTATCCCAGATGGCATAGAGCACAAAGCTGGACAATTTAGAGATTCCAATTCGTCTAACTGTGTGTCTTTAGGGAGGAAACTCTACACACACAAAATAGAAGTGGGAAGTGAGTTAATGGTGCTGCCCCACTGGCCCATTTAAAGGAGGGAGGGGGGTGGGGGGGGGTGGAAATGCAGCGATCAAGTGACGCTCCACCAAGACTCAAATGCTGAAGCCACCAGCAAATACTGGTCACTGTTCTCATTCTTTTTACTTCCTTAGCCTGGTTTTTATTTTACAACTCAGGCCCGTAAATGACTGGAACTGTTGTCCAGAGTATCACCTGCCTTTTGCAGCCAGTTTTAGTTTTGTGCCTAAAAAAAATAATGGGTGATAACCGCCTGAGCCATGCCCAGAAATGAACTTATTTTGGCACTAAAATCTAGCAGGTCATGAATAGCAGCGAACAAATGATAAGGCTGACTTTAGCATATGGACTATTATTAGCATATGGATAGTAGGAATGCCACTCACTGAAAGACATGATCATATGTTCTAGGGAAGGGTTTCGGGGTCATCAGCAAGGCTTGAAAGCCGTCTAATGTGGGGTCATCCCAAAACTGCAGGGAGAGCGCAGCTTCATGCTGAACCTGGGAACACAGAAGGAGACCAAATTCATCAAATAACAGAAAAATAAGCAGTTTTAAACCTGTGTTCAGCCCAGTCCTTTTGGACCCCCAGAATTAAATGTATATAAATAAAAGTTTATTAAATTTAATAAAAATAAAGATACGCCAAATTTACACAGATTTTTGTGTGTGTCACAAAACGCATCTCATTAATATTTTAGCCATACTACTAATCTGCTTAACAAATAGATCGCGCAAATAAACACCGGTATAGTACCGAAAAGCTGGCGTCCCACCAAATGTTTCACCCGTCATCTGAAGCCCTGTGCATGTGTGATATCAAATAGAAATACCGGCCAGCCCTAAACTTTACACATTCCACACGTAAGTGATCAGAATTTTGTGACAGAAGCAGCTACCTGAAGTCTGTAACTAGTGATTTCACCACTTAAAGTTAGTGACTTAACATCTGCTTTATCGTGGGTTCGAATCCCATGATGCTGACATGGCTCTCTGATTCCAAGCTTTCCTCACTTCTCTGTTGCTATGGACGAAAGCCTCACTTAAAATATAAATGTCACATCTGCCACCGGGACTCACTCACCTGCTTGTAGGTGTTGGCTGTCATGTCTGCGCATAAGTTGAGGTGTCCTGATGGATCCACAAAAACTACTTGGAAAGAATCGTGGAATTCCAAGAGTGGGGGCTGGACAGACAGGAAGGGGGATAGGAAAGATTTAGGGCACCTCCACATTTTTTCATTTCAGATCTGATTCTGACATACAACTGCCAATACCAGTACAGTTCCCGATACAAGACCGCTTTTTACTTTAATATCATTAGAGGTGCACTGATCCCACTTTTTCAGTGACGAATACAATTCCGATACCTAAAAAACGGCCAATGTGAGCACCGATCTGATACCAGTTCTTTTTTTGAACTAGTAAATACAAATGAAAAAAATATATCCCAAAACACTTTGTTAATTAGGCTACTAGAAATGTACGTAACGTACTACTCCATCCCATTGTACATTGTGGTCTAAACGGTTTTGAGGCATTTGCAGTTCAATGCAGAACATCTTCCAAGAGACCATACGCAAGCAGAGAATGTGTGGAATGCCTCATGATTCTTCTCGCACAGGCAACAGCGTTACTTGCACTTTGTTGCAATAGCAGCCCCTCCTGTACCAAAAGCTGTAATGAGCGTGCAAAACAGCCCAAGCTAGCTACTCCGACATCATCCAGTGCTTTGTTCATATTACTCACGCTGTCTCACATAATCGTGTGCGTGTGGGATTTTCCACTAAACGTTACTTCCGCCTCTCAAAACTATGTTTTCACAAAGATTGCAAATCGCTGCGGTACTAGTCGTTGTTCCAATCGTAAAAAACTTCCAGAGCGTCACCCTCTTTTCTGATGTTCTTACACTCCTGCTACTGCATAGGGTATGCGCATGACGTCACAGCAGGTGGAAGTCACTACGCTCACACCCACTGAGTGGCAAACAAACCGAGTGGCAGCATTAGCGCTCAGCTTGAATACCACCAAAAATACATCTACAGTAAAATGGGAAAGAGCTGTCGAACAACTGATTGTACAAACCGATTTAACAAGAAATAGGAGCTGTTTTTTTACAGACTGCCAAAAACTAAATAAGTAAGCATCGGATGTGGATGGCTCACATATGGCTGATACCCAGTCCATCTAATGGGTAAGAATCAGTGCTGATACCGATCCTGAATATTAGATCAGTGGACTTCTAGGAGGATTAGGAAGGAACAACACTAAATACCCAAACATCCAACTTAATCATACTGATTTAATCTCACCGCTGCCGAGTCAGTGTCTTTTGCTAGAGTGATTCCATTCTTTGTTAAGTCGGTGGTAGCTGTAATCGAAAAAATTAATGAACAAATGAATGCTCACTGACTGTCAATATTGCTATGAAATAAATGCACCGACTTAGCATGATGTCAACATATCTGTCCTCAGATGAAATGTTTACCTAAAAAGTGAAGAGAGTTTCTGAGAAGTTGGTAAGCAGTCATGGTGTTGCCTACTCTGTGCGTGGAAAGCAGGTAGGCCACCAACATGGAAGCCAGAAATCCACTGAAACAGCCAACTCCCTGAAAACAAACAGGAAGAATGATCAAAGAAGATGGAAAAATAACAGCGAGGCACTGAGACTACAACCTCACATGAAGACAAGTACCATGCAAAATGAACCAAACCTGATCCAGCTCTCTCTGCCTCAGCCACACTTTTAGCAGGGCGACAGCACCAGGGAACGCAGCGCACTGCGCAGCAACAGCTGACAAGAACTGCAGATGTGCTTTTGGAAGGAGGTCACCCAGGATAGAGCTGTTGTAGTGAGGTGTAGGTGGTTCCTTGGTATCTAAGGGAGATCATTGCAAAAAAACCCTCTTAGATTTCTTAAAATCAATTATCACTGACAGACCATATACCCATGACATGTGCCAAAAATGTCTTCACACTGAGTGAAATCTCCTGCACGGCTCTCACCCGGTTTGGGGGCTTCCAGGCCTGTGTACCAATGTGTCCGAACATTGTTCCTCGAAGGGTGAAAGCGACTAGGCTTGAAGAATCCAGGTGAAGGGCAAACATGGAGTCTCAGCGTTAAGGAGTTCGAGTCTGGCCCTGCAAGGCAGACATCCGAAATGACATAACACACCTTTGCTCGTTCTGCCTTGCACAGAAGTTGTATTTGGTGTGGTATTCAGCTCTGAGTCCATAGTTTAAATAAGGACAACCTAAATGTACAACTAAGAACATTCTCCTTTTCCCTCTGCAGCCCATTCTGCAGAAAATGAAGCGGTTTCCTGCCGCTACGTTAATACCTGGAGGTGCTAGTAGCAATAACGGCTGAAGGCGATTTCCATGCAGACAGGAGTAAGACAGCGATCCGATGTCAGGAGAAGAGCGGAGGTGCTGTGCCAGCCCTGCCAGATAGAGTGCCCGCTTCCTAGGGTACCTCTGATTCAAGGCGTCCTTAGGCTGTAGCACGGACTAAGGGGAAAATGACAACGTCAGGCAATGTCAATAGTATATCTATACATTTACAAGTCAATTAATTTCATAGGTTATCTGCGGCAAGTTACTCCATATTAGGGCTGTGCAATTAATTGCAATCGCAAAAAAATCGCGATTTAAGCACATGCGATTTCTAAACCGCATAAGGCTGC
>JAODKM010000039.1:22759617-22785855 GCA_026780845.1 Petrocephalus sullivani
AATACATTTAGAATGTATGTATGTAGCTTGTTTGAAAAAGCAAAAACAGTTGCCAAAATTGCAAATAAAATCGCAATATTCGTTCAAAAAATCGCAATGTGATTATTTTGTCCATATTGCACAGCCCTACTCCATATGCATAACGTGAACCTTTGTAAGTAACACTCACAGGAGGCATGACGACAGCGAGATCCACCGACACCCTTGGTTTAATGCAGGTGCCCAGCGGATAGCTGCCCACTAGCGAGATGGAAGCCGGGGGCTCCATGTGGAACTTGCCCTTAGAAGCTTTTGGGAAAAGTAGAAAAGGAACTTTGACCCCCGAAGACAGCCATGACTGATCCGTCAGCTGGAGAGACAAAAACGAAAGGTGAGAAACCAAAGCAGCAAAACATACAGCACTGTGCAAAATCCTAGGCGGTCAAAGGAAATGTTTATCTGGGTAGTAAGTGTATATGTGCTTGGAACGAAGGACACAATTTAACATAAGAACATGTGAAAACTAAGAGTAACAACAGAATCGAATGGCACCTCAGCCATTCCACGTATTTGTTACATTTCACACTCAGCTCAATTAAGTTATTAACTGAAATAGTTTTAAAAAGTCAGTGAGGTACTGATTAGCCATACGCAGTGTGCTAGTGGACGAGTCTACAAATGCATGGATGTATCGGATAGTTACTGCTACTTCTATGGTGACTTTAGACGTTTTGAAATGGCTAAGCTGGCAGACATCATAGCTTTCCACCAACATGAAGACCATTTAAATATTTTCTTTGACTGCTTAAGACTTTTGCACAGTACTGTAAGTAACACAGCACAGAGGATTTCTACAACAAATGATGTTCATACACGTTACATGAACCAAACTGTGATGGTGGTGCAATGGGTAGGGATCCCATCCATCGTCGAACCCGCTTATCCTAACAGGGTTGCGGGGGGTCCGGAGCATATCCCGGAAGCCACGGGCACAAGGCGGGGAACAACCCAGGATGGGGGGCCAGCCCATCGCTGGGCACACTCACACACCAGTCACACACACAGGCACACCTACGGGCAATCTAGCAATGCCAATCAGCCTCAGCATGTCTTTGGACTGTGGGGGGAAACCCGAGGAAACCCCACAACGGCACGGGGAGAACATGCAAACTCCACACACATGGAACTGGGCAGGTGTGAGGCAACAGTGCTAACCACCACACCACCATGCCGGGTAGGGATGCGACAGTGTAATCGAAAGATTGCCAGTTCGAGTCCCTGACCCACAAGTACCGCTGAGGTACCCTGAGCAAGGAACACTGTGTGTTGTGGTGTGTCAATGACGATTAATCACCTTTCACCTTTTCACCAAAGACCACCACCAGTAGACACTAAGACACATCGCTTCCACATCTAGCTGTGATACTAACCTCCACCTGAGAAGTCCGTGGCACAGTCTGGAGCAACTTGGTGACCTTCTTTACAAAAGAATCCACCAAGCGCTTTCTGCGTTCACTTAGTACGACTTCCTTCAACAGCTCCTCCATCTTTCAACACAGAAACAAAATACAAAGATACAACAGGCAGCTTACACTGCAGTATTACTGTATCACTAATGTAGAAACTTGTCCTAGGGATCCCCAGTATTGTCACTACACTGCCTGTAACAGGCTCCAGATTAACCAGAACTCTGTATTAGAGAAGCAGTACGGAAGATGGCTGCATGGACATCAAGAATAAGCACCAATGAGTTTCCCTATTGCGTGATTCATTTGGCCAATTCAACTGACACACCAGGGATGCTTCAGTGACAAAAAGGCACGGACACCACATGTCCTGACCTGCATCTTAAGCAGATTGCAGTGGAACAGGCTCTCCGCCTCACGCAGCTGGTTCAGCTCATCTGTATTTGGAGGTTTATACAGCTCCTTCCGAGAGAGCTTAAGAGGACGCAGGACTCCATCCTCCACTGTCTCTTCCTTCATGCCTTTCTTTAGCTCCATGGTGCTCTCTTTTTCTGTGTGAAAAGGCTTAGATTTCCCAGTCTAAGAAGAAGATAGAAAGTCGTCATTAAAAAGAAAAATCAAGTCCATCTCTACAAGACAGCTTTAAATATCGACTTACTACCAAAGTAAGGACGAAACACGTTTCATTGAAAAGCATATCCTTTCTACAAATAAATGGTAATAAGGCATTTCTACATACGACTGTATACTCCACTTCATAACAAATAACTGTTGTTACAATTAAATTAAAACAAATAATTGCAATTAAATATGTTTTGACGTGCTTTCTAAACCCTGTACAGGATACTTTGCCGGTCACCCGGCTGTTAGAGCAGACTGCAACACGAATGTATTGTATCAAGTCATATTTCCCATTTTTTAACTATGATACCTCATTCTCCGCATCAGAAGCTGGAAATTCGTCTGTTTTTCTCTTCATGATCACTATGCACAGATCGCAAAAGAGCACGCGTTACAGTTAATGTAAAGGCAACGTGAAACAGCTAAGCACAGTACTTCTCACATGTGCGTCCTGGAGAAACCCATCATTCCTCGTGCGTAAGTTCCCGAGCAGTATGATTGGTTCAGCGGTTCACAAAGACGCCTTCTAATTGGCCAGTTGTGTATCCTCAACCTACGCATCCGCTTCGTAGTTAGTATGCGCTGCATGCTAACAGAATACGGCAGCAGTTCACGACATGTCGTACTAAGTAAACTGATGTGACACAAACCAAGCAACGAGTAGGCGAGTGTGGTAAAGAGAACCATAGCTGTTTCTCCTCGAAGGTGCCTGGGATAATGGTTAGCTGTTGGGTAAATTAAATCGTTATTCACATTTTTAACTTCAGTTTGCGCGGAACTTTCCCTTCTGTAGGAAATAATTACATTTAGGTGCACATCGCAATTGCGAATAAATCAAATATGCAGAACTGAGCAGCCGTTAAGTAGTGACCTCCGGCCATGTGCAATTTTGTTCATTTTCCCGTTATTTGAAAATCCACTGCTAGGTTGTATTCCCTGCTTCGTGATAAACCCCAATGCTGCACTTTTAATCACCTGCGTGCTTTAACTGAATTTTAATATATGGCCGGGTAGTGCTTGCTTCTGCCGGTTAGGGATTGTGATGGGAAGTTGGGTATTCAAATTCCGTGGCCAGCAGAGTGATGCACTGTTAGAGCCGTGAGCAAAACCCTTAACCAAAACCCTTTGTTCCAGGGACACTGTCTGATCCTGCTCTCTGATTTTCATTTGTACGTCACTTTGGACAAATCTGCCTGTTAAATATAAATATTTAAGGCTGAAGAATACTACAATAATGTTTCTCACCTGTATCATGGTGTCCCTTGTCTAGTATCTACTTACCTGTAAACTTATACTATTGTACAAATCTTTTGGATGAACTCTTGTATTGTATGATATTTCATTCATATTTATTTAGCAGATGCTGTTATCCAAAATGACACCCATTTGAGAAAACAGGGCCAGTCAGTCCGTGGAACAATTGTGGTTAAGGGTCATGCCCAAGGGCCCAATTTTTACGTCACTCTACCAACCACAGGATTTGAACCTGCGACCTTCCACTCAGGGACACAGCATCCTAACATGCTGACCCATGCATTTCACCCATAGACAGAGTTTAATATGAATTGTACAAATATTTAACCTTTCAATGACTCACATCAATAGTAACAAAGTGCATCAAGTTACTGGTTAAGGATTACATCTGCGCCCAATGCACTGGACCTAGTGCAATTTGCATACTGCCCAAATAGATCCAAGTATGATGCAATAGCTGTCATTCTGCACACTGCTGTTGAACAGTTGGGATAGCATGAAAGAGAACTATGTGCAGTTCCTGTTCATTGATTAAACCTCAGAATATAATAGAATAATCCCTATCAAGCCTGTTGGTAAGCTCAAGGATTTGGGGCAGCACCCTATATAACTGTGTTCTGACTCTAGATTGTCTGAGTTGGTGTAAGCACTTCATCAAGCCACACCCTCCGCACAGGTTCTCCCCAGGGTTGTGTGCTGAGTACCCTTCCCTATTCCCTATACACATGACTTTGCAGTCACATTCAACTCCAACACTATGGTCAAGTTTGCCGATGGCAGTTGTGGTAGGATCTTCAACGATTATGAAATGACCTTCCATTTCCATGTCAGGTGGAGAACCTGACATGCTGGAACCAGGAAAACGATCTCCTCCTTAATGGCAGCAATTCAAAAGAGCGTGAGATTGTGATCTTTGGGAGGACACAGGTGAGGCATTACAACCCTCGTTCAGTTAACGGGATGCTACTGGAGAGGGTGTCCTGCTTCAGATAACTGGGTGTCCACACTGGAGGACCTGACATGAACTCTGCATAACACCACCCTTAAAAAGTCACATCAATGTCTCCACTTCCTCCAGATGCCAAAGAAGCTCAGGCTGGCTCGTAAGATTCTACACCGTCGAGAGCATCCTGACTGGCAGCATCATCACCTGATGTGGGAGCTGCACCGAGCAGGACAGCACAGCCTTGTGCGGGGTGGTGCATTCAGTTGAATGCACTTTTGGGCGTATTCACCCTAACCTGAAGGTGACCTACAGGAGGAGGTGTAGGGAGAAAGCTAAAAATAATTAATTATTCAACCCACCCCAACAATGGCCCTTTCTCTCTGATGTGGTCAGGGAGGTGCTACAGCAGCCTCGAGGCCAACACTGAGACGCAGAACAAGTTTCTACCCTCAGGCTTTCCATATACCAAATGAGGACTCCTAATAGCTAACATGCCACCTTACACACTTTATACTATGCCTCCCATTTCATATTACATCACCCTACCTTATACAAATAGTTGATGCATTGATACATTGCTTTCTATGTCTTATTTTACTGTTTTACTTTAATATTTTTGTTTCAATCTCTTTTTCTTTGCACTACGTATTTCCCTTTTTAGCACAATCCATGAAGCAGGCAGAGAAACACTTCACTACATGAATGTACAGTGTACGCGACTAAGCTTGAAACTGTGATGGCAGTGAGGAATCCTACTGGATCATTTACCAAGACCATCACTGAAGGGGTGGATAATCATTTCTGCATTGTACCTTTAGCATGCTGAAATATGTGATGATCCTAAACATTTACACATTACATTTGTTCCATTGTTTTGGGACCAGGTGTGCCTCAAGATGATGTGTAAAGCATGTCGTGGATGTGAGAATGCAGTAGTTACCCCCTTAGAGGGTGATGGACCTAGAATATTCACGCAGGCAGGGCTGAGTCAGCGCTGAGACACATTACACATTGCACCAACAGGAATCAGTCATGCTGAAAACTCCGATTTCTTTCCCAGTATCTGCAAAGCTGTGAGCAAATAGAACTGCTTACTTTGCACATCAATTCCAGCAGTGCAATACGAGCACTTTGTAACCATATTTTAATGATAGTTGGAAGTGAACTTATGCCGTTTTAATAACCTACTCCTTTTGTTCCACATAGAGAGTACCCGTGGAGCATTATGAGAATTAGTTTTATCAGTCTGTAGAAAACATATTTTGGATGTTGTTTTTGGGGCACTATCATTACATAGAAAGCAAAAAAATCATATCTTACGTTTTCATATTATAGAAACCAAACAAACTGAAGACATTATGGCTGTTTTAAAATAAAATTATTATATTTGACCATTTTTATATATGAATACAAAAAAGTACAAACTAGCTTGATCCACTAAGCCATTCATCAATGGCTGCTTCAAAATACTTGGGATTCTTCTGCCAGTCCACATGCCAACGGAGATTGGCAATGGTGCTGCTGTATATGCCTCCCAGGCTGTTCTTCCAGTCACTGAACTGTTTTTTATTGTAGCGCTGCACATCTTGGGAAATGGTGGGGTAATCCACTGCGGAACGCAAAAGCTTGTCCAGACGCTGGCATAATGCTGGGAAGTGAGCAGCCACATTGTGAAGCTCCTCTTTGTCAGTGGAGACATCTGCACAAAAGGGGAGCAAAGCTTATTACAGCATTCATTAACCAACATGCTCCAGCATGCAGGTATGTAGCTAATTAATTTCCTTACACGGTTGCCATTAAACAGTCACATTTATTGTGGTAATAAAAAATACTTGTATAGATGAAAAGCACTAAGATCTCTGTGTGCAGCTGTCTTTTATAGGTTTTATGGTTCAGAAAGCTTTCCAGTTCAGAACAGACCCCCATATCACATTTCATTATCTCCCTATGGTTACGTTCATGAAAATACTCCAACAACTCAAACGTTGCTCTTCTATTAAGTTTTCTAAGATAGTGTGAATAATGTGAATAATCCCACAAGTTACAGATCCTAATCAAGATCATTTTCATAGAGAATAACCTGGTGGCAAATAGCCAGCCAGGCCACACCCATCTACTGCCTTCTGACACACTGGGCAGCGTGAGCATTACTACAGTTTCATACAGGTGCAGATTTTGACTTTAGTTGTGACTGGACAGGACAGCGTGATAAATGACATGAGAATAGCTGAGGAAAAAGATAGTTCTCTTAAAAAGTTATTTTTTCATTTGCTTTGTTAGTTCTTGCCTGACTGCCTCCTGCCTTTGCTCACCCTTGAGTCAGATGCAGCCTGGCATGTACAAGACTTATTATGACCAAGATGTAACATTTTAGAGTCCAAAAGTAAGTTTAAAATTAAATGAAACAATTACTTGTAATTCTAAAATGCAGTGAATATTATTTATTTAGAAATAGAAAAATACATTTTACCATAAAAATTCTACCTTAATATGGGTGGATATAACATAACCATTACGTATGATTTACATTTGGATGGTGGCGTTTGTATGGAAATATCCAACTATAATATCCCACTATAATGCTGACAAAGTTTTATATATAGTTGGGTCACACGGTAATGTAAATATTTGCCAATAATTAACTATGTGTAATTAAATTAAATATTATAATATAACCTGCAAGCCTGACTAGGATAAGTGACTAGAGGATGAATTATGAAGTACTTCAACAGGCAATTTCTGTCTCTAACTTATGTCTCCAGAGGATACTTTAAGGGGCTGTGACCATCATCGTCAGTACGCTCCTCTGCCAGTGAAGCAACTGTACAGAAAAAGCAGCGCACACGTTCCAGGTAACTGTTCTTCAGTTCGGACACAATTCTGACAATGTGAACAAGCAATTGGACTATTTGGTAGAATGCAAAGAATTTTCAAAGCCTGTTCTGTGATTCACGTGAAGCAAAATTATATTACAATCTGTGTTCTATGACTGTGCAAAACTGTAAACAAACAAGACAATAACTGTTGTGTTTTGAAGGCATAACATGACCTGGCAAGTTAATTGAAAACAAAATGTGCTCCAGAATTTTCCTCCGTTCCGTTCATTACGTCTAATCTACGCCATAAGTTAACTAGGGGTTTGTCTACTCTGCCCACCTAAACCATTTAAACCAAAAACTCCATATGCATCAACTTGGAGGTTACCAGAGGAAAATGTGAATTCCTTTGCATAAAGTTCTGACACAAACCAGTATTGTAATGAACAAGCTCATGCAAATATTTTTTGTGACTAGTGCATAATACTTCCTCGTTAATTTCTTTTTTTGCCATGCTTAATCTGTGTTCATGTCCAAGAGAATTCGGGGCAAAATCTACCCAATATAGATGGCAATTGTTCCATGTATAAGTTAAAAAAAAGAATTTATTTAGGCAGGGAATGTGGGAAGTTCATTTTAAACTACTGTAATTACACATATGTGAATGAATGAATGGTCTTGTCATCTGACTTCACCCAGCCAGGGGACATCCACGCCCCTCGTCTTGGAGTGATAAAAACTGGGTGCTCTCAGACAGACAAAAACTTACAAAATGTTCAACAAACAGGCCGTATCCCTGAGGGTGAGATGTTTTCACCATTAACCTTTTTCATGTTCATGACTTCTCTCCCTTGGGATCTCCTTACTCATTAAAGCACCACACTCCAGAAAGCCTTGTTCCAGCTGCATGTTCTAACTAGAAACAACAAAATTCCAAGATCCCTCTGCATTGGGGGTTTTCTTTGAGGACAAATTGCAAGCAATGACTTGATTCTCCATCTACGTCATATTTAAGGATGACAAATCCAACTTTACACACTTGCTCTGAGAGTGACATTGCTTAGCTTAAGCTTACTGTAGAATCTTGAATTTTCATAAAAAAAAAACTCAAAACAAATCAAATATCATTTAGGGTTTTATAAGTGATCAGATTTACTTTTCGATTAACTATTACTCATTATATTCTGGCCGTAAGTTAGAGAGTGCTTATTGGGCCCAGATCACAGATGTGTGCGAATGGATGTTGCAGTCTTTTATGTTACTCTATTGTGCTCTTTATTGTTTTACAACATAGAGTCTGACTATGATATTTTTTCATTTTTAATTTTTTAGGACTGAAAACATACCACAAGAACCCTCTTTGTAGAAGTCCACAAAGTAACCTGCCTCTGTAAACACATATCTTGTATGCACACATCCTGACCAGGTGGACTTTTCATAGCGATTTAAACATCACATGCATTAACGTAAGTGGTTGATAGTTTCATATTTCACCATGAACATGAATCAACATGTATTCTCTCTTTGTATTTTGTTTTTTTTTTCCCCACTTCGTTTTGTTTTGAGGTTTTCAAGAAGGAAGTGATACTGGGTCCATGTGTGGAACTCACCAAATAGCTGCAGGGGGACACCTGATCCATCGGCATAGGTAATATACTTCCACTTTCCAGTCCGCAGCATGTAAGTGGAAGCATTGGCATTGCAGCCGTGGTACTCACTCAGTACCCAGTCTGGACGGTGCTTAGCACTGGAAGTGGGGGTCTGATAAAGAAGTGGCAAGAGCGAGTAACCACTGAGATTTGCTGATATAGGGACCCCAATAAGCTCTGAAGACAAAGACAACAGGCACTGTCACTCAAGTGCAAGTATGTACTCAGAAAAACAATGTATCCAAGCTTTTATTTAGAATGTTTGGAGAGAAAAAAAACTGCTTGAAATTTTTATTTGTGGTTTTCTGGAAATATGACAATAAAAATAAAAATTCTTACAGTCATTGCACTTACATCATCTGTTTACAAGATACTGATCTCAAGAAATAATGAACTCCACTCCAATTCGATCAGATACTTACTTTTGGTATGGGGACAATGCTGGTTACAATTTCCTTGGTTTTACTGTTATACATATTTCTGAGAACTTTTCATAAGAACTTTTACATTACATTTATTTATTTAGCAGATGCTTTTATCCAAAGCAATATAAAAAGTAGGGTCAGCTAGTTCTTGGAACAACTGGTGCCCAACAGTGAACTGGCGATCTCCCAGTCACAGCCACACACCACCCACAAGACTTTAATACTTCATAAGATAACAAGCATTAGTGACAAAACCACTGTTTGTACCTGGCTAAATGCTTAGTGGTATCCCTAGTGCTGCTTTACACTTACCGAGGACCGTGGGGTAAATATCCACCAGAGAGACTAGCTGCTGCACCTGCAGCCCAGCCTTCACCCCTGGGCCCATGATGAGTAATGGCACATGGGAGCTTCCTTCAAACATGGACATCTTGTAGAACTGCCTGTGCTCCATGGCAAGTTCTCCATGGTCAGAGGTAAACATCAGCAGGGTACTAGAGAGCAGCCCAGAGTCTGAGAGGGCAGACACAACCTCACCTACAAATCAAAACCAGTTAGCCAAGAAAGGGTTTTATTGTAATAAACAGATTTCAGATTTGATGCTGTACTTCTACAGAAATGAATCTTCAGACTTTGTAAGTCAACATGCTGGCAGTGAGCCAACATTTATACAATTTTATGTATATGTGTATATATATATACATACACACACACACACACACACAAACATGTATTTATACATACATTTATAAATGATGACTTATTACATAATATACAATATACAGTGATGCCACATGGTTAAAGGTTGATTTTGATGCAGCCTCTCACCCAACATGGCATCTGCTTCAGCACACATAGCATAGTAGAAGGTACGGATGTCCTTAATCTCCTCCTCTGTGAAGTTGCTGCTGCAGTTTTTTGTGAAGGTGGAGTAGTAATCAACAGGATGCATCTCATTCAAGGGCAGCCATTTGGGAACAGTGATTAATTCACGAGATACCTGTCAATAAAAGACGAAAAGGGAAAGTAAACCACATGAATGCATTTTGCTCTATTCTCTTTTTTATGCTATATTAATTCAATTTAATTCAGGTTCCTTTACAGATAGATGTGCACCAAATTTCTTTCAGCTCATATTTGGCAATGAAAGCAAATACAAAAATTCCAGCAAAATTAGCAATTAAATTGTGTAAGCAATTGAAAGCTACAATGACGTGAAATGTAAGCTTGCTTAAATTAATCAGTTTTTACCTTTTTGAGCCAGTAAGGGGAGGTGCGGAAGGTGGATCCGCCAGCATTTGGCCCCAGAGACTCTGTTCGGTAAGGGTGAGGCAGATTGATGCCTAGGTACAGAGCGAAAGGCTGAGACAGAGATGTAGCATTGTGCCGGATCCACTGGGCAGCACTCTCTGTTATCTTCCAGTCTTTCGCCATAACTGTCACCGTGGAGCCATTGCCTACGAGATCAGTCATGGGACGGCCTTCCTGTCGCAGCAGAAATGGCACGTCTCGAGTCCAGGCTTCCACACGATTACTGGGGTTTAAAATAAATTAGTCAAAATCTTAAATCAGCTATACTACGACACAGCACTAATTACTGCTTCCACACTAAGTATATTAGTAGAATAAAATGTTATTCCTTTTCATAGTGCTCAACCAATTATTGTTTGGAACATTGTATGGGTGGTGATATAGTTCCTATTTCGAGACAAATTACACTGAAATTGAAGTAGTGTCCACTAGTAGTGGCACATGAAAGAACAGCCACAATACTGGTCTAATTACATTGACAAGTCATTCAAAGTTGGCCTTTGAATAAAGTCTTTTTTTGGAGAGGTGGGGAGAGTGTGTAGGGGGGCTGGAGATCATAGGTTGAAGTTGAAGGGTTCCCAAATACCAAGTTACTTAATTGGGGAATTACCATAAAGAATTATATTTTATTGTTATTCTCCTTTGTGGACTGGTGACAAATCCTACCATCAGCCCATGAGGGATTCAAAACTGGGACAAGGAGATTTTGTTGGCTGAGGATGGTCTGAATTGGTTTGAGAAAAATGTAAAACTAGAACACTGGTGTCAACAGATTGTCATTCAACTTGACAAGGCTTGAATACACACTTCCTAATCTGGGTTGCTAAAGTTAAAGCCAAGACTAAACCAGGGAAGTGAATGAACATCTAAACAATACTTTTCATACATTTTTCCATCTGTTCTTGTTTAAAATTGCAAAAAAAAAGTGCAGTTTAAAGAACTAAATCCTACATATACTGTGTAAATCACGTGCACACTGATGACTAGGCACTTACCTAATGGAATGGCTACCTGATGTGTAGTCCAGCTTCCCCAGCCTTTTAGTGTAATATCCATTTTTCTGCAGAATTTCCATCCAGGTCGTGTAATTATCATCCAGACATTTAAAATTGTTCCATGACTGAGTTTGATGCACAAACTGACCGCTCCACATAGCTGTGACAAATTGTATAAACATACAAAACATTTAGCAGGGCTTAAAAGCTTAATGCTTTTTATTTTACATGTTGTACACTTTGCTACTGTACCTGCTCTAGAAGGACAGCAAATGGGGGAATTGGTGTAGGTATTGAGAAAGACAGCCCCTTGTTCTCTAAGATATTCAGTATATGGTAACTGAACTACTTGACTGCCAGGGGGAAAAGTCAATCTACCATCCTTCAGAGACAAGACATAAGTGATCAGACATCAACAACATTCAAACAACTGACACAGTTTGCATAATCTTTTGATTTCATTTGCAGATCTTTAGCTGGGAACAACATTATACTATAATACTATAGCCACTGATCTGTTGATCTGTAATTTGTAATCCATCAGGACAACACTGAGGTAAGTTGTGCAGTGGTGACTTAAGACTTAACTGATGTTTGTGCACTTTGAAAACTGTCAGGTGTAAAACAAAAATTAATCAGTACTTACAAACGCATCCGACATCACCATCACGATGTTCGGCCTTAAGTTTTGTGTACAGTTCCAACACAAAACGAACATTTCCGCATGAGAAAGAATAAGCACAACTGTACTAAATCGACACATATCTGAATGGCTTACAATGCTTAAAAATGAAAAACGAAAACGAACATAGCTTAACGCTTAACTCTGAGGTAAGAGGTGCACTTAAATGGAGGAAAACGAAGGTATTAAACGTATTAGACGGCCGCTTTTTCCTTCAGAATAACCAAGCCCAAGCAACCAAATATTTTGATATGCCATAAAAAGATTTTCACATGATGCTACTTCCACTTCTTTAATTTCCGCAAGACAAATATAACCTTGACGCTTTTTTTTGGTGAAACCTTACGCCACTCAGCTAACGTACTTTCAGATACATTGCAGCAATAACATGGGGAAGACATATTAGGTAATACATCTTTCTTTCAATGCAAGTTCTACTAAAGAGGAATGGGCAATAAACTACACTGCTTGGCAGTCTGATGCTTTTGCACACCGAGTACAAACAGTTCGGTTTGTGTGCAATGCCTGAAGCTAAAATGGTTTCACATATCAACTCGATTAGTTTCGATTTAGATTTCAAAACAAAACCACTAAGCTGCAACGATGAAAAGCGACCGCGATCTTCGGCAGCACTCGGCTCTCTCGCCCCGCGAGCCGCAAAGCGACCGCGATCTTCGGCAGCACTCGGCTCTCTCGGCAAAGCGACCGCGATCTTCGGCAGCACTCGGCTCTCTCGGCAAAGCGACCGCGATCTTCGGCAGCACTCGGCTCTCTCGGCAAAGCGACGTTTTCGTTCGCCGTCGTCGTGCCCACGTGACCGCTTTCCGTGCGCCTTCGCGGTGCATTGTGGGATCGCGCAGTGGCAGGTCTGAAAGGAAGCAAATGCTCAGAACACCAGGTAATGCTAAGTAAGCCGATTTGCCAGGTTCTTGGACGCATGTGAAATGCTACGTTGAAAGAACTGAATAGTAACACTTAAGCTGTTTATGAAGCAGGCATGTAGCTTTTCGCTAAAATATATCAGTAGCAGTAGGATAGTTATGTGCCTTTCTAAGCCTAGCAGAAAATACGATGCATCCATTGAAGTGTTTTCATGACACATTTAACTTGTACATTATGAGTCTCTCACAAATTTCTATTCAAACTACTAAACAGACAGATTCTGCCGATGTGTTTATAGATTTTACGCATCAGAGAGGGTGTGTCACATGAAAATGGTTGGGCGTCCTTTGGTAAATAAAAAAGGGAAAGCCAAAATTATAATTTAGACGCAAAACCTTTTTTTCTTGTTTTTCATTTGATCCGTTTTATTTACTATTCAATTGGGTTTTATTTTGTGATGATGTACAGCAACTATGGCTGCTAAAGAAGTAAAATCAGCCTTGAAGAGTGCAAAGGAGGCTATTAAAAACAAAGAATATAAGGAAGCACTAAAACACTGCAAGGTAAGTCATTCTTAGTGCCTTAGTCTTTCTTGGTGGCAATTTACTGACTGCTTAGACTGAAAAGTCTGCTGCTTTACTAATATTACAATTAATATGTATAGTCAAGAAGATTAAGTGGGACTTTTAATTTGTATGTAACAGAAAACTTTATACTCTCTCCTTCTGGAATTAAAATGCACTAGTATGTAAGAGGGGACAGCATTGGATCTGCCCGCCTATTGAGCTTCACAATAACTGATCAAAACATAACATTGTTACTTATATTTAGTAAATCCAAACTGAACATATTTAATCTATATCCAGTCAGTAGGCAGGAAAAACATTTTTATGTTTTTTAAACATGAAATTTATACTGTAGAGGGACTAGAGGTGGCATAGGGCACCAGATACACCCTGGACAGAATGTCAGCTCACATGATACAGGCTAACACAGTATGGCTGGTTTAGAGATGCCAGTAAGCCATAACTGGATGTCTTTGGACTACCGAAGGAAACCAGAGGACTCAGAGGAAATCCCTGTGATGGGCGGGGAGCATGTGAGCTCCTCATACACAGAGAGGATGTAGGGTTTGAACCTCCCAGCGCTGGAATTGCGGCAGCCATGCTTCCCTTAACATTTCTTTACCTTTGTTTTCAACTCTATTAAAATTATAAAAACAATATGGTGGTGCAGTGGGTAGCACTCGGCTTGACATCTCCAGGTGTATGTGTGGAGATGTTTTCCCTCTTTCCTTTCAGTATTCCATGCAGTTAGGTGATTGGTGTCTAAATTAGTCTTAGTGTATGACTTGGTTGTGCCCTATGCTTCCTGGGATAGGTACCAGGTTTGTTGTGACCTTGTACTGGATAAGTGATTCATGGGACATGGGTTGATGGTTGAATGTGTGATTCTTCTCAATTCTCTATTTGTAATTTACTCTGAATCTCAGGCAGTTCTAAAGCTGGAAAAGAATAATTACAATGCCTTGGTGTTCATCGGAGTGGCCGCATGTGAATTGGAACAGCCAGATCAGGCTCAGACTGCCTACAGGAAAGCTATGGACCTGGAGCCTAGTCAACCTCTTGCTTGGCAGGTGAGATTACAGTTGGCCATGATTTGTGTTTTTAACATTCCATTTTTTTCCAGTCTTCTGGTGTTCCAGTCCATCTAATGATGTGTCAGTAGGGTTGGGGTGCGTCCGAAATCGTGTACTTGTCTGCTATGTAGTAGGAAAAATATAGTAAGCAACGTAAAAATATATCCGAATCCTGAGTATGAATGACACAGCAGGCTGATGGTACCCGGATGACATACTGCATTCTGCAAAATGCTGAAGTGATCAGTCCATGGATGCTTTGCTATCCCGCAAGGCCACTGGAACAGCGAAGAATACTTGGAAATTTTTGTGTAGTGTAGTCTCTGTACAAATTTTAAATATAAAACAATGCATATTTACATTAGTTGACTCAAATGTGTATTTGTTTTCATAGATTTTTTAGCAGTTTAATTTTCGCTGGGGTTAAGCTACGTCATTGGAAAAACGTCCAGGTCAGGTAATATGCAAGATAGCAACCGCAGTGTGACTGAGTGCATGTATAATGTTCTCATGCATACATACAGTACGTACTGCATTAAGAGTTGGCTAGTAGGCTTCTGATGAACTTCAATATATACTGTATGGGTATGCGATTTCAGATGCACCCTTGGTTACAACAGTAGCTCAGTTAATGTCCGTTCTGTTTTGTCCCTATAAGAGAACATAAGTATGAATTGCCAGCATTCAAAATGGTCAACCTCTTGGCGAGGAAATTATTTTTTTGCTATGAAAAAGAAAGAAGCAAACAATGGAGTTTTTGATAAGGGGCGGTGCTGTGCTCATTTTTTTGCTACAATTTCATGAATGAAAATTTATGTGAATGAGTTTTATTGAGGTTACTGTTTTCTTTTAGGGGTTAGCGAGCTTGTATGAAAAAAGCAACCAGGCAGATTTCAAAGCAAAGCTGCCGAAGGTCTATGAAAAGCTTGCCGCATTGTATGAAAGGTAGGATTAGACTGTGGGCCATGCTATGCTATTGCGACCCTTCAATTTGCATTGAAGGGTACAAGGCACTATAGCTGTATAGCATTATAAAGCTGGTTACTCTCATTATATAGGCCAGTATGATGCATATAAATTGTCTTGCTGTCCTGTTGTATTTCCAGTTCGGACAAAGAAAAATGTTACGAGGTGGGCAAAAAACTGGTCGACCTCTATCACTCAAGGAAGGATTATACGCAGGTTTGTAATGGCGACTAAAAAGATTTTATCAGCATTGTCAGAAACTTCGGCTTACTTACAGCTACAGCTGTGCATATTTATTAACAAATATTGGTGGACGTGTATCGTTCAAGGAAGGAATATAAGGTGGTTTGTGACGATGACGGAAAAGATTTTATCGGCGTGTCCAGAAACGTCGGCTTACTTTCAGCGAAAACTGACTGTATTTGTTAACAAATACAACTGAAAAATACACTGAAGACGGGCTTTTCTTTAAATAGACTAGACTACAGCAAAGGTGGCTTTAAGTGCAGCGCGCCCTCTCCTGCAGGTCGCCAGGTGGTTGCAGAAGCTCATCTCACTGAAGGGCGACGTGGATAAAGGAGAGGAAGTGCAGATCTGGCTGCTGACAGTAAAGCTCCTGAGCGACAGTGTGGAGGAGCAAGACAACGAGACGCAGCAGCATGTTCGTGGCCCCGCTCAGGCTTCCCGCCTTAATCGCTGCACATCAGTCCCTTTTATTCTTCTTTAATTAGCACGAATATAGAAGGGGTTCTCACTTCAGGCTTCTGCTCTTCCAGTTCCGCTTCAGGCACATTTTCCAGTGCGTAGTCTGAGAGTTTCCTCGGGATTTAATTCCAAGTTAAGCTAAAGGGTGTGCTGAAACTTTTTGGTGTTATGGCTCCGTATTATGCAATGTTATTAGCCAAATTAATAAAGGACGTAATTTAAATGATGAACTTCCAGCATTCCTGCCATGAGTACCTCATTACAATAATGCTTTTAATCATTTTTTTGCAGTTAATAACTGCTTTTGAGGCCCTTCTTCTGACCGACGATCCTCCCTGCGACTACCACACGAGGCTGTTGGCTGACTACATTAAATGCTTATCAAAAGTAATCCTAAAAAAGTATTATTTTTTCAATGAGCAGTTGATGGATGAATAAAGCCTGACACTGATCTTTCACTTAATTGGTGTGAAAGAATATTATGTTTAATAATTTTCTTTTACTCGTAAGTAAATGTACATAATATTTCAGGTGAACTAAAAATAACATGATTGTATGTGTATGTATAGTATGTGTATGTACAGTAAAAGTACAGTATGCTTTCATATTGTACAAAAATACGCACTTGTCAGGATGTTATACAATACAGTAATGCAGGATGTTGCTGTTGTACTGGGTGATTTCCTGTTCCAGCTGCCACATGAAGAAGGGAAGATGAAAGAGGCCTGTGACAGAATGCTAGGCCTCTACCCCACGGACACCTTTCCTTTGGAGGCACTCAGCATGCACTATATTCAGACAAGTAAGGGCTCCGGTGCAGGAGTCTGTGCTTATGGTGGCTTGATGTCTCAGAGCATGAGGCCTATATGGCTTCTTGTTGGCTGTACTTGCTCTTGGGTTGAGCTGTTCCAGGTGCTTGTTTCGTGCCTGACTTGAACTCCCAAACCTTATGTGCTGTGTACAAAGGTATCTGCAGCGATGAGGCAGCCGAATGCTTCACTAGGCTCCTGGAGGCCGGCGGGGCGAGTGGACTAGGCCACGTTGGCCTGGGGATGCAAGCTTTGGAGGAAGGGAAATTTGATGAGGCTGTCAAGCGTCTGGCTGAAGGTGAGCTGAGACGGACACATTATGCCATGTCTGTAATATTTGCATGTAATTTACAAATATTATTTACAAGTCTGTCATCTTTCTGTAATCTATAGGTAGTAATTAGAATTGGGCAGCCATGGGAATATCTAGACAACTGTAAAAACCTAGGTGCTTCACTTTGTTTTGGAGCCATAAGTCCTGAATGTCTGTAATTGCAAACGTAAAGTACACCCACTATGTATGTGCATGCTAAAATGCACACACACACCTAGTTCAAACAAGGAAGGAACAAATTTTAACTTTGTTTGCACTTTATATAGTTGAAGTGAATTAGATGTAACACAAAATATACTTTTGATCGGAATGTGATGATCCAATGGATTAATGCAGTATGGTTTTTAAAAGAGTTGCAGGACATTTTAGATGCAACAAGCCTGTTCACTCTTAATGTGGTTATCCTAATTGAATACTGAAAATATTTAGTCATCTGCCTCATTTAACAAATTGTCACCTCTTACATTAATTTAATATTTTCAAATGGGACATTGACAGTGTCATGAATATATATGAGGTATATAACGCCAAAAACCCACTAAACTAAGTGATGTAGCATGGTTCCTCATGTTAATTTACCAAGCATTAACTACATTTCTTAGGATTGAAGCAGAGGAACTCCTGCACAATTGGCTGGTACAGCCTGGCCCGAGCCCAACTGAAAATGCACCGTTATCAAGACAGCATTGACTCCTGCATTCAAGGTACACCACTCTCATTCCTCTGATTTCTCAAGTTCACATCTCTCAAAGCCTGTGTTGTGGTATTTCTCATTTACAATCAGACTTCTAAGTTACACATGATCTAAGGACTACCCTCTTCTTCTATTTGGATGCATGGACCTATACGTCAGTGTGTATCTGCTAAATAAAGGGAAGGGAATGTATTTACAGGTATGAAATTGTGTTGTGGAGGAGAGGATGAGTTGAGCCAAAGATTTATGCGACTCAAGATGGAGGCTTTGCTCAGTAGTGGTGGACAGCAGAATGCTGATGAGGCTTTGGAGATTCTCGCACAGGTACTGCAGTTAGTTTGTGGACCACTGGAAACAAGACTTTTTGCATATCATCATTGCTCAGGTCTGCTTGAAAGTTGCTTGAAATATTATTTTTTTGGTTTGTGGATGTACAGCCAATAAAATGTAGCCATTATTTTGCTGGCAATTCTTCTTATTATTGTTCATTCAATCAGTGATATATAATCAAATAAAATCAAAAGAATAGTGTAAGCCTTTGTGCAAGAGTTTGAGAGATCTGTAGCTATCCCTTAAAATAATAAAATAAGCTTTGAACAAACATTTTCTCTAGATTCCTCATCCAGAAAAGGATCCAGTTCTTATGTCCTTAAAAGGAAGGGCATTCCTGCAAAAAGGACTCATCGAACAAGCCTTTCAGGTAGTGAGTGTAGTTTCACTTTTTCTTCTAAACAGATGAAATACTGGAATAATCACTTCATGAATTCCAATGTGTCTGCAATTATAATTTCATGTTAAATGTAAAATTTGTAAAATATATTTTATGATACTTGAATTGCCTTTGTTAAATATAAAAATAAATCACCACCAGGTATCATCTGAGGTCCTGATGTCTCAGCCCAGTCAGGCAGATGCGTTATCTCTGAAGGGACTGGTACATCTCGCCAAGAATGAAACTCAGCAGGCAGAACAGAGGTACACCTAAACTTTCTACTTTCTTTATTTTGCATCAGTCTATAAGGAACATTTTGTTCAAACCAAACTGTGTTGCCCGAAAGCTTCCTGAAGGCCGTAGAGCAGTGCCCAAACTCTGGGGAGTACTACTTCCTGTTGGGAAAGTTGTACTGGCACATGGGTGAGGAGACTCGACGTGACAAAAGAAAAGCTCATGAACATTTGCTGAAGGTCAGTTTATCTTCTTTGTTCATTAAGCTATACATCTAAATAGTTTTGACCTCTTGCTAGTTGGTCAGTATAGCTCTCCATCCATGTGGTGTGCCATGGCTTTATGTTAAATAACACCATTGTTAGGTAAACCCACTTGTTAAAATGCATGTTATGAAATAATCATGTACACCAGATTGCTGACACAAACAGTAAATCATTTATTCGTCCTAGGATGTTTGCATGCTAAAGCTTCCGGAGTTTACAGAGAATGGTGTCATAAAAAATCTTTTAGTCAGTGACAGTTCAGTTCAGTGCCGTGTTAAAGAGAGTGGTCAGAGGACAGTGGGCAGAGTTGTCAAAGGTAGGCCACAAGTGCAAAAAGAGCAGCACAGCTCTAGTGTGCAGTGGGCTTTTCTGAATGCACAATTCATCTACCCTTGAAGGGACTCTGGAAGCAGAAATAGGTCCTACACAATTATGGAAAGCATCTGCTTAAAAACAGTCATATATGTGTGTTATGACATTCACGATTTCCCTGTTGTGCATAATTTTAATCAGTCTCATGTAATTCATCACTGTAGCCTTCTTGTCATGGATTTGTTTCAGGCAGCAAAGCTGGACCCATACTTGGGATTAGCATACCAGTACCTAGGACACTACTACCGAGATGTCGCAAAGGACCGTGGGCGAGCCAGAGGGTGCTACAAGCGGGCCTTTGATCTCGACAGCGGTGATGTGCAGTCTGGGGCGGCTGCAGTGGACCTCAGCATGGAGCAGGGGATCTTGGTGTGGCCCTCATGCTTCCTATTTACTACTTATGTGGCTAGCTTATATTTTGAGGTTGCTTATTTACAATGATGTGTATCTGCCTGTGTTCCTCAGGACTCTGCTTTGGCAGTTCTTAAGTCAGTAACAGAAAGGGCTACGCCTGGTTCAGCCAAGTGGGCCTGGGTGAGGAGAGGATTGTACTACTTGAAGACTGGTCAGCACTCCAAGGCCACTGAAGAGTAAGTCTCAGAACAGGCAGTGGAAAGAGTGGTCTGTTTTCAGTGAAGCAGTGATGATTGCTTGTGAAATTATTATTCTAGTGTCTCAGTTTCAGTGCTAGGCAACTGTAGGCCCCAATTATACAGATTCCAAAATCACCAAATTCCCTAAAGAATATATAAAATAAAACTGAACCAAGTGGCCTCATTTAAGGAAATAGATTTTTGCTGGGTCCATAGGGACTGCATTACCTTTCTGCAGTTCGGATGTTGCTGGAGTGTATGTATAAACATTGCATGCAGGTAAAGTCCCTTTGCCCTCTATTACCCTGAGGAAAGCTAGAGATGTCTTATCTTGTTGACCTGCATAGATCAGGTAATGTATATACACAATCTTTAAAAGGTTAAACATGTCCCCAAGCACCATCAAGGCAATAATAATTCAAAGTGTCCTGTTAGACACTACCCGCATATCTGCAAGTTCCTTGGAAGGGCTGCACAAGGCAATCTCTTACTGAGAAAATGGCAACACCTGAACTTTGTCAATCATCACTGAAGCTACAGTTGGAATCGGCGTCATCGGTATTTTTGGCATGAGTACCACATGATTTCCACAGCAAAATGTGGTGGTAGATCATTGATGCTTTGGAGCTATTTAGTTTCATGTAGTCCAAGGACTGGTTAAGGCCAGTGGCATATTGAATTCAATTACGTATCAAGATATTCTAGCTCAAAAGCTGGTTGCCTTTGCCTGGAGTTTGATACTTGACCTCAGTGACCCCAGACCCACGTCAAAATCAACAAACATTTCTGGACTCTTGGACATTATTTGAAACCTGTATATTGCAAACCTAAGACAAGCAAGGATCTTAAATTGTTATGCGTGGAGCAAGATACCCCCCAGAAATGTCCTTGTTTTGTCACGCTGTACAGGAAGAGACTCAGTGCTGTTACCATTCACAGGGGATGCTCCCAGAGTTGGGGGCCTGTCAGTTTAGACTAAATGTGTGTCAGGGAAAATATCATACACACAGTATTTTGTGTTAACAAAAACAATCCAAAGTGTACATCCTTAACGGATGCTTGAACATAACATTTGAATCATTATGTATATTTTATACAGTAATTTCCATGGAGTGCCCATATCTGTGTGTAGATAGTATAAGATTACCATGTATGTGAACAGATAACCTAAGATACATATGTCTTTTTCTCCTGTCCATCTTGATGGATTAATGGCTTATTATTTTACTTTCATGTAGCTTCAATGCAGCACTGAGAGCTGACCCACAGGATTACATCTGCTGGGAATGCCTTGGAGAGGCATACCTGCACAGGAGGATGTTCGCATCTGCCCTCAAGGCTTTTGCCAGAGCCCATGAGCTCAGTCCTGAGTCTATTTACAACCTCTACCAGATGGCTGCCATCAAGCAGACCCTGGGGAAGTTCAAGGAAGCTGTCAGAGAGTATATGCAGATCATCGAGCGGGAGGACTACGTTCCGGCGCTGAAAGGTGTGGGTGGCACCTGGGTGGTGTTGGGTTGTAGCCGAGCACCATATGCTAGTTTGACTTTTGAGCGGAAGGCTTATAGTGTCTTTCGGTAATTTATGGCTTGGAGAGACTTTAAGCATGTCACTCTCATTGTGAATGTAGGTAAACGCCAAAGTGCCCTGCAGTAGTTAAAAGTAAGATTTATTTTCTGTTGCACAGGTTTGGGGGAATGCTTTTTGGCAATGGCCCGAGGTGCTTTTGAAGACTACCTGGATGGAAGAGCTGTTGACCTCATTCAGGAGGCTATTGAGTTCCTATTTAGGTAAAGAATAATTGTTACCGATACACCGTCATCTGTGGTCATGCCATTGGTGGATTTCTGCAGTTTTCTGTGCCTCTTTTCCATGATATGGATGAAGCTTAAGACATGGAACGTTAGTTGTATGCTTGACCATTAGCCTGTCCTTTGTATGTACAGAGCGGTACAGCAGAGACCAGACCTGTCCTGCCTATGGAAGCTGCTGGGTGATGCCTGTACCACCACCCACATTGTTTCACCCACTCGAGCCAAGTTGTTGGTACCCGGCCTGCTGTCAGGCCTGGATCCCCTGGGTCAGAAACACATCCTTGACCAGAGCCAGGTCCTGAAGCTTGGAGAAAGGTAGGCTTCAGAGCAGGATGGTACTCCCGTAATTGCAAATGGCAAAATTTTATCAATGGTTACATTTTTGTATTTTAAAACGTTGTGAAACGCACATTTAAATGCAGCTCTAACTAAGCACAGTCATTTTTTGGTTCGGCAAAATGCAGAAATGGTATAATTATGTTCGTTTGATCACAGGTGCTATGCCCAGGCTCTCAAACGCATGGGAGAGGCAGCTAACTTATGGCATGACCTTGGCTTGAACTATTACCATCAGTCCAGACAGTCGGCATTCTCAGAAGAGAAGCAGGATCCCCAGCTGCTTATGGAAAAATCTCTGCAGGTATGGTACTCCGTATAGTTGGGTCATGGATCAGTTCATTCGTCATCGCTTGGTACGGTTCAGTAATGCATCCCTGCTCCCTCCTGTCTCTTTCTTGCAGTGTTTAAAGAAGGCTATAATGCTGGACACCAGCAACCACACTTACTGGAATGCATTGGGAGTAGTAGCAATGAGCAGAGGTAAGTGCCTGCCTGAAGTCCAGGACCTCTTTGCTCATCCGTGCTCCACTTTTAAGATTGGTTCAAGCTTGTAAAATTTTAAGATCAAGCATGTAAAATTAAGCTTTTAAATGATCTTATGCCAAGACTGCAGCTCTCAGCTTGAGGATGTACCTCTGCTTGCGGGTATTCCCGAATCTTCTAGGCCTGGCAGCTTGTTTAGTTCAGTGTGCTTTTTATTAAACTACTAATAGTTTAATAGATAGATTTATTATATAATTTTATGTAATTATTATAAAATAGATTTATAATCGTTTGACTTTTTGTGTTAAAAGTGATTTCTTTCTCTGTTCAGGAATTGAGAACTATGCACTGGCTCAACACTCCTTCATTAAATCTATAGATTTGGAAAGAAATGTAAGAAAAGCATGACACATTCAGTTTTGTGTAGAAAGTGTCTCAGCGTTACGTGGAATATATGTGCTTACAATCACACCATTTGTTTTTCTTGCCAGAACGTCATTTCCTGGACAAACCTTGGTGCTCTGTACCTAAAAAAAGAGAATATAGAGGTATGCTGGTGTGCATTTTTTTTTTAGATTTTCCTTTTAAAATGCATACATTTTTTAAAAAAAAACTTGCAATGAATATTTAAACAAATGTATTCACAGAGGACGAATTGATTTGCATATTTTCATTTACTTGGTTATACTAATTAACCAATATTAATTGCATATATAATTGGCATGAAAAAGCAGTTGATCGATGGATGGAAAATGCTTTACTTGTACACCGGGTGTTCATTTAAATAGAGAGTAAAAAAAAAAAAAAAAACAAATGTACTGAACTTTCTGAATATGTGGATAGTTTTCATTTGGTTGCAAAAGTGTGACTTTCATCCATACTTTGCTCTGTTCTTCCACTTTGCTCAGCTTGCACACGAGGCCTTCAAAACTGCCCAGTCTTTGGAACCATTGTATGTCAACTGCTGGATTGGGCAGGTACTTTGCAGTCAGTTTTCCTAGCTTTAACAATCTAACTTTCACTCTGCGGTGATGTCATTAGATACATCTAGCTAGTAGTGGGCAGGATCCGCTTTTGCTGTCAGAGGCGCTTCAGTGGTAGATGGGTTGTGTGTTCGGAGAAGCCTTCCTTCTGCTCTCCGCTTTTGTCCTGAGCTGTAGTGTTGGCTCTTGTTGCATCCCAGTAGTCATGCCCCTGACTTCACTCACTGTCAGTCTTTGGCTACAGACCTGCATCTCACTAGGTGCTTTTCCCCTCACTGTTCCTTCCTAACTGTAGGCGATGTAGTGTATGAGAATCCCAAGAAGGTGTCTGTCTGTCAGATGCTGGGACGACTAATCCCAACTAATTCCAAACTCCACATCATAGCCATTCTGACATTTAGCTAAACGATAACGGAACCTCTTGGCCCTGTCTGTGTGCTGTATTTATTCAGGTGTAGCAACACGATTCATTGGTTAGCAAAGCGCTTCATTAGATGCACCTAGCTGAGCGAGGTACCGTCCCCCAGCACCGCTCCCCGGGCGCTCACGTAGCTGCCCCCTGCTGTGTCACATGGGTTATAAGCAGACCTTCACTTGAATGGATTTCAATCCCAGCAACCTTATTTTTCTGTCTTTTAACAGGCTCTTATAGCAGAGAATGTAGGTAGTTATGAGACCATGGATCTCTTCAGACACACTACAGAGCTCAGCACCCATGTAAGTAGAGGCATCTGTGCTATCCGCTGCTCAGAGTGATATTAAGGGCTAAGCATCTCACTGCTGTACTCTCTCCATGTCTTCCTGTGGATCAGACGGAAGGTGTGAAAGGCTATGCATTCTGGGTGTGTTCCACACTGCTGGACAAAACCAACAGGAATTCTGACCTTTATCTTTACAACATCGTACAAATGAATGCCGTCTCTGCTGCTCAGGTGGCTTTGTGCAAATACACAGGTGGGTCATTCTCTTTTGCTGTGTATGGCTTTAGGAATGCAAAAGCACAGTAACTTAAATCGCCTCTTTTATGGGTGGTGTGGAAACATCATATTTATCACACCTGTATACAATAATGATCTGACGAAAGGGAAACGCATCAAACTGCTTTTTGTTTCGGTTTTAGAAATAATTACTTTTTAGTGCTTAATGTTGGTGACTCCTTCTACCTATAGAGAGGATCCAGACTGATTCTGATGCATTTACTATGTTGGGTTACCTTAATGAACACCTGCAGCTGAAAAAGCAAGCGGTTCAAGCCTACCAGAGGTAACATTCTTATTTCTCATCTCCTTCTACTTGATTTACTAGGGTCTAGACAAATATGTTTAACATTTGATGGCCCTTTCCCCTTGGTTCCACTTTTTGGTCTGTATTATGCCTTAAATTTGCAATAATAAGAATGACTTTCTCTTTGCAGAGCTGTGGAGATACTTCAAGCTGGGCCTCCAACAGAAAAACTCAGCTTTGCATTAAGAAACTATGGCCGTGCCCTTTGGTAATACTCTTCAGTTACCTTCATGTACCACCGGAGAACAAAGGGATGCTTTTCACTTTAAAAGGAAAAAAGTCAAGTCCTTTTTTCCCCTTGATAGCTCTGAGCTAATTAGTTCTTTGTGAGGGGGATTTACCTCCCGATATTATTAAGAATACTCAACTTTGTTTCCCATAGTCGCACAGGCCATGGGGAGAAGGCAGTGGATGTCTGCTTGTCCACACCACAAGAAGACATTCATGACATCACAGGCTTGGCTCTGTCGTATTTCAGGGCTGGACGCCTGCAGGACAGCATAAATGGTGAGTGTCTCAAGATTGTTTTTTTTTTTTTTTTTTTTAAACATGGGTGTGTATGAACGAGAAACGACATGAAAACACCTGTGACTGTCATTGTGCATTTTGTTGTTGTTCATCACACGTGTCTTTAATGAATAATCGCATGCTGATGTGCCCTCCCGCTGCCCCAGCCTATGAGGCCGCTGTGGAGCTGGCCCCCACCGAGGAGGAGAAGGCCTACGTTCTGACGGCACTCGCTCTGCTCCAGTGCTGCAGGGGCTCTACAGATGCAGCTAAGACTCTGCTTTTCCGGTGGTGCGTGATCTGCCTTCTCTGCTATCTCCCCTCCCTGATGCCTCATATATGATGCCTCCTGATGCCTTATTTTTCTTCCAGAAGCATATTGGCAAATAACACAATGTAATGCAGTTTTTGTTCCTGGCTTCCAAGTGTTATATTTCAACTGCTTATGTCTGAAGCCTATCGAAAAATGACTACATTA
>JAODKM010000039.1:22834961-22847222 GCA_026780845.1 Petrocephalus sullivani
AGAGAGACACCAACTGCCGGAAAAAAATTCCTTGTGTGTGACACACACACACTTGGCCAATAAATCTGATTCTGATTCTGATTCTATATGTATAATTTTGACCATGTGTGAATTGCAGAAAATCGCATTGCTGATAAATTCAAATTTGTGTACTGAATTCTTGTTTTTAAAAAATCATTGAAGATGTATGTTGTATAATCATTTCACCCTGGATAAACAAACAAACAAATAAATAAATAAATAAATACATAATTTAAATGATCATTAAAAGCCCAAAATTAATATGACATTCATGTGTATGTAAACTTCTGACCACAACTGTATATAATGTATATAATATATGTATTTTTTTTATCATCATACTTATGTTCAGCGCTTTGTGACTCTGTCTGAGAAAAGCGCTTTATAAATAAATTTTACTTACTTACTTACTAATGTATTTATGCTCATGGGACTAAAAAAACAAAATCAGTCAGTGATAATGAGAAAGTGGGAACCGACTATCATTCAGAATTGTGGAGCTAAGGAGCATACTTACGCTGACATACTGACAATATATCTAAGCATTTTAACTCTCATGGTTAAAATAATGCTGAATGTGCTGTTAATTTTGAGGGCACTGACTGATTCATTGGTGGAATCATTTACTTTTGAGACATCAATTAATTGTTTTTGACCTATACCTGTATAAAGTTAGTTTAATATTCAGCATTTATTTGACATTCAAAATACAAAATACATTGTAGAGTCTTAAAGCACTTATGTAAGTCGCTCTGGCTAAGGGCGTCTGCCAAATGCTGTAAATGTAAATGTCCTAAAGTCTGGAGAATGTTAAGCATGTTTCATGAAATGTGCCAAAGCAATCGTGAAAAACTGTAATAGTGTAAAGGTTCTGAAACTGTGACCGAAACTACGAAAAAAAAAAATATATATAATTCCAGAGGAGCGATTACCCCCCACCACCACAACCAGTCTGCTGCCACCACTGCACCTGCAACCTGTTGTTCTCTCATAACGTTACTTATGTTACGAAACTCTTTAATTTCACAGTTAACACTAGAACACATGTAGCGCTGTCATGATCACTTTATTAAACTCATCACACACAAAAAAAATCAATCAAAATGTTTTTTCTCGATTACTCGGCAAGTTGGTTCCTAGAGGATAAAGATGAACATAAAGAACGAAAACATCAGTTTTGTGGAAGCACTTCACATTAACAGTGAATGAAAATGCTATCATCTGTCAGTATTGCAAAGCAGAACTTAAATATCACCACCGCACAACTGAAATGCAAATATAACGGACTTACCCAATAATGCGAGTTTAGCCATAGATATGTGCCATTTAGCCTCTCAGAGTAGCCTAGCCCATCTTAATTTGTCATCACTTTGACTTTTATATCAGTATGCTTAGATTCCTTGATGTATAAATATTAATAATTGCTGCTAAAAATGGTTAGCCCATCACATCATCTTATACAATACATTGCATATTAACAAAATGATATTTTTAGTGAAGATATTGTGTGTTTTGAGTAGCATTTCATGTCTGTGACATTTAAATTAGGAGTTGACGAAGCGAGACGAGAATGCCATGTCGATATTAACATCGTATAAACCCGTTAGAGCGACACTGGTGCAGTGGGTAGTGCTGTGCTTTGTGTGGAGTTTGGTTCACTCCATGTGTGCCTGACATTTTGGCGGATCCTCCAGTCTCCTTCCACTGTCCAGGAATTAAATGCCTTAAATTGACCGTATGTGTTGGTTGGTTCCTGTCCTGCGCCAAATGCAAAGTGTCCATTAGGGGTGGGCTGATCAATCCAAATATCAATAGTATCGATACCAATGTTGATATTGGTATCGGATCAATACTAGCTTGATGGGATCGATACTGTTACAATTTCTCTCCTCTACATTGCCAAAAGTAGACACATCTGTGCTAACAAACACTGCTCCGTCTGCATCTTGCTGCTCATTTTGCTCCTCCTTCTCCCCCTCGCTCTGCTGTAGCTTGTTGACGTAGTGTCACGTGACTCAGCAGCGTGAGCGTGAGCAGACAGTGGCTGAGTGAGAGTAGCACGGCAACATGGCAGAGAAAAAGAGGAGCCAAAGGCTGAGAATTGGAGCCAAGAGTAGTTTGTGCTTTTGTTTAGTTATTAGCACTTTATTTACTTGAATTTTCACAAATAACCATGTGCACCTTGTTTATAAAAGTAGATAGGTGTAATCAAAGGGAGATTTATTTCTTATTGTTGTTTCTAAATATGTAACAAAAAAATTTATTCTCCAATAATTTATGCAAATTGCACATTCATTACTGTCAGGCTCACCTTTAGTCCTTGATGTTCTCCCCTTTATTAGTCAGTCGGAGTCCAGTCCCCCCTGTCGGATATTGTCATTGATGTCAATGCTGTCTATCGTTTTCGGCTCCAGTGTTTCCCCCATCCTGTCGAATAAACGCCCCTTGTAGGGGTTCTCCCGCCGCCGACGTGACAATTACAACAATAAAAAACATTTTTAATTTTAATAAAATCTTTGCTATAAATCTGTCCTGAGTTTTAACAGGCACATAATTAATTAATTAAATGTGGAGTGCAAAAATCACAAAATCATTTGGTGGTTATGAAAATTAAATCAGATTTAGCATATTGATGATCCCCTATAAAGTACTTAAGCGGCCTCTGTAAGTAAAAAGCATTGGCATCGGTACTGGTATTGATGATATTGGCCCAGTGTTTACTTGGTATCGGATCGGTACCAAATTTAGCAGTATCGCACACCACTAGTGTCCATTATTATATTAGAATATATTTAATATTGATTATTTGATTAACCATCGCCTTAATCTGCACAACACTCAGTTATTGATATAATCGATTGTGACAGCAATACTTTAAAACTGTTCGAAAAAGCTGACCAGTTTCTCAGCACTGCACATTTGTATTTGTATTTGTTGCAATACATTTGCCCTCTGCTGGGTTGGAGGAATATCATTGCTGTATGCACGCGACTGTCTGCATCCACAGGCAAATGTAGTACATTTGCTAGGTGGTGATGCCATTGTATGCAGTTTATGCAGCAGATGGCAAAAATGCAATGAATCTATGACAATACTGTCAACTATTTCCATTACCGAGTACTATCAACATTATCGATTAGATGTTGCAGCCTTAGAAAAGACTGTGGAGGAAACATTTCAATAGAATAGGGGCCACAAGTAAATATCTGAAATGTGTATGTTGAAAGGGTGACAGGTGATCATTTGTTTGAAATATAGAGAGTTCCTTATGTTGGCCATGCCACGTTTTTAAAAAGTTTCCAAAAAATTGTAAAAGCAGTTTGGCCGCTTTTTAGATGAACTCATAGTTTGCTGCCCCCTGCTGTCACCTCTTGGTTTTGTACCATGCATTTTCCAACCACTTCTCCAGTATAAAACACAAGACAGGGGAATATGCTGATAGTCTTTCGCAGTGCTCACCCACACACACTCATTTTGGGTCAATCAGAGATAGAAGCTTACATCTGTGCACCTTTGAATTTATTGATCTAGCATTAGTATTATTATTATTATTATTATTATTATTTCTATTATTATTATTATTATTATTATTAATAATAATAATAATGTTTAATTGGATGTGCTGTATTGCTTAGATTAAACACCAGGCAACGAGGTCAAGTTTCTTATTAGAACCACAGTTAAAGCAGAAGTATGCAAACAAAGCACAAGTTCCGGTTACCTCTGCCTCGGGTCACATGACCGAAAGTGTCGCAGAATCACCACAGCACTCATTTCAGTCCAAAACATCATCCAAAACAGCTACCCCTATTAACAGAAAAACCACAAGAGTGCTCTGACGCATTCCCAAAGTGAAACCATTGTGTGCTTATAGTATAGTTTATACTAGAACATACCTACTAGCAATTTCCGGTAATGTGTCTTGTACATAAAAATCTGAAGGTTAAAGGCTTTATGATAAATTAAACATTTACATACTTTTAATAATTTTTATTTCTCTTATGACCTTGCATTTTTTCACATCTTTCTTCCATATGCACTGATGCATATCATTCCTTCATAGCCTCCTTTAGAGTATTATAAACATAAGTGTAAACAGTATTTTGATAACTACATGCAAAGTAAAACTTATTTTACTTATTTCTGTTTAAGTCCTAAGCTCTTCCTCCTCTCTTATCGTTTGTTTCACTCAGGAACAAGCGATCCTTATGTGAAGTTCAAAATTGCGGGTAAGGAGGTTTTTCGTAGCAAGACCATCCACAAGAACCTGAACCCCGTGTGGGATGAGAAGGTCAGCCTCCTGGTGGACAGCTTAAGTGAGCCGCTCTATATCAAGGTATATGGCTTGATGTGCTTTTGCAGCGTAGAATAATGAAACAGGCATCAGGGACCCATGGCACATATGCACCTTCACTTCCATACAGTACTGTACAAAAGTCTTAGCCAGTGAAAGAAAATGATGCTTAAATGGTCTTCATGTTGGTGTAAAACTATGGTATTATGTCTGTAAAAGTGTGCCAGTTTAGCCATTTCAAACTTAAAGTCATCCTGGTATTTACAGTAACCATCCAATACACCCATGCATTTGTTGACTTGACCACTATCACACCACGTTTGGCTAATCAAAACCTCATTTACTCAGATACTTAACTAATTATTTTTATTAATTAAACTACTGGTGGTGATACTTGACACAGATACATAGAATAATTGAGGTGACCCTAAGGAGAGGACTGGGAACCAAAGCAGTCTTCTTAAATCCATCCAACAAGATATTAGTAACTTTTTGCAGAAGAGAAGGCATTCGTATTAGTTTTTATAGTAAATTTGAATATGTTCTAATGTAAAGATTGTTTTTTTTCTGTCAAAATAAACAGCTTTAATATTTTCTTTGACTGCTGAAGGCTTTTGGGCAACACTGTATATGAGTGTATATGAGCTCTCTTCAGAACACTTGTCGGGACGTGCACATGGAGCCCGTCCCCTCCAGCATCCCCCAAACAGAATGCCACTTCCTTACAGAATAAAACTACTTACAAAGCAGTTTGCTAATTCAGCCTGGGGAGATGTGCAATAAAATGAAATGTTTTGTGGATTTGTGTTCATTATAAGTTTCTGAAATTCACTCTGTTGCACAAGTTGGAACATTTCAAATAGGTATCATCATTCAAAGCAGGCAAGTCCAGAAGCACTGTGGCCTAATTTTTTATTCATTAATGTTACTTACTTTACTGTGCAGGTCTTTGACTATGACTTTGGACTTCAAGATGACTTCATGGGGTCAGCGTACCTGTTCCTCGAATCTCTGGAACTTAAAAGGTTTATTTGTTTGTTTATTTATTTATTTATTATTATTATTATCATCATATTTTTACATTGCAATAATTAATTTATTTTTCTTATTAGATAGTACATATTAATAGTTTTTTATTATTTTATTATCTATTATTATTAGAATTAGACTTTTTACCTGTCAACCAACACCTAAAACAGGAGTGGCCAATCTTATCCGCAAAGGGCCGGTGTGTATGCAGGTTTTTGGATTAACTTTTAGGTCAGCTGTTAAAACCCAGGTGTGACAATTCTTCAGCCAATCAGTCCTCTAATTAGTAATCACACAACGGCCCTTTCTGGATAAGATTGGCCACCCCCGATCTAAAATACAGTACAGCACTACAGCCATCTAGTGAATCTAGCTGGTATTGCACATAGCATGTAGTCTAATACCTAAAAATAAGAATTATGAATGTGGAATAGGCAACAGGTCAGTGGTCAATTAATCTGTGATCCAGCCAGTCAGGCTATTATTATTTTTATTATTATTATTATTGGCAGTAGTTGTAGTAGTAGTTCCATTTTAGCCATAGCCAAGTACACTTTTTTTCTGTAGTTTTTATTTTTTTAGGAAATCAGGTAAAACACATTGCTGTAATGATACTGTCCTAGGACCCACGATGTTGTTTTGGAACTGAAGGACCCCCACTGTCCTGACGAAGACCTGGGCTCTTTACTGTTGGCTATCACCTTGACACCGAAGGAGATGAATGCCAAAGACTCGGTAAATGAATCATTTCTCTCATCTCTCTGTATGTGTGCTTTTTTTGTATTTATGCTCTGTGTCACTTCGTCTCTGTTAAGCTGCATCAGTAATGCTAAAGGCTGTGAGTGGAACAGCGATGAGGATCCAGAGTTCTGGGTGAAATGGTGCCCTCTTTTCCCCAGCAAATATGCTCCCAACCCCCGGCTCTCCGGTGTAACCATTCCCTCAGTCTGGCCTTTTGACTGTAACCCTAATCTTAGCTCAGTCATTACCAGTGTGTGTATCTCGAATAGATCCATAAGCTTGGTATGAAATATTTAATATAAATGATATTCTCCAACAGAAAACAAGGGCCCAAAAGATCTTGCATGGTGATAGTACATACAGAGGATGCTTTTATCCACCATGTCATCAGATTGTTCTCCCTTGTACTTACTATACACTTGAAGTGAATTAATTTTACTCTGTGTAACATGAAAATGAGCACTATTTAGCTTTTTTCTAAAAGTTCTAAAGTTCATGTTCGTGTTGGCTGGCAGCTAAACCGATTGGTGTGGAAGACACTTCAGATAATGTCTATGTAATGACCATTTCACGTTAATTTCAGCACGTGTCCACGTTTTATGCCATTCTAGTGTGACACTTCTATTACGTTTGTATTTTAGCGTATCAGCGTGATCTCTGTGTTAGCGACAGTGAAATACTACCGTTTCAGACAAAAAAGAATTTTATTTATGTTGCGTATAATGAGGTGCATGTTGATATGTTAGACACATGAGTATGTGCGTGTCTACACATTCGGCGTCAACGGCATTTTGGTTTTTATTAGTAAAATGCTTGTTGGAGTTTGGTTATTATTTCAGTAAAATTTATTTTAATGAATAGCTGGTTGTGTCACGGCTAAATGCAGTTATGCAATTAATGATTTGCATAAAAATCACATAAGGAAATTGACACCGTGCCATTTAACTTAAGTAAAGGGCATTTGATCATAAAGCAGAAAGTTGAAAAATTCGGGATTATTCACGTATCGGTAACTGAGATACGGAATAATAGCAGAGCATCAGTTAGCTGGGCGTTGTTTTTTGCTTTTTTCTCAGTGCACCTATTTAATGCTTTTGTGTATTACCTCTGATCTGATTGCTATCTTTCTTATTCCAATGGGCTTTTATCTCCTGAGAAACGGCATTAGTACAAAAAAAGAAAAAGCATGTTCTTTGTCCTAAGAGTTCGTGTCCTTTGGAATACTCTCATTTTTCATGCATTAGCATTCAGCGCTGCCGTGTACCGTTTCACAATCTTCACCTGCCATTCTCACTAGCGAACCCAAAACGGGAAGAAGTGGACACAGCCACAGAACAATGGAAACTATATTCTGTGGTGGGTCTTAAAAGACACGTCCCTCAGAGTTAAATCGGCAAAACAAAAACAAGATCAAACAGAGAGACTCCAAAGTCTGTATGTGAAAGTACATGGCTCTTGGCTGTACTTGCAGTATATATGAGCTTTCTGTACGTGGCTTACGGTGTCCTGGTGCTATTTGTACCTTCTGGGCTGCTCTTTCGAGTCATGGCTCTCTGTGAGTGGTTATTACTGCTGTAATACTGTTTACCGCTGTATCTCATTCACAGAAGATGCTATTGAGAAGGAGCTGGAAAAGAACCAGTAAGGTAATGCACAGCATGCACCCCCTGGATGAAGAGTGGCCCTGTGCTTTGCACCAGTCTCATATGAAGCATACATCCTTACTGGATGAGTGTCGATTGCACCTTTTTTTCTTGTATGCGTTTTTTTTGTTTGACGTCAGTGTGTTACGTACAGACAGAGGAGTAGAGAGAGAAGAGCAATGAAAATGAATGCTTAATATTTTGCATAATCTGTTCTATAGTTGCTTGATGAATCAAGGTAAGATGTGTAAGACCTGTAGAATGATTGCAAGGGGTCTTGAAGGAGGTCTCAATAAACGTGTTATAATTTGACAACATGCAGGTGCGACACAGGGGGGTAATGGTGCACAATGGTGCAAGAAATTTGCTTGCCAGATCGGTGCCCCTTCACAAGGAGGTGCTCTAGGTGACCATCTGTGCTACTTAATGGTTTGGCCATCACTGCTTGGGGGAACCACCGTCACTCCCGGAGAAAAAGGGATTGAGGTATTAGTCTCCCGGTCTTACCTGAGCAAGGGTCCTGTCTGTTTATAGTTGGGGCTCTTTGGTTTCTGAAGAGTTGGAAACCGCAATGAGTATAATTTCCATTCATCCATCTATCCATTCTTCCATCATTTTCTATATTCACTTGTCCCATTCAGCGTCGTGGGGGTCCAGAGACTATCCCGGAAGCCACGGGCACAAGCAGTATAATACGGAGACTTACTGAAGACTAGTTAATTAGTTACACCTGTATACCTATGGTAAGGGCTATGTAACTATGGGAGGTCAATGCCAGTAAGCAAGGTATTGGGTGATCACCATCTGCACCTAAAGGAGGGGCATAGCAGAGAAAGCTATGACTGTCCATACCTGCCTCTGTGAAGTGGCCAGTCTCATTTCTTAATGACCACGAACCAGCGTTTTAATTGGAGATTGAGGTAAAGTGGTTCCTAAGGTGATGGTTAGAGTGACACTTAGAACAGAGATGGTGGTTGAATTTTTACCCTAGGGCCCAAACAGCATTTCTTGCTACTTGCTTGGTTTCAGTTTAAAACTAGCCAGTGGTTTTTCACTGTTTCACTGCAGGTGGGTTCCTCGATTTGTGCACTTCTTTGTGCATTTCTTTGCCATTGTTTTGGTTTTCTGTTATGATCCTATAAGCATGATGTTGTGCTGTGAACACTGATGTGCCGTGCATGTGGAGTCCCTTTCTGTTCTTTAGCTACTTTCTAGGTGATATATATTAACACTACCAGTCGCTTTCCATGTTTTGAATTTTCTTATATGAGACCAGGGTTAAAATGTTCTTCTGTTTGTGTTGCCAGCTACTACATATCAATAACGTAGAGAGCTTTCGTTATTTTTGGTCTTTTATCAATGTAGGTGGTGCATATTTTCCTTTAACCGTTTGAATTCTGGGTCCGCTTTGATTAAGAGTGCCGGGAAAGACACAAATTCGAAGAGGCGCGATGTGAGGAGCGCCATGCTGTATTGTACGTTGAACCTTTGAAGTTGTAAAGTGGGCCAGTAGGGCTGTGACTCGGGAATAGAGTGAATGTGCTAACAAACCCCACATCTGAGCTCCCCATATTTATTTATATGTATGTTTAACTTTAATGAATTTATGATGAGCTGGTGGTTTTAAAACAAAACAAAAACAAGGAATCCCACTATAAGAAGGTTTACAGTTGCCAGCCACCAATTACTCTCCTCTCCAACCTTCCTGCTTGACAAAGAGGGAAACTTCTGTCAAAGTTGGAGATCTCAAATACCCACAGGTCATCGTATTTATTCCAAATTCATTTATTACTTTTGCTGTGCAGTTTAAATGTGTAAGTCACTTTTTATTGTGGGCCTGGTTTTTATTTTTCTGAATTTATATGATGTGAGGTACCAACTAAACAATAACGAGTTTTTTCCCCCAATTATAAATCAGCAGGAAAAATGTTGCCTGGATATATGTGATTTGCATGCTATATGTGTTTGTAAGTAAACTTTTTTTTTTGCATAGGAATATTCATGTGTTGCTACAGCCAGGAGAACAGTAAGAGAGGTTCACACAAAATCAACGTTCTGTATTGTAAGAGATTATTTAGGGTTTAATTAAATATCATTTTAAAGCAAAAAGGATGCAAACCAGGTTCCAGACTGAGACTGGGTGCTAAATTCTCTAAATTCTTTTCGTTAAATGATATGACAACCTGGACTGTCTTTAATGATCAAATCTAGAATATCTACTCTGAAAGCTAAAGATGCTGAGTAAAGCTCCTCACAAGTCTTATATTTATGAAAATAAACTTATCTTAAATTTCTGGAAAATGACTGCAGTTCATAGCTGTTCAAAATGCACTCATATTTATTGTCTATTTTTATAGGAGTTGTTTTTAATAGACACTTTTGCCCAAAGCAGTGTACAAACAAGGCAAACCTGGGGTCAGAGATCTGGGTGAGCCAGAATCCCGGAAGTAGTTTGGGTTAAGGGCCTTGCTCAAGGGCCCAACAGTGATATGATTACTCAACTAGCCCTGGGATTCGACCCCCCCAAACTTTCTGTTTGTACATCTAGTAGTAATTGGTGTTACAGTACTGCTGTAAACATATTTTAATCTTTTAGCATTTCTCAGGAGACTTCCTGGCTTTTTCCTCTTTAGAAAGCATTTTTCTTTATGTTTGTGAGTTGCTCCTGGTTCTAAGTATATGAGGGTGTGAATATACAGTAGGTACTGGCAGGTAGGCGCACTGACTGCAGGAATGGCAGAAAAATGCCCAAAATGTTTGCGATTTTCAGTGTCACATTTACATTTATTTTTCCACAAAAGTAAAAGGTATTGCTTACTCTTTTTGCTAATCTGTGCCTTGTCATTATTTCTTTCAAAAACCATACTGAAATTTCCCATCGACCAAAGTCTAGATTTTATCAGTTTGACCAAAAATATTGGTCAGTTTCGGCCTAGTTGTTCTCATAGAAGCCTGCAAAATACCGTACTAAACTAGGTACCAAAATAAAGCATGAAGAACAAAGGTACTCAGGAAATTGGTAATGAAATCTTGTAATCAGTGACAGAAACCCACCATGGAAATAAAGATGTGGTCCCCACTCATCAGGTCAGGGGGTATCCCACTAGTGACATCTCAAATAATAACTTGAATTTGATAATGACTTGAAATTTTGTCTCTTATGTTGGTTAATGTACATCTAATCTGGGCCACACTTTACCTGCTAATAGTATATATGCATTTTTTTTGTTTTTATTGCATTGTACATGCACCCTGGGTGTATAGACCGATCAAAACCGCCCTTGCCGAGGTGGCCTGTGTTAGGCTGTGCAGTTGGCTCATAGGCCCGTGTTTGACATTTGCCACGTGTATGTCTGTTTGCATGTATAGCTGCAGTACCACAGTCTGAGGCTATCAGACCTGCACCGGAAGGCCCAGCTATGGAGAGGCATTGTAACTATTGCTCTTATCGAAGGCACCAACTTACAGCCCATGGACTCCAATGGATTGAGTGATCCATATGTCAAGTTCCGGCTCGGCCACCAGAAGTATAAGAGCAAGGTCATTGTACTGCCCTTCCTGCTGCCATTCTTATATTACTGGGGATATTGTGTGCTCTGTTTGTTTAACTCCCATTGCACATTGTTACAATAACACAGAATGTTCAGTATCTGGTTTTATTATTATGTATTATTATTATTATTTATTATTATATTTATTATTTATTTATTATTTAGTATATGGTTTCCCGTCTGTAATGGTCCAACGAGAATCTATCTGGTGCTTTCAATTTGTTTTCCAGACAATGTACAAAACCCTGAACCCCCAGTGGAGGGAGCAGTTTGACTTCCACATATACGAAGAATATGGTGGGATCATTGATATCACTGTCTGGGATAAAGACGCTGCGAAAAAGGACGATTTTATGGGCAGGTGGGTGAATTGGGGAGGTGGAGATTGACTAATTTTTTGAGTTTGGATGGAGCTAAATAACATATGGTGTCAGTAACAGAGAAATACTTTGTAGATGAAAGAAAAGTTTTCTGATTTTGCAGGGTGCATGTCTTGTTTCACAGCGGAAAAATGCAAGATAACTCTTTTGTTGGAGGTCCAGCAGGGGGCAGTAGACTCCATGCTATGTTGGAGTCAAGAAGTCTCACACTCTTTGATGCACTCTTGTATTATGACATTAAGTGAAATATTTTAGTGTAGCATCATTTTAAGCTTTTCAAAAAATGTGTGCCACTTAAAGTCAAGCAGGCCAGTTAAAGGTGTTACACCCAAAAAGTTAATTTGATTGTTGATTGGTGACTTCAGACGTGTCCAGAGTTATAAACGGAGAATTGGCCCTTAACTATACAAAACGCTGTACATACTCATCATTATAATATCAGAGAATGAGAGAATGAGCTGTAATTCAGAAAAGGATTATTAGTTATTATTTTTCATATCTTGGAATACATGGCTTTTTTCCCGCGATTACACAATGTAACACAATTTTTGTTCCTGGCTTCCAAGTGTTATATTTCAACTGCTTATGTCTAAAACCTATCG
>JAODKM010000039.1:22853178-22864214 GCA_026780845.1 Petrocephalus sullivani
AGGGACGAGGGGGAGTGGCTGGCAGAGTGGCAGGGAGGGTGAGCTGGCACACGGTGACGGGGGGGGCGGGTGGCGGAGGGGGGGGGGGGGTGGGCGGGGCCAGAATGGGGGGGGAGGGGGGGTGGGAGAGGGGGGGGGGGCGGGGGGGGGCGGGGGGGGGGAAGGGGGGGCGGCGGAGGGGGGGGGGGCCGGGGGGAGGGGGGGCCGCGGGTGGGGGGGATGGAGAGGGCGTTGCGGGGGGGGGGGGGGGGGGGGGTAACCCCCATCTGCAGGGTCACACCCACTCACTGTCCTCTTTGGTAGCCTGCTTAAAAATTATTAGTGAACAAGCAGTTAGAAGTGAGAGTGAGAATGTGGGGGGTGGGAATGAGGGGGGGGGGGGAGCTGTTAGCATTCCATTTTCATTATGACATTTCACAGTCATCTGATTTAATGTCCTCTGACCGGATTGTCCAGCACAAGACGGTGGGCTTGAAATGTTATTTAGAGCATTGATAAAAGGTGAGAGCCTCCTGGATGACAGTGAGCCATAAGGCTGTGCGCAGTGACATTAATTTTCTCCATAACAGAGATGGAATAAGACGTCATGGTGACAAGCTGTCAGTCAGTGGGGGCGCCCCGTCCCGGTCTGGGGATGGGGTATTGCCTGGTCCCTCGTAATGGAGCCCTACTCCCGAGCCTAGCTCTGTGACAGGATCGCGGGGCTGATGATGGCAGGGGGAGCTTGGGAAAATATATTCTACAGCCTTTCATTAAAAAAATAAAGAGGCCTCATCTCCAGAGCTTTTCAATCTCTCTGGCTGCCTATTGAGTGGTCGGAGGAGGCAGCCCCGCAAATCAGAAATTCCTCTGGTATGGAAATGCCCCAGCTCTCGAAATCAGCCAGGTTTTGAGGTCGCCTCCAATAATCATAAATAACAAGCCGGCACGTCCAGGGAGAGGTCATGCACTAAAGTCCTGTTTCGGCTCCCTCCATTTTCCAAGGGTTATGACAATAATATTGCATGTAACAGGCTGAGCTTGACAGAGTTTATAAGGAAATTAAGTCTGTAGCCTGGCTCGGACTTGAAAATTCAAATTATAATTACTCCTCTGGGTATCTAAGAGGGTTATTGCCAGAAAGGAAACATAAATTGGAGAAGCTGCTTTTTCACTACTTTGAAGAGACACTGGCACAGTTTTCTTTGTGATTTCGATTTACTGGTTTTGTGTCTGCAGTCAAGTGAAGTTTCATAAATTTAGCTGTACTTAATCTATGTTGGTGCAATTTTTCAGAGTTATCCTGTAAGAGGGTGTCCTGTACGCGTATACAGTGCTCTTCCAGGCAACGTTAACGCGAATGCCATCTATCACCAAAGTTTTTCTTTCATCATTTGGTGTTTGGCTGAGTTGAGTCGCACTGAATAGTCATTATGTGACGTCATGCACTGCGTATTTGTGTAACATCGCACAGGATCGTGCATAATAAAGGTTTGGCACACTTCTGTTTCTTAGTGCAAGCTTATGCGTCTTTGTGTCTGTAAAGAACTGATTTTATATGATTCTTCATGAGCTGTGCCATTATAGCCTGCATGTCCTGAGGTTGTTAGAAAAGTGATGACTGACAGTTGGCCCAAAGTGTTGATATGTGTGCCTTGGATGCCTCACAGTGTGTAGTTTAACAACACAAATGCACTGCCTTGTTACGGAGCAAAATGTGCACCATTAAAATGATTTACTGGCAATCCCAGTCTGAACCAAAGCAGTTTCAGTTTTTGACTCCTAACCAACATGTAGAATAATATGTGTTTTTATGTGTTTTATATAACAGAAAGGCGCCAATTAAATGTGCGATATAATGAAAAATTATAAGATGAATTATAAGTAAATATTTTTTCTTCCAAACATTTGCAGATTGTAAATATAATAATAGTATTGTCTTGTTTTAATGTTGCTTATCTTTTCCCCCAGTTAAACCCGCTTTATTTCTGACGTTAATGAGCAGCCTGAACACAGCCCCTTAGCTACCCTCACACTAGCAGTGGGCATAGATTTGTTAGCATCGTTTGCCTGTGGCCTACAGTCTTTCCCATTCCCTGTGTCTTCCTGACGCCACTAGCCACGGTCCCTTTGACAAGGCTTTCGACTGGAATCGATCCATTAAGCCATATGTAAATCTGCCCCTTACATCCTCATAGAAGTGGCTTAAAATATTCCCTTCCTCCTTTGGGGTTTGCCTCCCTGTCAAAATGTGTCGGATGGCCTCTTTCGTATCATCGGCAGAGCTTCGGATGCAGCAGATGCAATTGGCTAAATATAGAGAACAGATTTTATCATATTATCTTATAATATTATCGTATAATAAATTCTGTGTCCTATTCAATAGCCAAATACCTTGGAAAGCACATATATGGGTCATACATATATGGTCGTATTGGCTTCTTTAAATGAGTGGAGCGCGAATGCAAGACATCAATGAAATGTTCCCTGCGGCCATATTATTCGGTCTTCCTGTGGTGGCGCGTTTCCCACAATCCCTTGCTGCGTGCCGGTAATACACAAAGCAGGCGGCGGCCGCACTACAGAACAACCGTCAGTGTTTGTGTGCTGAAAAGGGCCGGCGAGCGGCGTGCGCTGCGGGTGCCGCCCTGCGGTCACGCCTCGCTGGCCATGTCAGCCGCCCGCCTATATCTCTGTTATCTGTCGGTGTGGCTCGCGTGCGCTGCAGGAGGAGCTGCCGCCACGGCGACCTGCCTCGCGAGCCCTATTAGCGCAGAAGAAAGGATGGAGGGAAAGAGAGGGGCTGCAGGCCATCCTGTGACATGCATGGGGGGAGGGATGCGCGGTGGCAGTGGTATTAAGTGAGGGGAAATGAAAGGAACAACTGCAGTGATGACAGATTATGTGTGATTTAACTTTGCTTTTAAGTTAAATGTCACCAGTGAGCAAGGCATTAAAATGGTGTTAAAGTGGTCTTTAAAACCGACTCCCCGTAGTTAAAGACGGAAACGATTTCCATTTACTCTGATTGTCTTACCTGTAAGACAGCAGTTTGTTGCATTTTTCTATTTTAATATATTTCTCCAATGAGAATTTTCATGATGGAATTGTATTTTTCATTTGTTAACCAAATCTCCCTGTTAGCGTAGCATTAATTGTGTATTTCTCATGCTTGTTTGTTATATATATATAGTATGAATGATTGTAGCTCTCTTGCACCTTTTTGATGGGAATCAGACATTCTGGAAGGTGTAGAGGTGTGGACCCTCTATCAGGAGCCACTGAGGTAACGGCAGTGTCAGGGCCTATGTTTTATTCATCGCCACCTTTCTCACCGTTTCATCACTTTCCTTTTCTCCTGAATTAGCTAATCAGGGGTCTGTGGAGCTGCTCTGGCCATCTCCTTGCTGCACCGAGCTCTGCTGGACGAGCTGGGGGTCTAACAGGTGTTTGTTGCCAGAGACGGCTGTCGTTCAGTCTCCCCCAGGGTGTGTGAAAACGTGTGAAAGTTACACCTTTTTACTGCTGACTCCGAGGCACTTGGGACGGGAAAATTACATTGAGCCATGTTCACATATCGATATGCCTGCCACCGGAGCTCCTGCCATGAAGTGGCGTGCGCTCTCACGCCGCGTTTTGCGCAATTCACGTTTGAAGTGTTTTAACCCAGTGCATTGTCTCGCATGGGAATTTTCGTTAAAGCTCTAGTACTTTCTTGACAGTCACCGCAGGCCCTGTCATCAATCTGTGGTCCATCTTTTCGTTAGCAGGCAGGTGAAAACAGCTTAAGGGTAGCTGTCTATAGATGGGTTAGTTAACAGTGTTTAACGATACTTTGGTTTTTATATGGCATTGTTTGGTAAAGGGGGCTCTTCTGTTTTAAATGTCTGCTGTAAAATTTTCATAAAATATTCTGTCTGAATTTTACAAGTAAAAAGTTGTTAAAATATATAGTTTGAGATTACAAGCAGTCCCCGAGTTAAGAATGTCTGACATACGGACAATTTGAACTTAGGCTTTATGGCAGTCTGTTTCTATTCCATTAAAAATTAAGGTTAAATGCAATGGTTGGTAATAACAGTCGCATGCACTACCTTGTGATGCTCACAAAAACATTGCGTGATTTCAGCAGTGCAGCAGCTTGAGATAGAGTACAGCACCATATGTAGTTACTTCCATTATTACTATTATTAATATTATTATGTTCTGTATTACTATTTTTTCGACTTGCGTACAAATTGTACTTAATCTGGGGATTGCTCGTATATGAATGTTCTCATTATCGTTTCATCTCTTCCTTTTTTTTTTTTTTTGGTCCAGTTGTCCGTTAATGATCATAACTGAATTTCTATCCAATCTCTCCATTCCACGCAGAGCTTGTTGAGGTCATTCCACAACATTAAAGATGTGGGCGTCGTGCAGGTGAAGGTGATCCGTGCCGAGGGGCTGATGGCGGCTGATGTCACAGGTAAACAGAGTCATCAGGTATAATCACCGGTTATCAGCTACCTGGCTGTTATCTGGGCATTCACACCGGGAGATGTTCCGAAATTACTAATGCCGCAGACAAGCCGGGCAAGGGGAGACTTTCATTTCTTCATTTTATCCCTCTAAGCAACTGAGAGCGAATATCGACATTTTTTCAGAAACAAAGGCAAACCTTAGCTTAACTTAATTGTCATTATTCTAATATTGTTCAGATACCAAGTGAAAGGAGAAGACAATATAAATAATATATAATAATTGTATCCATTTTTTTCTTTGTAACTTTTTTCACTTTTTTATGATTTAAGCTATGCATTCTTTTTATTACAGTTATTTTAATAATGTCATGCAAAGCAATCTGCGATGTGTGTTGTCCTTCGAGTCCTGATTCTGCAGTGGCTGGCGAGTGTCTCTTCGTAATTCCCTATTAGATGTCGGTGTACTCAGAAGTTTTTTCGCAACCCTTTACAATTTGAAACATTCTGTATTGATGGTGTTCAAAGGACCTTTGAATGAACTGGATAACAGCATAAATAGTGATTTAATGGAAAGTGCAGCCTTGTCACTAGGCGGGACTCTCAGCAGCACTGTCCCCCTCAGTGGCACCGGGGAGCCATTCTCTTTTGAAGGCTTTTAACCGCTTTTGATTTCAGAGGAGCTCCCTTTTTTGTCCCCTTCTTTGGTGGAGCCGCTGGGCTCAAATGTTCTCAGTGCTGGTCAGTGTGCTGAAGGTTATCGGTAATTTGACGCAATAAGGAGATTAGCATCGGGACTCAGACACAGAGGCCGCCAAGCTCTTGATGCTACGGAGGGCCAGTGATACTCTGTCACTCAGACTGTCACCTCTGTCAGCGGCAGAAAGTCGCAGCATGGTGCCTCTTATCTGTGTCTCATTTGCACTGTCTTCTTTTTATAATATATTTTGCTACTTATGCATTTTTCTAAAGCAACACAAATTCTGCCCATTCAGACAACCCCTTATAGTACTGGGGGACTCCAGGGTAAGTGTCCTGTTCAAATGTGCAGTGACAGGGTGCTTCTTTGGCATTAGTCGATAAACCATCAGATTGATGTCTATATCCATAAAGCTACCTGCTGCCTCTCCTTAACAAAGCAGCTTAGATGTTTAAAGGACATCATGCTGGGACTGAGGCTGTTATAGGCATTCCTATATCTAAAGGCTCCGGATTTCAGCCTATGACATCATCCTGTTTTGCTGTGGTACCGGGTTCGCTGGTCCGCGGCTCCCAGCCCCAGACAGCAGTTGGGTTGGGCCCCCCCTTCCCCGGCTGAGTCTGTCTTCTCCAGGATGGGACAGGGGGGCTGAAGGGGTCAGGAACAACACCTCTGTAAGCTACAGCCCATTAGAGACGACAGGGTGTCATATGGGGAGCCCAGGAGTCCCAATTAGGAAGCATGTCATCACAATCTCAGAATGTTTGTCCCTGCATTAATGAAGCTGTGCCACTGTCACATGCAAAAAAAAAAAAGAACCTTTTCATCTTGCGTGTAGACCCTTCACAAGCTGTCTGGGATACTTCAAATTAGATATTTTATTGCTATTAGTGTTCATGGAATGTGTAATGCTTACTCGTAATACTTTTTTCCTTCGAATATCCATATCTGTAGACCAGAAATGATGGTGGTGTATCATATATTATTTATTATAACCAATTCTCCCCATTTAAGCACTGACAGGCATGTACAAAGGATGCCTATAGAGCTTATAGTAAATAACACGTCAAGCCTGCACATTGCACTCCCTGGCCCTGATTTACGCTCATGGGGAAGGGTCCTGGGGGCGGGGGGGACTATGGTGAAAGCAGGAGGGAGAGGAAGATCGAGAGAGGTGATCATTATGAATGCTAAACTGAGGGTGGCGTTTTGATGGCCACCTTTCTGCGTACAAACCAGTCTGTTTGGCTGTCTGCTTCAGCAGACCTTAATTAAGATGTGCTGAAGACCAGGCAGCCCCTTGTAACCCGGCCGTCCCCTGCTGCGTCACAGCCCAGCAATCTCCCATGGTCCAGCCCATGACTTTGACCTTGTGCGTGGTCCAGTGTTCCCTGGGGAACGGGCCGCCTCACGAGCTCTGATTTCACACTCCTCCATAGCCTCAGCACTCTGCACAATGACAGGGAGACAAAACCCTTTAGAGCATCCTGCACTGAGGACTTGTTTCAATTGGGGAACTAGAGAGGTGTCAAGGAACAAGGTTATGGGCTACAGAACAGCGGCCTTTAATAAAGAGCTCACATTTCTCAGATTGGAGCGCGCCAAAGCTCTCCCGTTCTGTCTCTGCCTCTGTCGCTCTGCCCTCTCAGCTCCTCTCCTCTGTGCTGTCACTGCCTTAGTCCCATCAATATCCTTAATTGCTGCATTTTGCTGGAGTATCCCCACTCTAGGCCGCGAAACAAATGAAAATAACCTGTAAAACAAACACCGTCGAACAGTGTGGATGTAAGAACTCCAGTTATCTGACTATTCCTTATCTCTCTGATCTCGACTCATTCAAGTAGGATCTTAATAGTCTGAGAATGTGTGAAACGAATTGCGTCGGAATTAGGCTGTGCATAATGAATCCAAATTTTGTCTCCTTCCTTGAATTCTACGTATTATAACATGTAAGTGGAAGAGATCATCTTGATAAAACTTAAAATGCCTGGACTACTACTTTCTAGTATAACATTTCAAGTATATGCACACATACCTATATTATTTTAAAAGATAGGTCAACAAAGCTTAAAAAGTATTATTAATATTAACATATTACATATGGGGTAATGCATGGTCTAATACAGTGCAAAAACATAATTCCTGCTGCAGATTTCATTATGGCTTTCTAATACATTTTAATATCAAATGCCCTCAGTAAATAAAGATTAGAGAAGGTTATCACCTATTATGTAATGTAATCATTGACTATTAAAAATGTATATAAAAATCGCACAGAAGTGTCTGTATGTTGGTATAGATAAACATTTGGTTATAAATCTGGATGATAAGGATATTTATATAATTCTTGATTTGAAATGCAACCTTCTTCCTTTTTGTTTATAAACACTGCAAATAAACATGATAAATTCACAGATATTTGAATTACTGTGCAATTAATAAAATTATAATTTTTTTATAATGTATTTCACAGAGATATTATTTGTCCAAATTAAGCATTTAAATGGGTTTGCAAAGTATTGAAAGTGACAAACATAAACATTCATTTCACCATTTTCAGGTTGCACATTTCAACAATATATAACAAATTAAAGATTTACAAAGTTGCTTCATTAAACACATTAAGCAAATATATGATTGAATGGTCGGTATACATTTTTATTTGGCATGAAAATACTTTCTGTTGATAACCAAAAAAATCTGTTTCTATTGATAACCAAAAATGTATGCATATTTTTTAAATTGAGTATTGGTACAGAATGGCAGTGTCTGGAGACTGCAGGCAAATTGCTGAAGGCCTCCAATTGATCCGTGGGATTCATTCTGTATATCACGGAAATGCACTGCCCTTACCATATTATTTAGATAAACATGGAAACCGGTGGCTGTGCTGTGCTAGGCACACAACCTACTTTCTAAAACTCTTAATTATATAGATTAATGTTTTTTCACTAAGAGATTTTTTCCTCAAGCTTTGTTAGCTATTTTACCATTTTAAATAATGTATTTTTATTCAGTTGTCTTGATAAAAGTAGAGATCAAAGCTTGCAAATTAGTTTATTACTAGTAATGAGATTTTGTTCATGTATATGTCAAGCTGAATACCAAATATATTATATTTAGGGCATCAAGTTTTATTAAAATTCAATTCTAGAACACAATGTGACTGTGTAATTATGTATATTAATAAACCATATGTTTATTTTTAAATAGATTTGTTGCTTCCTTTATGATTTTTTTCTAAACAAATTCTTTAAAACAATTTATGTCAAATTCAATATCAAGTATGAGTGACCATTTTCCGTTTTGTTCAGGAAAAAAAAAAATCTATGTGTGTGTGTGTGTGTATATATATACCCACTACACAGTAGCAAGTACATTGTTCTATTTCATATAATGAGAAACTGACGTGTTGCTTATATGGGATTTAAAAAACGTCGGACTTCACCTTCATCCCCTCCTTTCACAGCCTTCTGACAGTAAAATCTGTTCATGTACGTGGACTCTGTCAGAGATGATGCCCTCTGTTTGTGCCTGATAGTACTTATCCTACGCTGTCTATAGTCCAGTGTTTCGTGTTGTGTGGCTGTGACAGCATGCGCTGAAATAAATATATCAAATAATTGTTATAATGATAAATTACAGCTTCGCTCAGCCCGGGCGGCAGAAAGTCGTAATTTCCTGGTCTGGCACTACTGTCGTCACCTTTATCTGTGGGAAGCCTGTAGCTGCTCCCTGTGGCCGGCCGCTGGATTAAACAGCAGCAAATAAGCCCAATGGCTGATAAAGTTAATGCATCCCTTTATCTGATTGTTTCTACTCCCCCTGGTAGGCAAAAGTGACCCCTTCTGTGTGGTGGAGCTGAGCAACGACCGACTGCAGACACACACCGTGTACAAGAACCTTAACCCAGAGTGGAACAAGGTCTTCATCTTGTAAGTGCTGTCTTGCACCAAACCTGTTGTTCTGTGACACTGTTTTGTGTCTGCTGTACTCGACTGCGCATGTCCCTTATACATACATCCCACCCCGCAGATTTATGTTGGATATTGTTATGCAAATCTGTAAATATACATTTTCTCTTGCCTTCTGTTTAAAATCTTTGGATAGAGCAGTATTCTTTGCCAGGAGATCACTGGTGCAGTCCTGACAGTACTATTGTATCTCAGGTACATTCCATCAAAATGCAGCGAAAAAGCTGAATTGTGTTATAGTTTTGAAGGTTTTGGGGTTTTGAGAGTTGCAATAATTTCTTAAGAAAAAAGTCCATAATAAAATTTTAAATAGGCTAAGAAGCCTTCTTGTCATTTGCCGCCACCATGCTTCAGTTGGCTTATATACATATATAAGTGTGTGTGTATATATACATATATAAGTGTGTGTGTGTGTCTGTGTGTATTAGGCTATCTTAGGACTTGTGTTGGGGAAGTCACTCACAAAAGTAGTTAATTACCGATAAGTTCAGGCTATCTTATCCTAAATCTCATTAGATTTTTTTCTTATGCTGTATAACACACAAAATCTATCCGTCTATCTAATCGATTTGTTTGTTTGTTTGTTCGCTTATTTATAATTACAGAAAACTGTGGTACTATTACTGTGGGTAAAAATGCTCAGCATTGGTCATACGTATTTAACCCCAATCGTAATTATATAAAACGAAGACATTTAAACTGCAATATGAAATCTGCTACAAAACTACCCACTAAATTCAAGACTTGATGTAAAAATAAATTGCAGCACAATGTTGAATTAAGCAAACAATTTAGTGAAATATTTAGTGAAGTATCGTGTTATGTATAAATTTGCAGCATGCATCAGGCTAGTTATAAGAAGGAAACTGATTGAAACACTTATTCAGTAACATTTAAACTTGCAATTAAACTGTAATTTTCCATTGTCATCATGCTGTATAATAATAATGTAGGACAATTAATGTATTTAGCATCCACCGTTATAGCTGAGAATAAGCAGGAATATAATTATTTTGACACAATAATTTATCAAGGATTTTCCACATTCTTAAATAATCTGTATAGACTTTGTAAATGATCTGAAAATGATAGTGTTAGAATATGTATTAAATATTTATATTAAGGTTATTTCATTTACTTCACACGTTCACTGTGAGATTACAGGAGTGTAAATCATGTTAAATTCCCAATGAAAGTTTGGTAATTTAGCTGTCACGTCTCTGACAATAACCTAATTCTTTTCTCATTACGCCTCTGCTCCTCCGTAACCTACTTTGCAGAGACAGCTGATGAGAAAGGCGGTTACACTCTCCCCACTTTTTGCCCCAGCATTTTATATTAGACGCCGACCATTTAGATAATTAATTTCGTCACAGCTCCTGAAGTGTTTGCTTGCCAGCGACGGGTAGCCACTTCATGCTCCATTTCTCCCTCCTCTGTGACCACCCCGCTTTATCAGCAACGTGAAAGATGTCCACTCGGTGGTGGAGGTCACGGTCTACGACGAGGACCGGGACAGGAGCGCCGACTTCCTCGGCAAAGTGGCCATCCCCCTGTTACATGTGAGTCGGGCAACGTGCCTCTGCTGAAGCCCTTTGCTTGAAGGAAGAAAAAAAAGCAAAAAAACAAAAACAGTAGAATGAAAACTTGCCAGCTCTGCGGCTGAGGCTGTGTAATTGTAATGTGACGAGAGAGATAAAGATGGAGGAAGATAAAGTTTTTACAAAGGATGACTTGTGTGGTTGGTTCCCCCGGATAGTTAATTTCTGGCTGACAGTGGCGTTGTGGTAATGAACAGGTACTTGTCAGGCTTGCCACAGTTGTTTTAAGTTCTCTGTCAGATCCAGCAGCTGTGGGTCCGAGGATGGGGCGGGCGGGGGGGTCGGACGAAGCACGGGGGAGACCTAATAAGGGGGAGGCCGC
>JAODKM010000039.1:22888561-22904950 GCA_026780845.1 Petrocephalus sullivani
CCCCCCACCTGCCATACGGTTCTAACTGACCAGCCGTACTGGTAAAGAACTCAGGGTCTAAGAGAACAGACAGAGGAGCCAAATGGGACATAACAAACAGGCTTTTACAAAATATACATTTAACAGATGTGCATAAACAGCTGTATGCAAAACAGGGAAAATGTCAGGGTAGTTATTGATGCTCAGTGCTCAATGACATGGCAACACAGCTAACATTAAGTGTCATCATAGCACTCCAATAGTTAATGAAATAAAAAAGGTAAGAAAAAGGCTGAAAATGACATTACTTCAGTTTATATTTCATTAAGTTGCTTCCCATCTCCACGGCTTGTAGAATTTGCTAAAGGCGTCAGTTGTAGGCAAGACACTGGTTGTAAAATGATGCTTACGCTGTGTTTGCCGGGTAGCTTCTGAGTCACGCAGGAGCCGCGCCATCAGAGTAGCGAGCGTGCAGACAGGCCACGCTCGTCTCCCGAGAGCACATTGTCTCAGCCTATTGTCATCATTTTCCAAGAATAAAAAAGGAAGCACCTGTTCCATAACGAAGCGGATGCACGCTGAAGTTTAGAGCATGCCGCTCGCTAACAGAGATGAGGGGACTGTAATGAGCGTGTCATTAGTGCTTAAGGCCGTCCCTGGGGCGGGTGCTGTCGCTCATGCGTAAGCACTGGCGACAGGACGTTACTCCACCTGAAACATCGCGCCGTGCCGCTCCCTGGTGAGGCTCCAGCTCTGTGCTGGGCCTGCCGTACCGCTGAACAGCGAGATCGCGCCTGCATCGCTCTAAGGCCCATGCAGACGTTACACCCAGGCACTGAGGATTTCCAGGTGCTGACGCCTGCTGACTGCTCCCAGTCTGCCGGACAGTTTCACAGCATCTCAGGCTTAGGTGCTCACTGCTCTCGTGTGTGACACATACAGAGTCACATTGTGCCCTTGGTCTTTTGCGATTTTATACCCTTTGTCCATTGCACACATATTTACAGGGGGGAATGAAGAGAAGGTTGTGGAGTTTCCAGTGCTGTAGATTTTCTTTGCATCATATTTTTAGTTTTACTCTCTTGGCTTGCTGGACCTCTTTGCACCCTGTTCATATGTTGTTACGTTGTAAAGCCATAAAACTGAGAATTAAAAAAGAAAAAAGCCCATTGAGACTCAGACAGAAGGCCATTGTCAGAAAATGCCCTATTTGTGTGTTTCGCTGTACAGTCCAGCAGAAGCAGAGCCGCACAGAAATGGGGATAACAAGTCAATTTTCTGTTTATTTCCAGTGACGCTCTCCGCATGGGGATTGGGGATTTCGCTTTTTTGTCGCACGGGGCCTGAACAATGAGCACTTCTCAGCTTTTCATTGCCTGTGTTTGGACGGGAAGAATGAGATGCTATCTCCAAAGATATAACTAATCTTATTTCCATTAACATTTGGAGCTACTAATCAGAAATCTAATAGACTAACAAGGCGGCTGAAGCCGGCTGATAGGGGCCCCCCGCTTATCGATGGGCAGACAGGTGCCATGGTCTGCATTAGCTGCAGTGCTAGCATTACCTCTCTGCCTGGGGTGGGAAGGTGTCAGGCTCCCCGCTTCGGGAACCCCGGGGCCTGACAGGCCCGTAATCGGCCTTTTCTCACCCCGTCCCGCATCTGCACCCTGTGGGGCAACATTAGAGGGAAAGCACCTCACCTTTCAGCACTGTGAAATGCTAAATCAGGCCCTGATCCATGCACGATTATGTGTGAGGGAATCTAAAATTACAGCGCGGCTTATCGGCAGATAACACATGGGCGAATCGGCTTTCCAGAGTGACAGATTTCCGCCGATTGCACCAACAGCTGCGTCGTAGTATGTAATTGGACTAAAGAGAGCACTGGGATTATTTTAATGCCTTAAAAAGTGTGACTGAAAACTTGTTCTTGGGCTATTGAGCTTATGATTTGCCATGCATGTCCTTAGGTAACAAGATTTTTTTTTTATGTGCTGAGCAGAATGAAGAAACTTTGCAGCTTTAAGTTCTATTCTTCATGCCTCTGAAGGATAAAAAAAAAAGCTTCATGCTGCAAAAGATGCTTAAGAGCTGCTTGTTGACACCGCATTTTAATCACGCATGGAAACATGACCTCTGCCCTTTAAAAAGTTGTCTCTATTGTGCTTTTTCCACTACGATCTCTCCTCTCCCTCCAGCACAGTAAGTCGGCTGTTGATTTGAACCCCTTCCTTGTCTCCTTGCTTGAAATATCTTCTTGGTTTATTCTGACCCACAAGGTCCCAGGTTCTGTCTCTTCAGACGATGCACAGCAGCCTGGCAGCCAAATCCTTGAGAGTTTCTTGGCTTCCTGGCACTTTGCATGGATAGACGTGATGGTGGTAAGTCTGGGCGGCGTCCCCGGTGTCCCCACAGCTCATCCTGTGTCCGCAGCGCTCCCTGTAGCAGTCTATGTCGTGCTCATATCTCACCTGTGTTGTCGCTTCTTTGTTGTGATGGGCTACTCTCTGCCAGTAGTCATACCCCTGTGGAGAAACAGATTGCCCCAGGGACTCTGGCCCGGTGCACCGGCCAGCATTTTAACTGGCGGGAGAGCAGCTATGGTTTCCCTTTAAGGAGACACTGACATGCATGTAGACAGAATGTCACTGGGGTCTGGTGCTGTTTTGAAGTCTGGTCTCTGTTAGGTTCTTTCTGAGATATTTTTCTGCATGGTTCCATCTGTAGAGGACAATAGGTCTTTCTATTTTTTGATTTATTTATGTGCCATTGTACTAGGTATAGAGGAATTCTTTGGTTTCTGCATAGTCTGTCTTGCGTTCGCTGAGAGATTTGATTCTGGGATCAGAGCATACAGTGCAGCTATCCCGGAATGGCTGTGGTTAGGGGCCTTGCTGAAGGGCCCTGTGATGCTATCATTACTCTGCCGGCCACAGGATTTAAACCCACAGCCCTCTGGACATGGGCACAAATTCCTAACTGGTTGAGTTTTGAAATGCAAATCCAAAGGCTCGTCTTAGTTGGCAAACATTTCTGCCATACTTTTTACAATTTACATGTTTGGGGCACGGTACGATGCTGCAGTGCTTAGTCACCTCACACCTCTGGGACCTGGGTTCCAGTCTCTGCCCAGGTTCCATGTGTGTGGAGTCTGCATGTTCTCCCCGTTTTGTCATGGGGTTTCCCCCCACTGTCCAAAAACATGCTGAGGTTAATTGGAATTGCCAAATTGCCCGTTGGTGTGCATGTGCGAGTGTCTGGTGTGTGAGTGTGCCCTGCAATGGGCTATGATACTTGACACGTGATTTCTGTGCTTTTCAGTCTGATTTTTAAATAAAGTCGTGTAATGGATGTAGGGTTGTATTGAAATCTACAAGTCTCACATTAAATGTTTGCCTGCCTTTTTCACCCTTGGAACAAAGTAGAACTTAAAGCAGCTTGTTTTTTTGACAGCTTTGTTTTGGGGAGATGGAGAGTTTAGGCCCGAATCCAGGTCAGCAGAGGATGAAAATAATTGCGCTCCATTCATCAGAGTGGGCATTGGGGGAGCCGATCGGGACGGTGCCGGGCGGGGCGGGAGGAGCTGGGGCGCGAGGGAGGACGTCTGGCGGGGGCAGGTCCAGGGGCCGCCCCCGACCTTCCAGCTGATGGAGTGTCTGCGGGCCACGGTGGAGAGCCAGGAGAGTAATGGGCCAGGTGAAGCACCTCACGGGCCAGGCCTCATTAGGAGAACACGAGTGCCACTGCGGCACTTTTTATGAGGCGGCGGTGGGAAGGAGAGGTCACGCCGAAAATAAACCCCCATTTCAGTTCAAGTATTTAAGTGTAAATGTGTCCGTGCGTCACGCCAGCCGGCACGGCGGGACGTCGGGGAAGCGTAATTAAAATGGGAAGTCATCTCTCTGCGTGCATCCACCTTCATTATAGGCGGTGGCTACAGGCTGACATTGCCGCTGTCAAAGGCTGCGCGCCGTGATCCCGAGCCCGCGGTGGCCGCCCGCTTTTATGTGGGCTCTGTGTCGGTGGGGAAAATAGCTCGATTAGAGCCGGACTGGCGCAGCAGTTAAACTGATATTTACATGGCTATAAAAAGTGAGGAAGAAAAAAGATGTATTCCCCATATTCACCGAAGGATTACTTCAGAAATAATTTATTAAAAGCCAGCTTCAAAACAAAACATCTGCTGCTTTCATGTCGAGCTGGCGAGGCGCCAGACATACAGCGATATCGTATAGTGGGTCTCAAGTTTTTGTTCCTTAATAGAAAATTCTTTTCTACAAAGATCAGAGCCTTTGATAAAGGCGCTTAATGTGGGGAAAAGGCCATCTCCAAGTTTAAAGCGTCGACTAACAATGGAATATATTATTGCCGTAACTTATTTTTTTATTTCACCCAAAGCATAGCTCGCGGGCTTTTCTTCCAGCAATCCTGAGGAAATGGCGTGCTCAAGGGTATGCCACTAATTTTTTTTTTTTTTTTTTTTGCCAGAGATTCGAATCTGCAGCCTAATGGGCAATACTCCCCTTTGCTGAACTTTTTCAGGTCAGGCATGGAACGATTACCCACAATGCTGTTGGCCAAATCCGGAAGCATTGTGCCTCATGCTTGTGTGTGTGTTTGTACTTTTTTCTATCCCTGCAGTGCTTACACCCTGAGCTGGGCTACTTTGGACTCGGAAGGGTTCTATTCTTGCTCCATTAAAACAACTTCTTGTCTTACACCTCTTTTGAGCGTGACCCTGTTTTTTTGTGTTTGGTCTTCCCTTCCTCGCATTTACCATTACTCGGGTGATTCCAGGCACGTCTGGCACGCTCCCAGCCCATGTCACCGCCTGTGCCGCGCCTCGTCCCATGAAGCTTGTTTGCAGGATCTGTCTTGTTTGGTATCTGTGTTCTACTTTTATCTGTGTCACCGGCGCACGGGAGCTGCCAAAGTAGAGTCAATTATTTCTGAAGGAAACTTGAATAAACGCTGGCGGTTAAGTGACGGGGCTGACTTTGGTGGGGCTCGCTGCGGCATTGTGGGAATCTGGATCGCTGGAGCTCGGCGCTGCAGGATGGGAATGAGGATCCTGATCAATGGGACCCCTATTTCCGCTGATCAAGAGGACCCTGGTTGCCTACCTTATCTTGGAGTAATTTGATTTGATGCACACAGTTACAGGAGCGAGACCTCAGTGCTCACATCCATCCTCCATCTTCAGTCTGACTAGGCAATGAAAGAATTCGGCAGCACTTAAACAATGCAATTGTCGCCCTAGTTTTCCTTTAAAGTTTCTTCCACTTGCACCTTCCCCTACCTTCAGTTGTAAAATAACTTTTTAAAAAGTGAAATAGAAGGATGAGTAAGCAAACTCGCATGTCGTCATATTAACTGTTTACCTTCGGCCAGTATTGTAAGGCATTTTGTTGTGGCTCCGAAAGTTCTGGAAGTCTGCACTAACTTCATTTTTTTAAATGTAAGTTCTGTTATCGAATCAAACTTTTTTTTTTTCTTTTCCCGACTGCAGACACTGTTGTAATGATGGTTTTCCATGTCAGGGATATGGGCCTGTTTGATGTAGCATGTCAGTATGATTGCCAAGGTGAGCGCTGCGTTAGGCTTATGTGTCAGTTAAAAAAAATAAAAAATAAAGCATACACAGATTTGGTATAACGCTCCTCCGACTTCCCCTTCGTTTTTCTCCCGGGTCTGCTCCCCACAGGGTTTCCAGTGCTCCAAGAATGTAAATACATGCTCCTTTACAAGGATGTTGTTGGAGATGACTGGATATTCTTCTTGATGGTACTAGATATGCCCCAGATGCACAACACAAGTGTTTATGGGAAATCTGAGAAAACCCCATGCTCATAATGTTAAATGATGCAGCGCGTTCCTCCCTCCATCACAGAACAGTAGCGTTCACTGGGAGGGTGGCTACCATCCAGCTGTAGCTGAAGTAAAAGCAGTGATGGATTGGGATCGATTTTCTGATAGTGATTTCCCTTTTTCACATGATAGTTAGGCCGTGTGGATGACACCCTTAAGATTGTTTTGACCCCAACGGCACACACTACTGATTAAGAAATCAGAGTTCAAACAGCACAAATGCCGTGCCTAAAACTTGTTGTCCTCATTGCAGCAAAACCCCAAGATAAGAGAAGAGTCACCCCACTTCAAGCAGGATGCCCCTGGGCTGTAAACAGGAGGAACTATGTGTCAAGGAATTTAATGAACATGCAAATGTTCATCAGACAATAGATGTGATGTCTTTGTTTGGATTCTACTGCAGAACAATAGGACAAATGTTCGAATATCAGTTACTCAAAGCCAGGAGGATTTATTCTTTCGCTGGTCAAAGCCAGGGTTGGATCCTCTTTTTGCAGTTTTTTTGCTACTGCCTGGAGAGTTTCTAAAGCAGATGTGATGCAATATAGAGGCAGCCTCAAGGGAAATTATAGGAATGTGACTTGATATGGGATATTAAAGGTAGATACTGGGGTCACCTTACCCAAATAGCAGCTCAGTTGTGGCTGTAGAAAACCATATAATCTTATGCGGCCCGTTAAACCTTGAATTCCGCTTAGTTTCAGGATCAGCAGAACATATTGTTCTGTTTGTTGTAATGCTGTTATGGCGATTGTTTGCTCATACACATGCCAAATTGGCTGAAAAATGTTAAATTGTTCTTTACATTTTATTGTGTGTCAGAATGTGCTGTACATTTTTTTTGGTATGACTTATATGATTGTGGTTTCCCAGAATTCCCTGCATTGTAGACCGGCTGTCTTTATCTCAGTGCTTGGCAGCGGGGGGGCGGGGGTAGTGGGGGCTGCAAGGGTAGGCAGAGGTGGCGAACGCCCCTCTTTTTATGTGACGCACGCCCCAGGCGTAATTAAACCAGAGTTTTAATTAACCTCTCAAGTGCACGAACATAGAGACATGAACAGGCTCATTGACAACCTTTCTCTGTGCCCCATTTATTATGAATAAAGCTCTAATGACATGCTTTTGGAAAATTAATACATGGATACATTTTTAAAAAGTTGTTTTCTTTTTAAGTTTGCCAGAGGGAGTGCAGCAGTGTTTTACCTCTGTGACATTGCAGCGTCGTCATGAATGATTAAGCAGGGATCTGCCATTAACAATACATTGCTGCATCACTGCATCCATTCTTTGCTGTCATGGTTGCATTGGTGTATAGTTAAAATAAAAGAAGATGTCCCAGATAAATAAATAACCAAAGTCATATCCGAGAGCACAAGCTTCTGTTGTTGCTCGTGAAATGATTTAATTTCATGTCATTCCCTCTTTTTTCCCACTCACCTTTGGTGTTAGCAAGATCAAAGTCGTTTTCTGTCACAACAAGTAGTACATGAAGTGGGTGTGGATTATCCCCGACGGGGGTCGTCCTCCGTGCTTCTGGTCCAGGTTTGCTGTAATTGAAGAGGGGCACCCCTGGGAGTCACTTCCCTCTTGCCTACCCAGTCCCCAGACACAGCCCCTCCTGCATCCCTCACAATGGAGGACGCAGCACTCCCCCAGGTACCACTGCCGAGGTGGATACAGGCATCCTGATGGGCTGGCGAAGTGCATGCAGCCTGACCCCGGGAGCCGGCCGCAGGGTTCGGCGTCTCCGGCATTAAACATCAATAACGCGGCATATCAGGAGCGCAGCAGGTGTCGATGGCAGACTCCATCCTTCTACTGCCGGTTAATTATGCTGTCACTGTGTGGCTGCTTCCCATGATGCCACTGGTGGCTTACCGGGGAACGGCAGCAGTTCCGGTAAGGATGTGACATTATATTATATTCACGCTAAATTCTTAGTTTGTTAGGTTCATCGAGGACGTGTCGTGGCTGGTACCTGGCTTTCAGTTTTAAGAAGGACCCTGTTTGTAGGGCCAGGCATCACTGATTTCGCCAAGTTTCATCAAGTTATCGTCGCTTGATGCAGTTTGGAACGGTTTATTCCGTTTCATTTTTGTGAAAGGGCGATGCATAAATGTACTAATTAAAATAATTTCTAAATGGCACTCTGACGCTAATGTCATTTTAAACATCAGTATTTAATAAAAGCAATACGGTTCTTCGGGCTGTAGTTATAAACAAGTAAGATCTCAAAGACCATGGTATAATACCATGAGGACATTCATAGAACCACAAAGCCTGTATGACTTCAGAATACAGTGCAGATGTTACAGATATTTCTTGGATGTATATTTCCCATATTTACTATTTTGCTTGTTTTTTACATGTGTGCTGTCCAGCTGAATCTGTATATGGAAACCACCCTGTATGATCTATTTATGTAATGTAATACTGATTTATTACCAAACAGCGGTTTATAGCCTGTATTTTTTGAGTGCACAGCATGCTGACACTCGAAGGACTATATAAAGTTGGTTATCATAAAGTACCATTGTCAGATCTCCCATGCCGCCCACCTTTGGAGGGGAGCACATTTGCCTGACATACATGGGACTGAGATGGAGTGAAAATAAGCATCTCCCTTGGACCGTATTGTTTCAGCCCCCTCCCTTTGAGAGTTACTTTTGAACACAGGAAATATAAGTCAGCCCACGGTTCGAGGGGCATGTGGCAATGGTTTACACTCCAGTGGCCCATGACCCGACCCAGCCCTCCAGTCTCACTGGGTGCTCTTGCCCAGTCATAGGCTTCTCAAGAACTCCTCTGGGCCCATTCAAAAAAAAAAACCCAGAAACATGCATAAAGAAGCTAAATTTTAATCAATGATATAAAACAGATGGATCTATGAGAAGGAACTCGAGTAAAATATTTGGAAAGGAAAATAACCCTGGGAGTGTGTCTGGCAGCAGCGAGGACTGCATGTTGTGACATTGTCCATTCCGGGCTTCATTTTCCAGGCCGCGCGTCCGGCTGGGATGAGGAGTTGTGGCTGGGTCTCGCTGGGCCTCGCTGGGCCTCGCTGGGTCTCGCTGAGTCACGGCGGTGCTGCTCTCAGTTTGGTCACATTTTACACCTTGCTGATGGGACCAACCCGGCAGATTCCCGTTTTCACAAAATAATATAAAAAAGTGATTTTTATTCTCTAGGATTCTATTTAAAAGCTTAAGAGGTTAGGTATGACTGACCTATATAACCTTCTTTCAGAATTCTTGTATCAGAATTGATTGTGGGCTTGAGCGTTTAAAAGAGTTATGGGTAACACTTTACTTAAAGCAGTCATTACACTGCATTACAATGCATTCAAAAAGATTATAAACCTGGCTATAACTATGTATATAAAGGCATAATACATTAAAATGATGTATATTATACATATATCTACAACGCATTATAAACACCTTCATAACGCAGTACAAAGTATCCTTAATTCTTATACTGACTACTATACTGCCTTATGAAGGTATTTATGGTGCATTATAGATGAGACCTTCATAGAGCATTGATAATGCATAATACACATGGCTATAATGTGTTAGTGTGTTTATATATATATACGTTATGAATGTGTTACAATGAATTATAAGAACAGTCATTAGGCTTTATGAAGACGGTGGTTAGCACTGCTGCCTCATACCTCATGGACCAGTGTCTCTGCCCAGGCTCCATGTATGTGGAGTTTGCATGTTTTCCCCGTGTCGTCGTGGGGTTTCCTCCGGGTGCTCCGGTTTCCCCCCACAGTCCAAAAACATGCTGGGGCTAATTGGAGTTACCAGATTGCCCATAGGTGTGCCTGTGTGAGTGTCTGTTGTGTGAGTGTGCCCTGCGATGGGCTGGCCCCCATCCTGGGTTGTTTCCTGCCTCGTGCCCATAGGCTCAGGACCCCTGTGGCCCTGAACAGGATAAGCGGTTTCAGAAGATGGAATATTGACTTCACTGAGTTATGCTTAGCTTTATATTTACTTATCACTCCAGTCATCAGTTTTACCCATTTTATTAGATTTTAAATAATTTTTCTAAGCACAAGATTTTAGCACAGAGGCCTATTAAATTGTAAGTCAATTAAAAGAAAGGGCAATTAAAAAGGAAATGCTAATTGTGTTTAAGGAACTAAAAAAACTGATGTAAGATGATTTTAGATAAAACAGAACCTTATCTCCTTCTGTACTCTCATCCTGAAATACCTGTTTTCTAAGTACTTCTTTGAAATCCTAATGAATTTGTAAATCTTAATGAATTTGTAAAACAGTTGTAAATGTTTTTCCATCGAGTCACTTTGGGATATATTAAATGTTAATGATACAGCTCTGTGTTTCATTGCCAGGAAAGATTCCTACTTTACTTTCTGTGGAGAGTAACAGGAAATGTTCTGGGCTGTGAGAGCTCATCGTCCGTCACTGTTAATGTCCTTACACTGTCAGAACATAGACAACACTGTTCGGCTCGCCTGTGCGTAAATCCACTGTGTGTCATCATGTTCGTTACATTGCTGCATTTTGTTGGTTTGTCAGTCGCTCACTGTGCTTCTTGTTCATTTTGGAGATCGAAAGACACTGTGTGTCACTGATTTATTGCTGTTATAGTTCAGTGCTTAGCAACAAAAAGAATTGAACATCTGTAGAACCATTAACACTGATATGCCTCTGTGGCCACTGAAAACACTTTAACAGTAAAATACCATTGTATTATTATTATTTTTTTTGTGAAACACCTTGCAGCAGGATCCTCTGAGAGCCTGTATGGCATTTACATGGTTAATGTTCTTGCGTGATTCAAGAACACTTTGGTTTTTCAGTGTTCCCATAAAAAATATGAACTCACTTTCTAATTACACATATTAAAGTTTTCTGATGTTCACAGTTTTACTGGCTTTGTTCTGGGGGAAGAATATTAAGTAATGTGCCGAGTGCCCTTTGCTGACTCGTTGTGTGTGTGTGTGTGTGTGTGTGCATGACATGGCAGGACTCCGATAAGAAGGGCTTTATGGACAAGCTGTACGCCATCCAGGATGTATGCAGCAGCGTGCAGACCGCGCTGGATGCTGGGGCCTCCATCGGCGAGAGGATTAAAAAGTACGTCGTGCTCTGCAGGGCTGCCAGGCCATGTACAGTGCCCTCAGAACGAACTTTCGGTATAGTGAATAAGGCTCGGATAAGTAATTACTGAAGAATAACTTTGCTGTCCAGCAAAGTTGCCTACATTTGGTAAGATATTTACAAAAGCGTTTCAGGGCATGCGCATGCATTGCTCAAGGGTACAAAAGTTGCATTTGAACTTAGCACCTTTAGCTCTGTTCCTGCTGTGTATGTTTAATATTTATGGGAGATCCACCGAATAGTATTAAGTCCCGAATATGAGACAGAATCATCAGTGTTCTTCACCCAAAGACTCGCGGAGTGCCACCCACAGAAAGGAAGCCGTGTACTTGCTTAGAGCACATGAAACAAGCCAGGGCTTCTGAATGTTTATGTGTGTAAGGATCAGAGGCTCTCTGAGATTAGAGAGGGAAAGGCCACAGCTGAGCCGGGTACCGGTGCTAGCTGCACGGCACTTCCTGGGGGAGGCTGGGGGGCTCGCGGTCAGGGAACGCTGGGGCCCTGCCTAGTAAAAGCATCGCCCCCAGGCCACCCACTCCCCAAGCTCCTTGGCACAGCTGCGCCGCATTCCTGTGTGTGAAACCCCAGGCTGGTCCTCATCCTGGGGTCTGCGGGCTGCTCTTTGGCCGTCGGCAGGCCGATCCCAGGCATGCCTCCCTCACCACACGCCCCTCTACCCCCCACCACCCCTCCCATGCGTTCCACTGCAGCACTTTCAACTGGACGGTGCCTTTCCTGAGCTCCCTCGCCATTGTCGTCCTGTGTGCCACTACACTGCTCATCTACTTCATCCCTCTCAGATATATTGTGCTAGCTTGGGGTAAGTAGCTGCATTTAGCATTTAGCCATAAACATATAATATGCACACTTCCACATATACCGCTTTACTTATCTAATCCCTTATATTTTCATTCTTTTACATAATTACATATACATATACACTGTACATAAATATTAGTATTAAAATGATAAGAAAATAAAACTGAATGTTTAACTCATTTAACATAGTGTTCTGACAACATTTTTGCTCCTCTTCAACTGTCCATCGTCGAAAATATTTATTGAATAAGAAACTACTTAGTCATACAAGGGCAACAGGATATATGTGAAACTGTCACCTACAGCTGTGTTTCCAAACTCAGTTCTCGGGGACCCCTCCCAGCTCCCTGCCAGACAGTCCACATTTTTGCTCCCCCAAGGTAGCAAAAACTTGAACTGTCTGGGGGTCCCCAAGGACCGGGTTGAGAAACACTGATCTACAGTGCCAGCTATGGCTCCCATGTAGAAAAGATGTGGAATGAAGTGCATAAGTGACATTTTCCTGCTAATGACACAGATTAATAATTTGCGAAGAATATATTACTGTTCATTTTCTATATGCTCCAGCCACTGGAGTTGCATACAGTTCTGTGTAGCAGCAGATAAGCAAAGATCAAACACAAAGAGAAACAGGCACTGTCCACTCTGGCTCTGTTTGAACTCGCCGGCACTTTCTGTGGGGCAGAGCTGCATGTATGTCTAATAGTAATGTTTGCCTGAAGATGAGGCGGCTGATTTCAGAGAGGCCTTTGATGGCCGGTGATGTAGCTGGTGGTTGTGAGCCACACACAAAGTGCACTCATCCCCACTCCGGAGGCCCCGTAACTGCATCTGTCCTCGCCGGCAGGTGTGAATAAATTCACCAAGAAGCTGCGTGACCCGTACATGATCGATAACAACGAGCTGCTGGACTTCCTCTCCCGGGTGCCGTCTGACATACAAGTGGTAGGTGCACTTTCATCTCCTGTTAACATGTGCCGGCTGGGCTTCCCCATCAGTGTCCCCGTCTAATACTGCCTCTCCACAGGCTCTCATCATCTGCGGCAGCCTCACTGCCCCATTATTAGCAGGGACACTTTCTGGTTAAAAGTTCACCTTTGTGCTGACTCCCCTGTGATAAACATTCCTATTTTGAGGAACGGCAGAGAAGCTGTTGTTTGACTGATGTTTAAATGAATCTGTTTATTGAAAAAGATAACTTTTTTTGGACAGTTGGTGTTGATGGAGGTGTAATCAGCCGTAACGTAGCTGTGCAAATCTGCTCACCTTTGTTTTTTTCTACTTTTAGTCTCAAACGTAGAGGAGACCGGGGTCTATTGTTGAACAAACTTTTAACACATTTCATCAGCCAACCATCTCTCCACTTCTGCTAGCTTAAAGATCCAAGCAACAACTCTGATGCTTATGAAACATGTCATACTAAAAGTACACAGATTAGTGAGCAAACAGACATCAGATTCGATTCAGACCTCATCCCCGGTTTTCTGTATGTATGCAGCCTTGGATGCGGAGAGATTTGTTTGCAGAAATGTTATGTGGTGTGTCTGTGCAGGACAGGAAGTGCGGGAGAGCAGGGCACACAATCCCCGCTCGTGCCGCGTCGCTGTTCCCGTCAGGGGGAGTACCTCGCCGTGTCTTGTATTTTTCCCTCTTTGGCTGTAGCGTGTGTCCCGCTGCACCGGGGAAAACCGCGTTCTAATCCTGCAGCAACCTGCTGCCACATAAGCTTGGCCGGGCTGGCCTTTGATCGGCTGTGGGCAGCGACGTTTTGATCTTTACAAGGTCATAATCCCAGGCCCCAGAAGCTCTTCGGGGCTTTTACACGGCCATTACAGCGGCAGGTTGCCCACTCCAATTAGCACAAGGTGCCTTTCTACCCAGAGAAAGTCCCTCGCACACCTTGTTGTGGTGGAACAGCAGGTCGGATGGCTTTAAAACGGGCCTAATGAGAGGTGGCCGGGAGGCCATTGACACTCAACCTGTTCCCAGTGGTTAATTGGGGCCAGATTTGGGGCCTGATAGCCTGCCCCCCAGCCGCTGATGCGACAGGCTACTCCAGAAAGAGCCCCTCCACAGCTGAAAGCAGGACGCCTCCAGCTGAACCACTCAGCCCCCCGTCCGCCATGCCACCCCAGCCTGTTCCTGTTCCTGCCTCCCAAACTGTTGCTCCTCTTTTTAGGTTAACGCTCATGAGTAAGAGCTGTTCTGTTGGGAGCAGCCACTGCGAGGGGCTTTAAGTAGAAATTAAGCATCCTACCACAGATTGTCTCAGGCGTGCCCCCGGGTGCCGGGGTGATCTCTGTAGAAGACAAATGACAGGCTATTTCTAGGCCCCAAGTGGCTCACCCTGCCCACAGTGTCCTTCAGCTCCTCTGTCTGGGGTACAAGAGTGCCCCCCTCATTCTCACACATCCTGTGCGGGTCTTTTACAGTGTTAAAAATGATGATTTTTCCAGTGACTCTACACAAAGGGCAACCACACACATATTTTTTTTTTTCCTACTGCATCATAAATGCTTGTCTTTGTTGTGAATAATGTACGCACATCTAATCTTTAGTCCACTGTCTGTAGCTTAAATTGGCACAGCATTACTGTATAGATAAATTCTCTAAATATGTTCACATGCAAAGTGATTGATGTCAACAATCATTACAATGTCTGATAGTGTTCTGTCTGCAGTTAATCATTCAGTTGTTTTGAACTGCACTCGAAATATCAGTGAAAATGCATGATAGTTCAAATGATGGCCGTTTCTGGAACTAAGATATATAAGGTTTGTTTTGCTGCCTCCCTTAAAAGCAAGGCTAAGACTTAGCAGGTCAGGGAGAGGCATGCCCCTGGGCGTGGAGCTTTGGCCCTAGTGAAAATATTGCAAATGTATTGATCATAGTCTTTTCCTCAGTGCCAGTGTTCTCCACACAAGACTGTTGTAAACAAGCAGTTTCTATCCCCGAGTCAACAAGCCCCTGAAAACTTGCTGTAGAACTTTCTTAGTTTTCTCCCCCTCTCATGTTTTCACCTTGACATGCCTTTTCACTCCCGTCTGTGGGAGTTTTGGTACCTTTCGCTACCATTTAAAACCCATAATGCTAGCTTAGGAATCGCTGGAGAAGCGGCAGCTCCCCAACTCTTATTACACATACACAAACAGCATCGTATAGTATCATTAAGAATGTTCGCCTTTCATTTCCTTTATTTCTGCCTCCTCCTGCCACACAGCCCACTATAAACCGAGAACCCCCCCCCCCCCCCCCCCCCCCCCCCTCCCAGGAAGACAGCGAGAGCTCCGCACACCGAGTCCTGGGATGTCGGCTGACACCGCTAAACGCGGCGCTGTTGTGTGCGGCATGCCACCCGAGCTCTCTCTTCAAACAATGTTTTGTAGTTCGACTGTCAACATGGGGGGATGAAGGTGGAGCCTCTGAGCCGCCCTGGGTCTTTGCTCGCGCTCGCGTGCGGCTTCCCTCTCTGCCACCCACTTTCCCTCAAATTGCAATCACACTTTTCCGCTCCACTTCTGTCCTTCCTACCTTTTTATTTTAACTAGCCAGCCGTATTATTTTCTTTGGAACAGATTATTCTGCATTAAGAGAGGGCTGGGCGCACTTAGCCGTCTGGATGAGACGCTTGTCAGACGTAATGGAATCTCTGATGTGCTAAGGATTCTGCACCAGTGTATATCAAATGCTTGTCTTATTAAACTATTACTGCTGCTAGTAGTTGGAGTATTAGTATTATTTTCACGTTTTCCTGCTTTATCTGAAATGGGAATTCTTTGCATTTTGTTTTAGAGGAGTATAATTATAATAATCCTTTATTGGCCATTTGCACTAGTACAGGTACATAGGAGTTCCTGCTCTCCGTGACATGGGGGCCACTGCGCAGGGTCAGCCATGGTGCCGAGGGCCCATGGACATTCTGACTATTCTGTCGAGGCCGGGGCTCAAAACAGCAATTTTCCAATCATCGGCGCCGAGCCCCTCCCCACACTGAACGAACAAGCCAAAGCAATCATATTGGTTTCTTTCATCTATCGCCCATCGGATAACTGCTCGCAGAAGTCATTCTATGTACAAACTAACATATAAAAATAGATTTTCGACTGGTTCTTTTTTTGGAGAGTACCATTACCTGTACCTGAAGTGTAAGTTATGATTGACCCTAATTCATCAAGATTTCATTGGAACAGCACACGACAGTGCAGCGGACATTCTGGTTAGCTATTTGGCCAATTGGTATTACAGTAGTGTTCAGTAGAAAGAATTTATTTAGTATGGGCTGTATTAACATACACCCCACAGAGCTGTCTGGTATATGGAATCACACCTGGATTTTGGGGTAGTGATGCCCATTAGGTTATCATTCACTGAAGAATAGCTGGATATGGAAATGACATGGCGTTCTGTGAAACATAGTTTTGAATATGATGTATTCCAGAAAGCAACAATTTTCAAAATATTTCTGAAAAACAATTGCTTCCACAGTTGTCGTCGGTTGTGCTTTGTTGTACGCTTAGCTGGTTGTAGCATTTCCCCTTCATTCCTCCTTGCCTCGATTCCCACCCTCCCGCCCTCCCTTTCCACA
>JAODKM010000039.1:22932077-22944974 GCA_026780845.1 Petrocephalus sullivani
GGGACTGAGTGCACCCTAGGCGTGTATCGCCAGCTTACACCAAACAAATGCTGAATGTGGGACTGAGTGCACCCTAGGCGTGTATCGCCAGCTTACACCAAACAAATGCTGAATGTGGGACTGAGTGCACCCTAGGCGTGTATCGCCAGCTTACACCAAACAAATGCTGAAATTAGGACTGAGTGCACCCTAGGCGTGTATCGCCAGCTTACACCAAACAAATGCTGAGCAATGTAATCCAGGGAGTAGCATGGGACCCCACACTTTGAGTCGGCGTTAATGTCATCCGTAAACACATGTGTCACAGATCCATCTGACAGGGACGAGCGAATCTTGGCATCTCCTGCCATCAAGATCCTGGAAAACAAAACAAAGGGTATGTTTTTTAGGGAGATTAAACTAGAAGACATTCCAGTCCATTCTTCTAACCCACTAGTGCAGGGGTAGGAAATCTGATCCATGGAGAGCAGGTGTGGGTGCGGGTTTTTGGGATGACCTCTCATTCAGCCAATAATAAAGCATTGGTTGTCAGCTCCTGTCCTGGGGACCCAGTCTTATTGGCTGATTCAAAATTCATCTCAAATGCCCGCACCCACACCGGTTCTCCATGGATCAGGTTCCCTACCCCTGCACTAATGGATGCCTTGCAAACTGTAAAATTAACATCATAAGGAGTTCCCTGCCTCCCCCTATACCTCGGAGACCTGAGGAATATGTTATTTTAATTATGACTTTTCACACTTTATGTTGCACTGGGATTATTTACAGAGCAGTAATACCAAGTAAGGCTTTATCCTAGCTTGTAAATGATAAAAATGAACAATATACTAGAATAATTGCAGCATTGTCCTATAAGAGAGAGGGCGAGGAAACTCTCCTGAATGCTGAGAAGTAGCAAACAGAAATAAGGTCATGTCTACCGAACCTAGCTTCCTGTAAGACAGTGACCCGATTATCATAAATATCCAGGAAGTAGAGAGACATGAAAAATTAATTACATACTGTGTAGTTCCAGGTCAATATGCAGGCTTTAATCATGTTCCTTGTTTTTATGCAGATTCTCACAAAAAATTATATCAACCCACTAACATAATCACCGAAGTACCATATGACTTTAATAATGATATTGGTCAGTAATATATAATGATTTTTATACGAGTGCTTTAGGAAGAAAGAGTCTTACTTACACAGACATGTTCTGGGGGCAGAATGAAGAATGATTGGATCAGAACGATAACCAATCAGATTGCATAGGAGATCTAAGCAACTTGGGGAGGTAGGACCAGCACATCTACTTAGTTAGTCTGACATCTGACACATGATCTGATTGATTCTCTCTCTGAACCAATCATTTTTCATTTTGCCTTTGTGTAAGTGTTTCATTGTCTAAGAAAAACTTCCATGAGCGCAACAGGCAGGTGGCACTGAAGCCTGAATCCCACCCACGGCTCGGTGTGCCAATTGTGGCTCTAAACTGCCCATAGTGTGTAACTGCATAAGAGCATGGCATCCTGTTTAGGGTGTCCCCTGCCTGTCCCCTGCGACTATTGGGACAGGCTCTAAGCTCATCTTTCCAGGCAGCCCATCTATGATGCTAATTCAGAAAATGAAAATGCCAGCTTCATACTGCATTTCCATTAGTACCAATAAGCATTAGCAATTCGATAACAAAATCAGCTTCTCTCTGCAGCCGAGAAGGAGAATCTGACCGTCGGAAGATCTCTCTCCGCTTGTGGTTCTCAATGAGCAGGACAGCTCTCCAGTCCTGGAAGGCCCCGGAAACCCTTCCGCTGGCCACCCTTCTCCTCCACATTCGGTTGGGGCTGGTGGCCTCAGGAGTCTGGCTAAGGAAATCCAGCTCATAGGCCTCCTCCAGCAGCCACGCGCCATTCCTCACACTGTCTATCACATACTGTGGCGGGACAATCCACTTCCCTGAGAGACAGGCCACACAGTCAGATGAGAGAATGAGAGCCAGGCCCAGACCAGGCTAGTGGCCAGTGACTGCTTCTGCACTTCTGTTCTTTAGCTGAAAGAATCTAAATACTCTCACTGATTTAAAGGAGCCACAACAAATCTATGTTTAACACTAAGAAACATATTGAAGGACAACTCACCACCTGCACAAGCAGCCAGGAACTTCTCACTGGCCAGTGCACAACTGGCAATCACATGTGTACATGCACCATTATAGATCTGAAAGAGATACACGCCATCACCACATTTTTAAAAGAATTCAAAGCTATATTATATTTTTTTTCCTTATGCCAGTATGCAGAGTAATTCTAACTCGTATTTACAGAGAGTAATATTTATCAGATTTATGGTTCTGGGCAAGCAATCACACCGACTAAGAGCTACAGTGATGTTCATTGAAAGTACCAGAGCCTCTTATCACAAGTAATTAAATAACAATTATTTACAATCAATGTCAAATGAGCAATTGGTGTGAAAATAATAATAATGAAAAACTGGTGTATTACATAAGGAGACATCCACACGTACTAAAAGAGAACGTGATTGATTATCATTCTTGACACACCACAGCACAACAACCAATAGCATCCTCTGCATTTAACACTTGTGCGACATGGCAATGGGCAGCTAATTCAGTGTCGGAGGAGCAGGGCTTGGGGGCAGTACCTGGCTGGTAGGGGACCTTTGGATTACAAGCTTGCGTCTCTAACCATTAGACTACCACTGCCACTAATTAATATTATAATTCAAATTCTGTGGGCAGTAAATGTACAACGCCTATCACAGAGATATTTTCAAAGGCCATGACACAGTATCAGCATTTAATTTACAAGGTATTTAATAAGGGTTCATGCAATATGATTTCCTCATGTTAATAACCTCTCCTATACTGTGGGGAAAAAGGGAAGGGGGGAAAGGTTAAGAACTGTATAGTGCATTTTTGTGCTCAAGGGGTTTTAATCTGAAGACAGAGGGTGTACTGACTATAAAAGGAGGCAATTGAGGGCAGAGATAAAATTAAAGAGGCAAAAATATATTGAAGCATCAGAACCAATTAGGTCATTTTAAAAACCGAATCTCCAGCAGCTATTCATCTGAATAAAGTTGATGACAGCTGCATTCCAGACTTCTGAAGAGATTTTAAATTAAACTTACTGCTAATTAAGTCATTCTAAATATGACTGTCATTGCGAAAAGCAACTTCTATGCATTCGGAGAGGGCAGAGCGGAGAAGCTAAATTAGAGGTCTGAGAATAGCGGCGATGCGACAATCGTCCTGCGTGACCCAGTGCCACCTGGGGGGCCGCACAGGAGAGCTGGAAGGCACGGGGATTCGGGCATGGGGGGGCAGTGAGACGTAAGGAATACTCACGGAGCCACCGACATAGCCTCCGCCCAGCTTATCAATGCCACTCAGCAGGGTTCCTTTTATTTGCGGGTTTTTGATGCCAGTGATCTGGAAGGTGAATGCTGCCTCCACCATCCTAAGGCATGCAGCTGTCGGCAAAGTGGCTCGTTCTTCGGATGTCTGCTGCTACAGGAACTCTTTAGGTGGCATGGCTCTTTACGGACTGGCAACGGGAAATCAAGCACAACAACAATGAAAGCGAGCCCACGGAAACCGATTCGATTATCGCACTGATTTATAATCAGATTTAAGTCGTTTTAATTCAATACACGTTGAAATATGAACATTTGTACTGATACTGCTACTACAGCAATTCTCCTCTGCCTGGAAGCATGATTATTGTAAAAAAAGGCAGTAATCAATTCACGTTCCGCACCGCTACATACCTAGACACGGCTACATTCTGAAAACTTATTTACTTTGGGCCACTTCAGCCACGTGTCTTCAGCGCCAAATTTCAGAACGTCCGCATTGTTTGGCCGGTACCATTTACAAAGAACGCGGGGTTTCCAACTTCGCGGTACATTTGCTATCATTGACGAAGTGAGAAATCCGCAATTAGCGTAGTTCGTGTAAAAGCATTTCAGCGGCGATATAGGAAAAGAGCAATGGATAAAGATTTTAAATAAATTTAGGTACAAAATCCACCCCTGCCTTTTAACGCGAAGTAGGCATAAAATGGATTTAAGAGACTTCACTTCAGTTTTAGGGGGAAGTGCATAACAAAGTATTTTTCGGTATTGGAATCTTTGATTTTTTAACCCAAGACGCGTTATAATACATAAGTAAAACTGTTGTTTTTATCATTTTAGAGTAAAAATCGTACATTTCGCAGTTGTTTATTTAAATAAAAGTGTAATAAGGAGCGCTGCTGCCCCGTGCAATGGCGGAGTTGCGCCATTCGGGACAGCGGAAGTTGTCGGACGCTGCTTCCGGTTGGTTGTCATAGACGCTAATCTGGTTGAGCGTTTATTTGTTCTTAACGCCGCGGTTTTGCGGAGCGTGTTCGTCTGTCTGCGATCTCCTTTGGCGGTTAGTGTTCGCCAGGGTGCTGGTGTGTGAAAATCAGTCTCAAACGTTACTGGCTGACGTTACAAATCCCAATGTGGCAAATATTAGTAAGTGTGCTGACATTTCTTCAAGAATGACTTCTGATAAGTAATTAACCAGCTAACTTTACTCGATATCAAAATTAGCTTATTTATAGTGTTTTTTTACTATACTAATTTTAGCATCGTTTCATCAGTAACTAACTAGCTAAATTCCTTGTCCACTAGAGATGTATCATGAGAGCAGTATTGTAATAAAAAAATGAAAAGCATTACTTTTGTTTTGGACATTTGAACTCGACGTGAAATCCCACTGTATAGATTAGTCGAGTCCGTAAAATAAATGTAGATTTCAATAGCTAAACTGCTTTCGATAAAATGGATGAACTCATGACTTGTACATCTTCGTGACTTTTTCTGTTGTTGTTTTTTTTCCAGAAAGAATTATCAAAATTTTACATTTAATTTAACCTTGCAAAACAAAAAAAAGTAAAGCTAACGACTAATAGAGCACTCGACATTGTAATTGCGTGGGTGTGTATCAAATAAATTGATTAAATTAAACTTAGGAGTGGTAGTACATGACTAATGATTGTACGTACATAGTATTGACATTGACAGTTGTTCTATAATTGATACATATAGCTGGTTATTTTTAATTGAAAGACTTATGATGAATCAATGTGGTTGCAATAATAAGACTAAGAATAATAATAATGGTTGTTGTTGTTGCTGTTTTTGTTACTACTTGGTGTATTCTGTTGAAGATTGGATGTTTGACCAGTGTTATATTGTTTCCCTGCTGGTAATCTGATCTAAAGACATGAAATTAGGTGAACTGATTTCTCCAAGTTACTTGTAGAATGCGAGTGCATGTGAACTGTGATGTACTGGCATCCCCTCCAGAATGTTCCTCTGCCTTGGCCCTGTGCTGCCTGGGACACACATCACCCCCATATTGGTTATGTGGATAGAATGTGAATAGTTTATTATTACACAGATTTGTTATCGTTTGCATTTAATTTATGACACAAAAGCTCACCCGGAATAAAAGCCCTTTTTTGAATCGTTTGCCTTTGGATTATCTAAGAGTGATGTCTGTTGTATATTTTATCATTGGCTGTCTTATGACGGTGCCTCATGACTTTTAACATTCAAGCTATTCTAATTATGTCCCTTTAGGAATTTCCATTCGCACTTTATTGTTGTCATTTATAATTGTGTTAAGACAGTATTGTGACATTTTTTACATCTTCGTCTTCTCAGCTTCTCATAACTTTTTCATGGGTTTTAATAGTTTTCTTCAAGGAAGGATCTAAACATACATCTTGTGGACAGTATAGATTATTCACTACACGAATGCAGTATGTATTATGCTTATTATAACCTGATCCAGCTGGTGTAATTATTTTATTAAAAGATTGTATAGTATAATAGTAGATTGTATAGATTGTATAATAGTTTATAACTTATTTTTTTCCTTAAGCAATATATTGTTATGAATAATGGTGTTAACAGTCTTAAAATTGTGTTGCAGAAATGTACAAAACTGACAGAATTTGCTAAAAGCAATTAAAAATTCCACTGTCATTGTGTGAAAATACTGTGCACTGTAAGTGATGGTCCTTGTGCGCACATATTTGCTTCCAACACTTCGTTAATACGAGCGTAGTGGCGCATTTAAGGAAATCAGTCAAAAACATGATGTCAGTCAAAAACATGATGAGATCATGACGATATAAAAATTTGAATTCCTTCTATCATGAACAACCACTGTGCGTTTCCTTTACTGTTGCCCTAAAAATATATAAGCATATCATACTTTTACTACAGATGAATCCTACTACTTTGAGAGATTAAAGAATTTAACTCAAGTTTTTCCTAACTTTATCCCTCTGGAGCAGTACTGAGAAAAATAATTTACACTGTAAGACTTTATTTAGGCCATTTAATCCTAATTAGGATCAATAGTCCCACAACCTGAACCTGGCACTTGGAATGCCTACACATCTGTACTGTGACTCTTGCTGCACCTCCCTGTATAATGTTGGCTTTCCAGTCCCACAATTGAGAATTGACACATCTCAAGAAGTCACTGTTTGAGCTCTTCTATAAATAGAGCAAAGAACCAGCCGAGCCAAAATAATAAAATACTGGCTTAACTATAGAGATTGTCAAGTGGGAAAATAATATTTGTCCAGCTGGACAGCTTCCTTTTGTGCAGAGTAAATGAATGTTGAGATTCTGTCATGAGTTGAAGGCTCCTGTGTCAGGAAGGTACTGCAAACTGTTTCTAGTCTGACAAGAATTATTAAAATGAGGTGAGATGAAGGAACAGGAAGTGAGAGAAAGCGAAATTGACATTGACATTCTCCATTATATTCCACTTGACTCAAGATGACTGTGTTGATATCATAGATCCCAAATACTGGATTTACTGTTAGGATATGTTAAATGTGAGGTGCTCACATCTGCACAGGGCAGAGATTGTCTATTTAAAATGAGAGTGAACACCCTTCTTTTGTTAACACATTGCAGTAGTGCCGTGTTTAATGCAGAACCTATGCATTTATTATCAGGGCCGCTGCAGATTGTACAGTACTTCATCTTCTGAAAAATAACAATAAGCTGGAATGTATTTATTACATGTGACAATCGCCACTGTTTCAGTAAAAGCGACTGGTGCCATTGATTTATTACTTCTGATGGCATCTTGTTTTATATGTTATGTGCTGCATGCAATTCTCAAAATGTGTTTCCTCAGCAGTTAGTCTGATCAGTATGGCACCTGATTGATGTCAGCCTTTCTTTTATGCAGCCCTTCACATGTTTTCTACATAAGCATTTTTCCCTCTTACTCCTACAACCAGGTATCTTGCGTCTGACGGACATGGAAGGGCAGTGGGAATTCTGTCGAGACCGCGCCTTTCCGGACTGTGTCAGTTCTGTGGTGCCAAGACACTTGGATGTTCAGCAGCTGCTTCACGACACCGAGGAGAAGCTGAAGCTCAATGCCTGCTGGTCAGTGTTTGTCTTCCGGCGCTCGCGAGCTCGTTCCTGCCCTGCTTTTGTCTGTGTGGGCTGGCCATGGTTTATGGGGTTGCATGGTGGTGCAGTGGTTAACACCGTTGCCTCACACTTGCGGGGCCAGGGTTCGAGTCTCTGCCGTGGTTGCGTGTGTGTGGAGTTTGCTTGTTCTCCCTGTGTCATTGGGGGGTTCCTCTGGTTCTCCTCACAGGCCAAAAACATACTGAGGTTAATTAGAGTTGCCAAAGTGCCTGTAGGTGTGTGAGTGTGCCTGTGACGGGCTGGTGCCTGTAATCTTGCACAGGCTTCAGACCCCCCATGACCCTGAATAGGACAAGTGGTTTTGGATAATGGAGGGACGGATGGATGGCCTTCTTTTGGTGTCCATGGGTGACATGTTAGCGCTTACATCAAGAGAGAACTGCTCTGTAGTCTTTCTTCTGTCCAGGGATGGAGGAATGTCTAATGTAGCAACAGCTTTAACGTTGTAACCTTCTTGGCCATGTTGGGTCTAATGCTTTGGTACATTTAACAAAAATGCATTAATAAACATGGATATTTATTATTGAATATTGGACCCAGGATGGGATGTCAGTAGAAAAGACTATATATGATATATGATAAAGATGACACTTCATTGATCCCAGAGAATAATTCTTTGTGCATACAGTGGCAAGTGTATAGCGTGAAACAAATTTACAAACAAAAATTTACACAAACAGAATATCTGTGTGGATTATGTTTATATTACATTGACACCAAATGTCCCCTCAATGTGTTAAGAACCTGATATTTTGACATTGTTGGGACCATTTTTCAGGTCCCCACAAATATCTGTGAATGCAATCTAAAAACTAAAAATGCCAAAAGTCTCGCATTTTGTTTGGTTATTTATTTTTAAGGCTAGGGCTTTGTAGGAGTTAAGGCTGTCATAATGGGATTAGAGAATCCCCACAAACATATAATTACAAATGTGTGTGTGTGTGTGTGTGTGTATGTGTTTGTGTATATTTTAGTGTGTGCAGTTTAAAGACAGCTAACTTGACTTTAACGGTGATGCTTCCCTGGCATGTCCTGGCTGGGGGTGGGGAGTGGCATGTCTGGAGGAGTGCCTGATGGCAGCAGGCAGGAAGGATCCCCAGTAGGGCTTCGTAGCTCAGCATGGTGGAATGAACCAGTGGCTATAGGTGCTTCAGGATAGCGCCTATAACCATAGGCAGAATTCCTTATAATGTTGGCCAGCTTTGCCACCACCCCACTACTCTTGTCTGCCTCCAGTGGGCCCACGGTCAGTGCTGTGATGGAGCCGGCCTTCCTGCATTTCTCCAGGTATTCGGCATTCCCTGTACTGATGCTGCTTCCTCGCAGGCAACAGCATAGAAAAGCACACCGGCCCCTATGGACTGGTAAAATCACCTCGGCTGCTCGCTGCACACATCAAAAGAGCCGAGCCTGCTCAGAAAGTCGGGTCGGTGTTTCTGGTCCGACGCCGCTGAGCCGCCTGCCCGGTCCCGCCTGCCCGGTCCCGCCTGCTAGTCAGGTGGGCCCTCTGTTCCACCTCCACATGTTCCCGCTGTTGTCTGCTCTCAGGGGCTCCTTGTCCACCACCATATATTGTATGTAATAGAATATTCATTAAATACACTGGAGAATGGATATACTTTTTAAGCAATGTTTTGGTAGGGCACATTATTTTATATGCAACTATATTCCACGTTTATTAAATGGTCGTCTTGGTCGATATTCAGTCGGCTCCTCCTCCTTTTGTATTTCAGGTGATAGTGGGTTTTAGTTTTATTAGACGCTGTAGTAGAGAGATGCTGCAGATTGTATGAAGACCTTCAGTTTGTATTATGCTCAAGACCAGCTCATATTGAAACTAGTACTTAATTTAGCCATGGAACCACTCCTCCTGGATGATTTGAGAGGAAATTCAGAGTTACACAGAGCATAGAAGCTCAGGCTGGGCACAGTGGAGATGGTAGTGATTATGATGGTTTCATTCTCTTCTGAGAGGGATCCAGAAATCTATATTTCCCATGCTTTTATCCTTTGTGCTGTTCTAGGACCAAGGACAGACAATGAGGTGCACAGTAAATGCAGAGCATGAGCAAAGCCACTTACTCCAGTGCCATTAGTGCTGTTTTTCGTCCTTTTGAAAATGGAAAAGTAATAATTGAAGAGCCACATCTTGAAATGAAGCTAGGATGGGTAATTCAAGGATGATTACAGAGGGCTGACATATTTTCTGCCTTCTAAGCATTGAAGGGTATTCTGTGTTCTTAGAGATGGGAAAAAGATAATCATTATGAGAAGAAAGACTTCTGTAATGGAAAACTGTGCCAAAAATAAAGCAACATTCAGGGACAATGGGCAGGGATGCTTTGAGTTCGTTTCAGTGCGTCTGCATTTTTTGTCAGGCGTATACTGCTGGGGCACTCTTACCCCTCCAGGGTGGGCCCTAAAAATGCACCTGCTTCCTAATCTACTTATCAGTGTCTGGGACAAATTACAGGGAAGAGAAAGAGGAAGGGGAGGGATAAAAAAAAGCAATGCCCCATTAAGGGTTTAGCTTATTTATGGGTCACAGTTTTTTGGCATGCGCCCAGTCTCAGATATCAGAGATTTGCCTAAGAGCGGCTTCCTAATTGGAGGAGATTAAGACAGACTGACAAGGACCCAGCCTGTCCAAATTGAAATGCCCTGATCCGCTAGGTTTCATCAAACCGGACACTTCTGGGGGCCACCAGGAAAAAAGGGGCCATAATGAAGTGTCATCGGGGTTATGGGACGTGAAGACAAGGCTTTGGATTTCGGCAGGCTAGGAAATGGCTGACAGCAGATAACTGCTGCCGCTTGCCAATCTCTCTTATGCTCTGGCCGTGGTGAGCATCTCCAGAAATATCCTCCATCCCTTTAGTGGTCCGAGGGGAGAATAAGTAGGCCACAGACAGGCGGGGGGGGATCTCTTTCTAGCCCACTCATTCATTGCTCCCCCACGGAAGGGGGGCCCTTTAATACCCGGGGGATATTTGTTTCCTGGCGGTTCATTTCGAGCCCACTGAAGCCAGGCCTTATTTGAAAGGGCTCCCTTCCACACTCTTCCCGGAGCGCGGCAGCCCTGCCAGCCCACCCACGCTAAATTAATTTTGACAAGGAACTTAAGATAACGTCAAAGCACCGGCTAATCAGCAGATTGGGTTTCTGTAAGTCACGGGCCTGTGAAATGTGCCATCGTTTCAAATAAAAGCTTCTTGTAGGCTTTTTTTTGGGGAGGGGGGCACCGTGTCGTGTCTTTTTGGAAAACAGTTGAATTTCATTTGGGAATGATTGGCATGCTCGGGAGTGAGCTGCAGCAGGTATAGAAATCTTTTTACTGCTTTTTCTGTCGTCTTTTTTATTTGGGTTTAACTTTTTAGCCCCCTGTGCTCCACATCCCCACCCCCCACCCCCCCAAACAGGCTTTTGTTGCTCTTGGCTCTCTGAGGTCTGCAGTGTCAAATGTTCATGTTCTGCAGAGCTGCTAGTTTTTCCTCTTTTTCATTTTCCCGCTCTGTGGAGTAAAAGTCGTCCGGGTGCCGCTAATCCAGCAGGAGTGTTGATTAATCTGCAAGCAGCTCGCACACATCTGGGAGCAAAGGTCGGCCGACTTCAGGATATTGGCGGACGGCCCCCGACAGTCCATCAAACCCAAGCCGGCTTCCTGGCTCTAGATTTGAAATTCATTCAGTCCGTAAATCTGGTGACACGACATCAGCGTTGGAAGGAACATCAATGGAATAAAAATAATGTAAAAATTAAGTGCATTTAAAATTTCTGCCCATGAATAAATTAATAATATTTCTTATGGCGGTGGTGCCACTGTTTCATTTCACATTCTACTCATATTAATTGCTGTCCTGGGAAATAGTTGGCATCTGGTCTTAGATGATGCCCACTTTGCACTAACTCTCCCCATGGAGCCCCAGCTCTGAGCTGACACTGACCAACAGCTCGCTGTGATGTGATGCTTCTCATTACTGGCATTTCTGCGGTGCGAGTGCTGTGAAGTGACAGAAGAATTCTGTGTTTGAAAACACTTTGTACTAAGCGAACATCTTTAGGGATAAATGGGCACTCTTTGTTACGTGTAACCGGAGATGGCTGCACAGATGGAAGATCATTGAGGATCTGCTGTTTGAGCAGAGTCCATGGGTGGTTCCCAAATCATCTCTGGTAATGCACAAATTATCCTTAATAAGAGACGTTAAACATGTCGGCCGTTCTGCTTTAAGTTCCCGAATTTTTAGAGAGGCTTTTTTTGGCAATATTCCATGAACATTAACATCTGTTCATCCAGCTTCCAGCCACTTATATCAGGGTCACAGGGGATTAATAATAACATGCAAAATGGAATCAGTAAGTGTGTGAAAATTTGCCTTTTGTGGTATTGGTACTGCTTACTGCTGATTTATTTGGAGGGAGAAAGCCATATTCAGGTACATGTGTATTTCAAACTGCATGCAGTAATTTGTCTGTTTATAGATGTGAAGAATTACACTTTTTTGTTATGGGAAATAAAAAGCTCTACAGATATGTGACAGGCCTAGCCATACAGATTTGTTCATTGAAGTTTTCCACACTAAATATTCCACAGGAATATTCTTGTTGTCCAGCAATATCACAAAAATAACTCCCTGCACAATAGTTCTTCTGCCCAAAAAAGAACTGGAAAATGTATAGCACAGCGAGATATAAAAATGCTTGTAAACAATAAAGTTATGCAATTTAGCAGATGTTTTTGTCCTAAGCAGCGTAGAAGTGAGGAAAGTTTTTTTTTTTGGGTCGGACAGCATCCCTGGAGCAATTCCATTTTATTCATTTAGATGACAGTTTTATCCTAAGCGACATACAGCTTTGAGGAATCAGGATCACACAGTCCCTGGGCACTGCTTAGGGGCCCAGTGGTGAAACCAGTCTGCCAGCACTGGGATGGGAATCCATGGCCAGCTGATCACAGGCATGGTGTCCTAACCCACTGAGCGTCGCAGCATTCCAGTTTGGGATAAGGATCGTGATCTAGGGCCCAGAAGGTGATATTGTGACCCTGCCAGCCACGGGACTTGCACCCATGTCATTGCAGATGCTGGCACAGATCCCTGTCCTGCCGTGCTGCACACCTCCTGCTGGCTGCACATGGTGGCTCTGAGATAGTTGGGTTAATGTCCTCTGAGCTGCATGGGGTTAGGAACATGGAGACCGAAAGCATTGAACCAACGAATGTCTGATGTGCTCAGTTGTGCATCTCTGTGCTTGGGGGTCCTTGTCACCCGAACCAGCTCTCTTCGGGGAGCTTGGGGCACATTACAGTACAGAGTGGTGTACAAACATGGGGCACATTATAGTACAGAGTGGTGTACAAACATGGGGCACATTATAGTACAGAGTGGTGTACAA
>JAODKM010000039.1:22945074-22990934 GCA_026780845.1 Petrocephalus sullivani
ACAAGCATGGGGCACATTATAGTACAGAGTGGTGTACAAACATGGGGCACATTATAGTACAGAGTGGTGTACAAACACTGTTAGTGCGCTCAGTTGCTTTTAATCACTAGCATCATTTTTAGGTATAACGCTTTTTTCTTAAGACGACAGCAAGCAGGGATTCACTTTGGTTTAATTGCTTGTCATTAAAACATCGGTGTGGTTGCAGCTAGAGTTGTAAGCATGAAGCATGGCCTGCATGGCAGCCTGAGACAGACTCGCATTGATGCAGTATCACTGAGCAGTTTACATGCACTGGGAGCTACTAAACATTTCTGACTCGATATGTCATTTTTCATTTGTCACACAGATGGGAGACAGAATTACTGGTGCGGCCTTTTAATGTGGGAGGCCCGCCAGTGGAGTGGTGATGATAGACACGCGTCACTCAGAGCCGTGGCTGGGTCTCGCACACTCACACCAGTCCCCCAGCGGCCAGTCGGAGTCACAATATATTGATATCTCTGTCCATTACCGGTGACAGAGCTGCTCTGCACTAGGAGCCTGGAGGGCTACCAGAGGCCTTGCTCACTGTTGTGTTTCCCCTCCAGCATCGAACAGAGCCTGAGGGAGCTGCAGGGGAAGCTGGGTGATGCGCGGGCTGGGGATGGCGCTGCCCACGGCCTCCAGTGGCTCAGCCCAGGCTGCCTCAGCCAGAGGAGGCCTGTCAGCACGGGACACCAGGAGCTGCTGGACTTCCTCCGGGCCCTGGTAAGCAGCCTGTGTCTGCACTGCTGCCCCTGGCGGCACATACTGTACAGCTTATTGCGGCAGCAAATGCCATCGGAGTGCTCTGCAGACCTACTCCTTATTAGTAAGCTTGGCTTGTTTTTGCGAAATAACAAGTTACAAATAGTCATAGCATTACTATAATTAAGATTTTCAGTTTCAGATAATAATAATAATAATAATAATAATTATTATTATTTTTATCATTATCATCATTACTACTACTACTACTACCACTACTGATAATAATAATAATAATAATAATAATAATAATAGTAGTAGCAGTAGTAAGAATCAACATTATTGTATTGCATTGTATTGTAGTGGTATATGCTGATTAAATATTTTGACATTCTTTAAAATTTTTCTTTTGTGAACCTCAGAGGTGTGTTGGGAGAACTGAATTTTAGCTTAATTACCACGAAAGCGGAGAAATCTCATCTGCATTTCAGTGCAGTGGAGTAATGCCGTGCATATGCAGTGATTTGGTCATTAGCCACTTAGTAGACTGGCAAATTATGGGCTATCCTATTTCATGCCATGAGGAGAACCTGTCCAATCACATACATGTCACAGTCATTTCTTATAAGACCCAGAGCAGTGATTGCAAATGAACAGCATACAGTTCAGAGTATTATCGTAATTATCTTAGCACAGTATTAGTATTATTTAGAGTTATTTAGCAAGATGCAGCCATTGCACTGGCCTGTTCCATCAGTTCCTACATTAATGATTTCATTTTTCTGTATAGTGCCTTATGGCAATAATTCAGTTTTAGCTAATTGATTACGTTTCAGGTTAACAACATTTTAATTACAAAAGAACAAGTGAATTACTGAACAATCTGCATTTTGGATGCTGTGCATTTCCGCTTTTTATTACTAATACTGTGCAATGCTGTGGTCTGTCACTTCCAGAGCGGTGGGCTGGACTCTAACCCCAGCTCTGGGTGTTTGTGGAGTCTCTCTCTCTGCATGGTTCCCGCTTGTAATGCAAGCAGTCACAGTTTAGGTGGATTGGTGCCCTGTGATAGTCTGTGCATAGTCCTCATGGTTTCCTGGGATAAACACTGCCACCTTTTACTGTGTAAGACGATACAGAAAACGAACAGATAGACAGATAGAGTTGTTTTTCTGCTGTAAAGCTCCTGCAACTCAGTGCAGACGGCTAGGTCATGGGTTCTGATCCCCTTGAGCGCACAGAAATTCAAACCCTTCTCTGGACTGTAATTCCCTTTGGACAAAAGTGTCAGATTAGGGAGAAAATGTAAATGATTGTAGATATTAGCAGTCACATTTCAGATATGATTAGGTGTATTTTATTATTATGTTTGTTATATAAATATAATTATATGTAATGAAATTATATCCTAACATCAATAATGTACGTTAATCATTAAGTTGTTAACATGTTAACTTTGATGAACATGGAGAAAAATTTCTTCACACAGTCAGTAAGGTGGCAAGCCTTTGATGCCAGTTTTTGATTCTTGCAATTACCACTTCCGGCAGAAGCATGACGAGACTAATGAACGCAACTCTGGCTGTGATTGCATTGTTTTGCATTTGCACACTCTTGTGCATTTGCACACTCTTGTGTTCCAGGGAGCGTGGAACACTGGGCCAGTGAATATTCATTCTGTAAAGTTGGAAAACACAATGCACCGTTAGAATGGATACTATATAAATGTATGCACTCTCACTGTACGTGGTGCTGGACGTGATTGCGATTGAGGCCTCAGCACACATCCTCCGGGGTTCACCTTTCCACTGGCTGTCATAGCAATATTTCTTCCGCAGCAACAGTATCTAAGGACGGAAGAAGAAGGCCGAGAGGAGGCGGTCCTGCGCACGCTGCGGAGCATCTCCTCTCAGTGCGGGGTGGCCTTTCCCAGCGCGGTGCCTTTGGCCTCCCAGCATCGCACGGCCCCCTGTTTCCCGGTGCACGTGGTGCGAGACGAGGCCGCACTGGACGTGCAGGAGGCCTGGGAGGACATCCGCGTCCTGCTGCGGCGCCACCTATTGGATAAGCTGCATGGTGCAGATGGGGGCCGAGGCGCAGAGGGCCGCATCCGGATCGCGCGACGCGTCCGCTGCTTCGAGCAGCTCCTTTTCCTTTACCCAGAGACGGAGGTCCTGTCCCGCTATCAGAACCTTCAGGTTAAAGCCGTGCAGGACCTCCTGCACGGTAGCCGGCCCTGCAGCTTTGAGCGGTTGGCTGACAGCCTGCATACTGCTGCTCCCACGCTGTGCGGTATGGTCGCCATGGACCTGCACACCATGAGCTGCGTAGTGGAGCCCAGCACCATTATAGCTTTCATCAACCAAGTCTACCTGAATACCATTTCTCAAGAGCTCCTTGTCCTCGTGGAGGAGTGCTGTGCAAACGCAGCGAGAGACGCCGCTGCACACAGCAGCAAACCTGGCGGGAGGGGCAGCTCCAAGGCCAAAGCCCAAGCCTGTGAGTCACCTGCTTTTTTCCTTAATTTTTCCTGTAACACTATTTGTCATATAATAATATCGTTGTTAAAACATTCGATGTTTGTGGGGAAAAAGATTTTTTAAGCCTTTTAAAAGCACTGTAAATGAATTATACATCAAACATATTCAGATTGTGTGTGACATATACACTGTATGAACAAATTGCGACACGTGGCCATTACACCTACAGGAACTTTTAGGACATCCCATTCTAAATCCCATATGGAGCTGGTCCCCCCTTTGCAGCTATAACAGCTGCCACTTTTATTAGAAGCCTTTCCACAAGATTTTGGAATGTGTCTGTGGGAATTTTTGCCCATTGATCCAGTAGAGCATTTGTGAGGTCTGGCACTGATGTTGGATGTTAGGGATGCTCGATTATGGAAAAAATCATAATCACGGTTATTTTGGTCAATATTGAAATCACGATTATTTAACACGATTACTCATATTGCTCATTGACTATGGAAACACATTGTTTTTACTGCACATAAAAAAGCAAATGAAATTTTCACTGATACCTTCCTGTTGAACTTTCCCTTAAAATAACTGTAAGTATAATAAATCAGCAATGTAGCACAGCACATCTCTTGAAACAAATAAAGTACTAAATAAAAAATATATATATAAATAAAATATGGAAAATATAAAAAAAATTACTAAATAATTACGCTGCACTACAGAGTGCATCTGTGTTGCGAAGGACGTTGATGCAGGTTTGCTGCTTTGCCTTTTCTCTTTCTGTATCAGTTGATCATAAATCTGTCGGTTTTCGAATTTTAGGTGGCTAAAGAGAATCGCCGTGTTGCTGAATGGCGCAGATACAACCCCCGAGTAGCAAAGCTTGCGCATAATGTTTTCAATCCGTCTGTTTCTTCAAATCCAAAGTGTTCCCGTGCCAGTGAACATACTTTACTTTTCTTGCTGACTAAACACTTCTGCTCCTCTCCTCCTCCTGCCATCTTTACTCCCGCTGACATTTTAAAACCCCGCCACCAGAATACACATCCGGCAGGGGCGGAAATGCGCATGCGTGCCTCATTCGGAACGCAAGGCAAAAAATAAGAGCGCATCGCGGCAAAATGATTTAATTTTTTTTGTAAATTACATTGTTTTTGTGATCGTTTGGAGCCAGAATCAAAATCGAAATAAAAATCCGATTAAGTGCACAGCCTTATTGGATGTGAAGGCCTGGCTCGCAATCTCTATTCTAGTTCATCCCAAAGGTGTTTGATGGGGTTGGGGGGGTCAGGGCTCTGTGGGGGGCAGTCACCACACCAAACTCCAAACACCCAAACATGTCTTTATGGACCTTGCTTTGTACACAGGGACACAGTCATGCTGGAACAGAAAAGGGCCTTCCCCAAACTGTTCCCACAAAGTCTGAGACATAGCCAAAATGTCTAGGTGTGCTGAAGCATTAAGAATTCCCTTCTCTGGAACTAAGGGGCCCCTGAAAAACAGCCCCATACCATCATCCCTCCTCCACCAAACATTATATTTGGCACAGTGCAGTCAGGTAGGTAACGTTCTCCTGGCATCTGCCACACCCAAATTCCTCCTTCAGACTGCCAGACAGAGAAACGTGAATCATCACTCCAGTGCTCCAGAGTCCAATGGCGGTGTGTTTGACATCCATCTGACGCTTGGTGATGTGAGACTTGAATGCAGCCATGGAAGCCCATTCCATGAAGCTCCCATGCTGGGGTTAATGCTAGAGGAAGTTGTGTCATTGAGTTAAAAGAGTGTTAGCGACTTTACGCACAATGCAGTTCAGCACTCTGTGACCCCACTCTGTTACTTTATGCGGTCTGCCATTTTGTGGCTGAGTTTCTGTTGTTCCTAATCGCTTTGACTTCGCAATAATATCAGACTGTGGAATATCTAGCAGCGAAGAAACTTCACAGATTGACTTATTGCAAAGGAGGAATCCTATGATAGTAACATGCTTGAATTCACTGAACTATTCAGAACAACCCATTCTTTCATAAATGTTTGTAAACCAGACCTCCTGGCTACGTGTGGAAATGGGTCTCAATCTAACACCTAAATTCATTGATTAAGAGGTGTGTCCTAGTACTAGTATAGCATATGTGTAGCTTTGCAATTGGCTTGGTAAATGAGAGCATGTCTTACCTCCTCTTGAGCTGTGCTTGTTCCCTTTGCATGCGGCTCACCCTGCTCTGCCTTCTTGATTGACTGGCCTCTTTCAAGCTGCTTGAAGTGAAACTCTACAAACTCAAATTAGGCGTGTTTACCTTCCTGAGTATCATACAGAATAAAACCCGCCCTCTCTGTGGGAGAGGATACAGAACTGAAAGAGGTCTGATTTTTCTCACACCTGTTATTCTTCGAAATACATGAGCATTTCCCACCATCCCAACACGAGTTGGCTTTTTTTTTGGGGGGGGGGGGGGGGGGTTAAAGCGATTGGCCTTCTGTTCATATAGTGGTTTGTGGCATGTGAGAGCATTAGTGGAAGTGGACTGAAGACAGGGAGTCCTCCAAGATGCTTTAGTCACCTCCTTCCTTAGGATTCTGCTTGATACAAAGTTCTGCCTCTGGAATCAGTTTCTTTAGCCAGGCTGGGTCAGTAGGTTAGAGTGGCCATCTGGATGCCCTTTGCACTTAGATTTTGCCTTTACCCAGCTCATACACACCGTTGGATTATTGTCCTGTGTACTATTTCCACTTTTTCTGAGGAAGCAAATTTTATGATCAAAGGGAAAGAAAAGTTTAAATTTGCAAGTAAGTACTGTGGGTAGGTTTTGTGAGTTACACTGTCAACAAGGTGATAGATCGTTTCAGTGTAGGCCTATTTTTACTTAGAAATGGAATTTCACTTTAAAATGATAAATAATGATAATGATAAATTCTCTCTAGTGTTTTAACTTCCTGTTTATTTCATGTACGTGCTTTGAAAAAATGGCACTGAGATGAGTTATCCCAGAATGCCCCCCACACCACACACACACAGACACACGCACCTCAGGGAATATACTTCTGGGGATCTGATCCTGTCAGGCCAGTGGACCGTTTAACAGTTTCCATATAGAGCTGCGGCAGCTGGTACACTTCTCAACCCCACTGTCTGGAAAGAAAACATTGACACTGTTCCAGCCCAGCTGTGACCGCATGCTCTGTTTTTCCCTCTTTCTCTGTCACTTCTTTCAGCTACTTTCTTCCTTTCCCTCTGAGGCAAGTTAAACCTGACAGTACTTAGTATGTGTTCGTTACCTGGCTATGAACAATCCCAAGTAATATGATATTGGCCAAATTGCAAAATATTACCTCTTTCTGTTTTTTCGTATCTAATATAGAAATTAATTTATTCGACCACAGGTTCTATAAAAATGCTAATTTTGTCCTTCATATAGCGAAATTACCTTTACCTACCAACTGTGTTAAAAAATTTCAGTTACTCTCAGCATTAGATGTTTATTATACAGTATCGGATGGTTTATTACAAATTTACACAAATTTGTATCTGACGGATATTTAAGAGCATAGTATGTATAGTGTATTTGATTCACCGGTGCTGTTGGCTTTGGCAAATCTTGAGATATAATCTGCTATTAGGAGACAGAAACAGTCTAACATTCCCCGGAGTCCCTGGCAAATATGCATAGTATTCCGGTCTTGTTGGCAATGTAGTAAATGAGCAGATTTATTGAGAATAAAATTTAATATTGGACAGAAGTTGAAACAGCTGAAATATGTTTTTATTATGAATTGCTGTGCTTTCAATTTGCCTACAGGCTGACATTGTTCTGTAATTGCTTTAGACCGATTTAATAAACTCCATCACCTTCCCACACAGTGCCCCTCTTTGTTGAATACACTACTGTAAAATTGCACCCGCCAACTATTAAGCGCTGAGGGTACTTCACTTTAAGAGATGTAGGTTCCAGTGGCTGCTGGGAATGCGTGAGGCTCAGGAATAGTGTTTGTTAAAATTTGATAAGTGGCGCTCTTTAACTAGATTGCATGTTTCATGAGTACGCGCACATTATGAATTGTGCCGTGCTAGTGCATGCATTTATTTAATATCCACAGTTTAACAAGTGAATATTCACAGCACTAGGCCACACATGGGTATTGCCGGTTCTCATTTAGCGGGGAAGGGCCTTTATTCTAGACTTGGTATTTGTTAATATAGTTCTCCTGCTTAGTCCAAGGTCCAGAGTAAAGTTCGATAGGATTTTTCTTCTTTGTTTTGCCTTAGTTCACCTGAGCTTACGTGTATTTCCAGTGCAGTGAAATATCCAAAAGTGGTATCTTTTTGGTCGGGACACTGGCTCTGAATCACTCTGAATGTAACCAGTAAATGTTTCACCTCCCCCTCCAGAACTGGCCAATAAAACCCGAATGGCTGGTCTCCCCCGATCAGGCCGCAGGGTTTTGGTGAACTAGCAGTGGATGCTGCCTCATTGAGTGGCCAGCCATGATCCATAGCATTTCTGCTTTTATTCTTTAATGTAACTGTAAGTATATATTCCCGCCTTGAAGCAATAGGTCACTAAATGTATAATTTGCAGTTAAATACTGGCATAAAAAGTATACAACTTAAAATCATTCCCCCTCCTTCTATTACATTTTCATGACTGCTTTGAACATCAGAGATGGTGTGGAAGGGAGGGCACTTTATTCCAAAGGACGACTCCCTGGGGCGTTGTGGTTAGCATCTGCATCTAAGTGGATATCTCTGCTTCAGCCATGTTAACATTCCTTTGTTGTCCTATCATTCACGGTCAGCTGGGAATATGGGGGTGATCTTACCCAGCGATAAACTTGTCAGCCCCCATCACACCTCTCAGGCAGCTTCTTCTGCTCCTCACCCAGCAAATCATTCCGGCATCGCATGTTCCCCCGTTTAGGATGCGATCTGCCTGCCTCTTCCTTTTCATTTTACATATCAGCCGCGAGAGAGCTGCTTTGACAGTCTGAGTTAAATCCCATGGCTAATTGGTGTTCGAAAGAGAAACGGAGGGACTTCATGTGAAAGAGAAATTAAATCAGAAGGTAAAATATTGCAGGATTGGTCATTCCCAGAAGGCGTGTGCATCATTTGGAAGAAAATATGTAATAATTGGTTTTAGGCCATGTCAGACACAGGCAATTCCCCCCACTAATGGCTCTGTTAGGTAGCACTGGGCCTCGAGGGTCAGGGAAGGACAGAGAACCGCAGAGCGGCACATTGGGTGCGGGGGAGACTGAGCACTGAGGAAATGAAGTGGCAATAAGAGCAATCCAAAGGGGAAATGCACTTCACTGTGAGTTTAATACATCAGACAGGAGGCCTGGCAGCCTGCCACATAACAATTGTTTACCTTTCTGCTCACCGGCTGCATCTGTTCTGTTTTGTAAACGGTACTAAACTACCCAACCGTAAACACTGGAATCAATAACAACTGCTTGGGGATTCCTCCCCCCCACCACCCCAGCGCCACGTCTTTCTCTCAGGCCAGTTGACATGAGCGTGCTGCTAATGTCGTTTGACTCGGGCTCACGTGAGAATAGCCCTAAAGGGCCCGGGTTCAGCTTATTACGGTAATCGGCGGGGTCTCTGTGACTGCCGAGACGACCGGGTCGCCGTTTCCATCTGATCTCGGGAACCAAACGGTTTCTAATGATGCAAGTCACAGCAAATAAGCCCGGCTTAGCGAGGGGACAGCTTGGACCCAACGAATGGCCTTATATTAGGAAAAAACTGTCAGCCAATGGGATGGAGGTCCCTTGAAAAGCAGCATAACCACCATGACTCAAAGAAGCCCGGAGGTAGTGAGGAAACCTCCTCAACACCTTTTCCCAGATCCACCCAAAGGGGCTCATTTAAAGCCTTAGCAGGACCAGATGGGGTTGGCTAGACTCTGTCCTGGGGGCTGTGACCACCGGCAGTAGGGTGGTTAGCCAGTGTCTCTTATAGATTCTGCTGACAGACATTACAATGAATACACAGAAAGTCGTGGGCACCTGCTTAATTCAGTAAATAATGTTGCAAATATATTGGTTTTATGAAAATCACTACTTTATTCATTTATATTCAAAAATTAATATCACATTAGTAATAACCAGAAGTAAAACATTTATTTCAAGTAGAATTAAACCAAAATTATAGTTCTAAAAGAGCTGTTCTGACTTAAAAAGTTCTTGACAAGCGGCCTCAGTGGGTGCTTTTTAGTTAGTGACACATTTGCAATAATATAAAACACCAAATCTTTGTGTTTAGTATCCCTTTGGGAACCAGTGAGTACAATTGCAATTAATAGCAAAATGGCAACTGAAGGAGTAAAAAAAAAATATGAAAGTAAAAAGAAAATGTCTGTGTGGCAGATATATGTAGATATTTTAAACAATTGGAAAGCTTACTATAGTTCCTTTTTTCTGTAAACAGGGGAAGTCACTTTTGAATCGTTTCAAAAATGTATTTAACCAATTCTAAGTAAATACAGAGTGGGTGCGAGTGGGAATCATTGTCCCCCCTGGAGGATTTCAGCTCCCTGCCGCTCGTTGTGTGTGCAGTTTACATGTTACCCTGCTGCTGTGTTGATTTTTCTCTGGGTCCACAGGCTACCTCACATAGTGTAAATGAGCTGCTAGTTATGGGCTGACTGGTAAATGACACAAACTGGCATCCAGCGTATCCCCTTACATGTATTCTTTGCTGCCTGGGACATACTCCAGACCTGGATAACAGGTAGACAGATGTACGCGTAAATGTGAAGGAGGCAGTGTCATGGGCTGGGGTTGCTCAGTCGCTCTGCTGGTAACACGCACTGATGATCTTTACCAAATGCATGGTATTCTCAACCTACCATTCTTGCTATCTTCAGAGATCATGTGTGTGGCTGGTTGGGCTCTCCTTTATTCCTCTGGAAGGGAGTAATCTGAAAACTGTGCAAGAACTATTAGGTGAAGAAGGAGGGTGAAGATTAACTAGAAGTAATGGCCTGGCCCAGCTAGGCTTCAGACCTTTGCTTTGCTTTTGCAAAGCAAAGAATCCCGCAGACACCTTAGCGATTTCTCGGCAGACATCCCTTACAGAAATTCACTATGGTTTCCTATGTTTCTTTTGGTTTTGGGTAAGGGTTTTTTACAGTAACCACAGTTATACTATGGTGCGTCATGGTAATTATGATTATGGTAATTATGATTAATTATGAAGCTCCTACCCATAGTATTACCGAGGTTTATTATAGTACTTCATGGTAACTGTGGTACTACTATGGTTTACTTATAGCACTGCATGGTAACTGCAGTGAAACCATGATAAAACCATAGTGATAAACTCATGGTTACCCAAAAACCCATAGTAAAACCATGGCTCATTTTCGTAAGGGATGGTAGGTGATTCCTACCGAAACTGAAACTTAAAGTAAGAGATACAGTCGGACCTCAAGTCGAACTCAAAGGGACCAAAAAAAACTTAGGGAGTTTTCGAGTTAGGGAAACGGCATACAGTAATAGGCGCGGGTTAATCAAGGACATTTTTCCAGCTTAATTATTATATAACAGTTTAGTATATTGTCGTTTATACGTATACATGTAGGCTACATACCGCTACATGCAACTACAGTATGTACTATGGAACAGTGCAATGAAACAGGTTATCATTAGAGAAAAAAGTCTGTTAACGTTTGGCGTCGATGTGCCGATGCATCTCACTGTACAGTTTCAGAATCTTTTTTCTTTCAAAAAAGTGGAGAGCGTACTTGTGGGAATGGCGAAATGGCAATTTCCACTTTCTCCTCGTCGCCCTTTTCGGCAGCTCTGATGACGGTAACTTTTTAAGCTTACACTTAGCAGGTGCCATTGTCGGGGCACGTACTGTACGGGAGACTATGGAGAAGCAAGCGGACACGAACACTATTCAAGGCTCCTCCCGACAATGCTTGGTGCACAACACGACAATCCCCCCTTGGTGTGGTCTGTCTTGGCCGACCGGAACTTTTCACAACGTGTGTGGATGCCCTCACGTGCCCGTTAGTTCCTACGTCGGGTGGCTGTGACATCTGTAACTGCACGATATGACCACGCGATCATGCAAACTCGCAATGCAACCCCTGTCAAACTCCATCAAGTGCTGGTAATGCTGTCAAATGCACTTAATACTTGATACTTGATCTTGATACTTTGAGAGAAAGCTTGGCCGTGAAGGGCAGCAACCTTGAGGTGCGCCCAGGAAGCTGAGGGTTAAGGGCCTTGCCCAAGGGACCACAGACATGCGGAGGCTGAGCTTGGACCAGCTACCTTCCAGGCACGGAGCTCAACCTGCTAAGCCACATATATATACTATATGTATGTATATATGTATGTGTGTATGTGTGTGTTTTCATTGTTTTTCTGTATTTCAGGAAATTTACATCTAGGCATTTGAATGTAAAAATGTAGGCACATTTAGACATTTATGTATAAGAATGTAAGAGGCATGAGGTACATTACCTCCCTTTGGACCCTATTAATGAAGGGGTGCAGTTGCGGGGGAATTGGCCCACCTGCCTCTGCTGGTTAGTTACAGCTGGCTGACACATGGATGTGTTCGGGAATAACCAGCTCTCAGGTCAGTCAGAGCTGTCATAACAGGAAAGGAAGAGTGACATCTTCAAATATGGAGGAAAATCACAAATAAAGATATTTATATTCCTTCTATGATTTTGTATGGAGGCTGAGAAATAAGCCTAAAACATCTTGTCATACTGTGAGACTTTTTTTGAACAATATGGCAAAATTACATTAGGATCTGCTAATACTGTTGCAGTTATTGGAAGCCCCTTTTTTTAACTCAATCATCCTCATCCTTTCATAGCTCTACTAATGCCCCCTTGATCCCATCCCAAATGCCTTTTTATAGGGGAACTAATTTAGGCATACGTACAAGTATTTGTTCGTCTGTCTAGGAGTACAGCAACACATTTCACAGTCCTTATTATCTGGCTTAATGCGTAACATCCCCTGGGTGATGGGTTTGGCAACTTAAAATTGGGAAATCCATGCTAGCGAGGTCATTTACAGGTTAGGGAAGAGAAGTTCGAAGTTTACCACTTTCTTCAGAAGGAAGTTTCCGAAAGTGGGAAAATACAGGAATCAATATGTGTAATTGGCTGCGAGAGAGCACGTGATGGTGAGAGGGCACGTTCCCACTGCTACCCGCGTGCCGTTTGAGCGCACAGGGTTTAGTGAGGATCCCATACAGTCATGGTAATGGATGGATTTTCTGCTTGCCTTTAGCAGCCCGGGAGGTGAGTCAGAAAGGTAGCAGGGTCTGCCTGACCTCCCAGCAGCTCGGGTCCCTCACAAAGATCTCCAGCACCCTTCTGGAGCTCGATGAACAAATGCAGGTGCTGGTGACTAAGCTGCCGTTCCTCAGCTGCCCTGGGGCTCCCTGCAGTGTGAGAGGTAAGGGGCCCTCTTTGAGCACCTCTTCAGCTCGCCGTTTATGAAGGAGATAGTTCCAGTAAACTCAAAAGAGAGGGTCAGCTCAGGTGAATCTGAGAATCTGTCAAATAGCCACAATGTATTGATCAAATTCAAAAAGAACACATAAACCTTAAAAAAAAAAAGATTCATGAGTCCAGCAGGGATGGTATTTAAACTCTCCTATACCACTACTATTTTTAACTGCCCCTCTAATGTGTAATATTATATAGAAATATCTGCAATAATGTGCATTACTTTCAGGTAAATGTATCTGTGTGGTGTCATTCCATAGTAATGTTGTTCCTGGGAGCTTTTTTCAGCGTTATTACTGAATTATGACAAATCACAACTGCCTGAATATAAGTGCGAAATCCTGCCCTTTAGTTAACCTGAATGGGTCACATAAAGCTCTATAGGACTTAATATACATTAAAGAGTCTTTCTTTGTATCTTTGTTACAGCATTTCTCCCTGAAATGCTCCTGAAAACTGTTCATTACATATCTTTATTTCTAAACAGGTCATATACACATATACACAAGATATTCAGAAATAGTTGATTTACCGAGACTTAAACAGCCTTTAGAGGACAGTTATCCAATTAATCCCAACAATCAAATTGCTTAATTACTAGAAATTACTGGGCTCATTGGTCAATAAGTGAATCAGTCACCATCTTTCCACTCAGTCCTCTCCTTGTTCAATTCATTCTCCTACTATTAAATTGCCATGTTTGAGGTTTTATTATTGCGATTAAGATTAGAAAAATGTGGCACTGAACCCTGCACTTTTATTCATATCCGTTTATATGTGCAACTAATTCCCATTATCGCTCATTATAAGCACTCTTAAGAATTTCTTGTTAATATCTGAGTTCAAATCAGAGGCAAACCTCCAAAATTGGAAAAACACGCCTGCTTGCATTAATTGTGCTCTTTGGTTCACTTTTATATAAAAGGCAAATTTTTATGACTGGAATTCGGATTTTATGACTTTTTCTTTGAAGATGTTCGGATTAAAGCTTTGCATAGCTTACATAGTGGGATATGAACAGAAGTAATTAAAGTGACATATTTTACTGGCTGAAAAAAAGGGATTCTTCAGTGATGTGAAACTAAACATCTCTGGTTACAAACTGAATACATGTAGTGTTCTAGAATGTTCGTTCATTTCATATATATTTTATACACATCTTATCAAGTTTAGCATATTTACTACAGCAGTCAGTATAATATAGATGTCTTAATGATAATCCTTAATTGTTACTTTTACAATAATTCGCATTCAACAGTTAATCATCCCTGAGTCACAACACTGTCAACAATGTTCTTTTTTGCATTTAGTTCCAAATACTTATCTAAGTTACTCTTGTGTGCATTGGAAAATGGAAATACACTCTATTGGCTTTTATTTCAATGTCAGACGAAGCCCCTGACTGAGTGTGTTCCTGTGCTCAGGGATCCTTAAGAAGACCAGGGAGGTCTCGGAGATGCCTGCGGGGAATGGGAGCAGCTACACAGACATGCTCCTCCAGCAGAGCCCTGAGGTGAGAGAAAGCGAATCAGTCTAGGAGGAAAAACAATCCTTAAAAGACCCGCCGAATGAGCAGTAGTAACCTGTCAGACATTCCCTCTCTTTATGATCCCTCCAAAAGCTTAGACTGATCCTATGTGGAACTTTGCGACTACCTCAACTCGCACATTTTTAGACTAATGAGGGATTCCATTAAAATTCACTAATTTAATATTTTGCACGGATCTTTTCTGTAGTCGGAAGACTAAATAGTCCTGATTTTGTCATCCAAGATAGATAATTAGCATTTTCATGCTCTGTTCCCAGGCATGTAGATAACTGTCAGCACTTGACAGTTTCCATTCCCAATGAGTATTTTTATGGAAAATTCAGGGCGCGACACTGCAAAAGGGTGGGGGGCTGCTGTATTTTAATTTAAATATAATGCTTTTCGGAATGGTGTTTTAAACTTTAATTAAACCTAATGAAGCTTAACATTTTTGACACAAGTTAGTATTGGTGAAATTCTGACAATTTGCACAATACAGACATTTTTCTCCTCCCAGACTATGATAATTTATTTTTGTTTATAGTGAAATTTCTTTGGAAATGCAAAGCATTGGGAAATAAACTTTTGAGGGTTCGTGAGTATCTTCTGGGTGTAATTTACTCTTTAAATTAGGACGTATTCTGTTGCCTAAGAATTTCTGCCACATTTGCCAGGTATATCACTCTGGATCACAATGTAAATGTGACGCGATTTATTCATCTAAATACCTGTGCTTTGGTTCCAGCGTGTTGTTCTGGAGTTTGACTGGAGGAGTGCCTTCAGGGAGCTGGTGTCCCCAGTGGCACACTGTATCAAAGCAGTGCTAGAAGATTCCTGCACCAGGAGTCTGCAGCAGGAGGAGACTGCTCAGCCTGCAGGTACAGGCATTGCTGCGGTCCTGCTCCCTAAGAGCGACTGGGCACTGCCCAGCTCTCCAGAGCCAGAAGCCCCCAAGATGACAGCTAAGGCAAGTATTCTCTCCATAATTCAGTTATGCCCAAAGAGCTGGCTCACTTTTTTAGGAGCATGCCTATTTGCCATGTCAACACACCGAACGGTACAGTTTTAGTGTCTGCAATTGGTGTTTTTAACACATTTTTGATGACATTTAGGACAGTATTAGCAGCAGGTTTTTGGTATCTTTCTGCATAAAAGCATGTAGCGCAGGTGCGGCCCCAGAGCACAGCGTATAGACACTGCTGGTGCTCTCTGCTAGCCTAGCCAGGCAGCCGTGTAAGCTGGGCCTTCACCAGCCTCGGAGAGTTCAGTTCCCTGGTACTTCCCCATGTGTAAGGCGCAGGAGAGCAGTAGTTAGACAGAGGAGAGGAGGCAGAACTTCAAAGGGGACGGTGACAGGGCAGGCAGGCTGTCGCTGCGGCTGAGGAGTGCGGAACCAAGGGGGGTGGAGAGGTTTGAGTGCTGGGAGACTAAAGATAGCAGCACATGGGCTCATGGGGCTTGTGGGGTGGGGGGTAGGGGCCTGGGATTGAGTTTGGGGGACTGACAAGGGCTCGTCCTAATTTGTAAAGCAAGGCAGGAGAATATTGATAACATTGTTGAGGAATAGAGTTTCTCACACGGGCGTGCTTATCCTTCACCCATCCCGCTGAGCTCCCCTCGCAGCGATGACCCAGGCACGCACTGTACTCTTCCCTAATTTTTGCTATCCACTCCAACTTAGAGGATAGCTGTTGCTCTCACTGCTGAATCCAATCTGCTCTTCCTTGTCCATTTATTTTCGATGGAGCCCAGTATGTCCTGGCCCATTTTATCCCCTGTCACTGCGCTCCGTCTTGAAAGAGGTGTTCTCGCACTCCAGTGTGAGATTGATTGTGTGCCTGGTGTTTGGCAGAGGGTTCTCGGCTGGGGGAGTGTCCAGATGGTTTTGTCCTGCCGGTGCTGATGGCACGCCGGTCCTGCACTCACACCACAGCTCGTAAGAATTCATCAGCTACGTACTGCAATCTACAAAACTGAAAGACAGCTGAGGACAGCTATAATGGTTGGGCTATGGTAAATAGGTAAAGGTGCCTATTACACCCAGAAAGCATCTGAAACCAGAATTTATATCCTCACTGCTGTTTAATACTAGAGAGAGCCTCAGATGAAGGGCTCTGATTTCTGGGTTTGCCTCTCAGCTACTACTGATAGAAAATCATAAGTGTTACTCTTAGTGTCTGTTGCTGTCATAAGTAATGTATCTCAGGCTTTATTTCTGTTTGATCCTGCAGCAGGTAACTTTGCGTATGTTTGAAAATGAGAGGCTTTCAACTCAAAGGTTATACATGCATTTATTTGCATTTAGAAACTCCCAGAGAGAGGGCCCGTTTGCCCTTTTTATGTATTCTGTAGTTTGAAAATCAAATGTAAAATACTGCAACAGAACTCAAAACTAAATGTATCCCAGGACAAAACAATGATGGGAACAATCTCAGAGTTGAAATCATGGATTTATAGGTTAATTTTCCATAGCTATATGTATTCTGTGTTTACAAATGCAGTTTACCTCAGATCACCTCTTAAATTATGCCAAATCTTTAATATACTTTAGCTTCCACTAAAAGTCTGATAACTTCCCCAACCCTGTCTGTCATTACCTGTTTTTTTTAGTTGTGAAGATATATTTAGATTTACTTGAAATTTCATGTGACACCTTCATTTCAAGCTCACGTTGTGGGATGGAAAACCCCACAGAGTTAGTGCTCTTACCAGCTGGTGGGATCATAACTTTCATCTCTTACACCTAAGTTCTTTTCTAACGGCAGTGCCAAGTTGTGAAAGCAGTGAGTCTCCAGGACACCTCATGGGTCTCCATCACCTTGAGCTCTGTAGGATGGTACGTCTGTAACCAGGGGATTCGCCTTCGGCTTTTATTCCAGCTAAGCTCTTAATGACTAACGAGAGTCACTGCTGACTTAAATCTCTATTGGATTTTGGGGTCCATTTGAAATTTAAGGTTTGCAGAAATTCCACAGCGGCATGTCCACCTGTTTTTAGAAGTTCATACGGGTACAGTTTTATAGTAGTACAAATTTCATTGACAGGTTGTGTCAGATGCTATATTAGTAATATTTTTGCTTATTTTAATCCCAACTTTTCTTATTCCAAATTTCATTATTCCATTCAACCTTCTTGTTCAAAAGTGGCACAAATTTATACTTTCCATCCATTTTATTGAATTATAGCTATTATTGTATTCCAGGATGGGGGATGCATATGGTGCTGGGACTGGTCCACTGCCGCAGATACTTTTCTTGCTAATGCAATAGCTCAACTCATATTTGGTGGATCTTTGAAAATCTGGGAAGTGATCAAATTTTGAGACAGATTGCACCAAAACTAAGGTAGCACCACAGAGTGATGGCAAAGAGAGATGCAGCCTCAGACACTTGATCTTGTCAGCATGACAACTCAAAATGTATTTGATGGATCTCTTGCAAACTTTGCAGACACATTGTATGGGTGAAGGTCTGACTAAAATTGAAGCAACGCTGCTTAGGGGCAGCAAAGGGAAGGGTGACTGAAGAAGATGCTTGACCCAGTGAACAGTATGCCTCTTTTTGATCTTAATACTCTATTTACTTATTTGATCTTTGATGGATCGTATTACTACTTCACAAAAAGCATTATATGGATGAAAATCTACACCTGATATATCTGACACAAATCACCCTAAAATAGAAGCAGAAGCCTTAAGTAGCAGCAGAGGACAGAAAGGGAGGTTGCAGAAGCCTGTGTCTTTGGAACACAGGACATATGAAAGGTTGGATGTTATTCAAAATTCCCAGGAACATTGTACAGGTCAGGGATGCTCAAACTATGGGGCATGAGATTACTTTCTGACTATTATAAAATAATGCTTATATATTTTTTTCATTGCCTGCCAATTTTATCGGTAACAGTCTGGAAGCTGGTCAGCAAAATTTATCACGGGGAATTTCATAGTACCACTTATCCCGATTCCTAACCACGGGCCAGAACTGGTTACACAGAGGTAAGGCACACAAAGCTGAACTTTTACTAAAGATTTTTTGGAGGTTTCTTTTTTGGGAATAAATAAATGTGTCCAGTAATGAATTGTAAATATTTGGTTTTAAGTATACTTATATTGAAAAATTATAATTAGGCAAAGGTAGTGTAAGTGCAGTGACTCACCCAGGAAGCATGGTTATGCTGTATTGTATAGTTTTACTCTTATTTTCTTGATTAGTTGCCACTTTCATTTGTACCCACTGAGGCACTTTTCCTGATGCAATTCAATGGCCTGATCGAGGGTATAGCGCCGGTTTTCTCCTGGGATTCCAGTGCAGTCCTTACTGTGCCATTTGGGCCATGTTCTGGGCTCTCAAAGGGAATTGTGGTGCTATTCTGACATTGCTATAGGTGAGAGGACATGCAAACTGACGTTTCTGCTCTTGTTCTTTCCAACTGCTCTTCTGTTTTAAGAACTTTGCTCTTCTTATAGTAATATCTTACTATGCACAGCTTACATGGCTAAAGATCATTAATTTTGGTGGATTTTGTGCTTTCTCATCAACGATGCAGTTCTGTGGGGACATTCTAAAGGAGTGTGATCTGCTGCTCCCTCTGGCACTGCTGTGCAGAGATGAACCGCTGCTGGAAGTGAGGTCCACCTTCGTGGAGGTCTGCAGCTGGGTGGCATCTGCCATTCTGGCTCGGCTGGAAGAGAGGGCCCGAGAAGTACCTTCCACGGCACCGCTGAGGAACCTGCCTGCACTGTTAGCTTCCAGTCTCCATGTCCAGCAGTGGCTGGGCCACATCCAGCACCAGCTCAGAGATGGGGGCCGCGTGTAAGTCAGCGCTGCCCTAAGGGGCATTCATCTGACTGAAGCACATACGGGGGGGATAGTGGCTTCTGCATTTTCTGCCTACTTGCCCCTAAGGTTTCACACATTGACTTATTATTTTAGATTAAAACAGTCAATATTATGCTGCTATTTCCAGTTATGTTTGAAATGTATATCCTTGATAATAATACATGGAGAATTTTCCACATGGGCTGCATGGTGGCTCATAGAGTAACAATGTAGCCTCTACAAGACTGAGGTTCGAGTCACACTTGTTCTTTCCAAGTTTCTGAGGGTTTCCAGGTACTTTGGTTTCTTTCCAAACTTCTTGGTACGTTGGTTTCCTTCCAAAACATGCAATAGGGAGCAATATGGCATATTATTGTCTCTAAGTTGCTCATCTTGTATGACCGTATATGTGCCCGGTGATGGACTGGCATCCTGCCATGGTATGTATGCTCAGATAATGGAATAATACTTTACCCCAACAGTTTATATAGGCTAGCATTCAAAATGGTGTTGGGGTGTAATTATGTTATATGAAACATATAGTGAAGATACACCTTATTGCCAAAAAGTATTGGGACACCCCTCCAAATCATTAAACTTAGGTGTCCCAATCACTTCCATGACCAGAGGTATATAAAATCAAGCACCTAGGCATACAGACTGCTTCTACAAACATTTGTGAAAGAATGAGTCACTCTTAAAAGCTCAGTGAATTCAAGCGTGGTACTGTGATAGGATGCCACCAGTGCAATAAGTCAATTTGTGAAATTTCCTCACTACTACATATTCCACAGTCAACCGCTACTGGTATTATAACAAAGTGGAAGCAATTGGGAACAACAGCAACTCAGCCAGGAAGTGGTACTGTAGGCCACGTAAAATCACAGAGCGGGGACAGTGCATGCTAAGGTGCACAGTGTGCAGAAGTCGCCAACTTTCTGCAGAGTCAATAGCTGCAGACCTCCAAACCTTGCGTGGCCTTCAGATTAGTTCAAGAACATGGCATAGAGAGCTTCATCAAATGCAGTGCAAAGCATCAGCTGCAGTGGTGTAAAGCACACTGCCACTGGACTCTAGAGCAGTGGAGACATGTCCACTGGAGTAAAGAATCATGCTTCTCTGTTTGGCAGTCCCAATGGACGAGTCTGGGTTTGCCGGTTGCCAGGAGAACGGTACTTGCCTGACTGCATTATGCCAAGTGTAAAGTTTGGTGGAGGGGGGATTATGGTGTGGGGGTGGTTTTCAGGGGTTGGGCTTTGCCCCTTAGTTACAGTGAAAGGAGGAACTCTTTGCTTCAGCAAACTGAGCCATTTTGGACAATTTCATGCTCCTAACTTTGTGGGAACAGTTTGGGGATAGCCCCTTCCTGTCCCAACATGACTGTGCACCAGCACACAAAGCAAGGTCTGTAAAGACAAGGATGAGTGAGTTTGGTGTGGAGGAACTTGACTGGCCTGCACAGAGCCCTCACCTCAACCCAACAGAAGACCTTTGGGATGAATTAGAGCGGAGACTGCGAGGCAGGCCTTCTCTTCCAACATCAGTGCCAGCCCTCACAAATGGTCTCTTGGAAAAATGATAAAAAATTCCCATAAATACACTCCTAAACCGTATGCGAAGGGTGAGCCAACTCCATATTAAAGCCTATGTATTAAGAATGTGATGTGATTAAAGTTTGTGTGTGTGTGTGTGTGTATAAAGGCAGTTGAATTATCACATGTAAGAATCCTTACAGGGCATTGACTTTTTAGGGATTATTTTTAGGGATATGACAGAAAGCTCACACAGACAAGATTACAAGATTGTTATCCTATTTGACCTGTGCAGCTGGGTACAGACCATCAGTGCAGGGCTCCTCCTGAAGTTTATTTTGAAGGCTCCGAAGGATTACTGGGTATTGCTAACAGGTTATTCTGAAGGGTGAAAGGAAATGGCAAACTATTATATTGTCTTTTCTGACAAAAATGGGAAAGAGGAGGTGATAACTTCAGTGTCGTCATGGCAGAAAGTTACACCTGTCCCTGAATCCAAGTTTCTGACATTGATTCACCCATTCTTAAAAAAATAATTCCTTGATCACTTTTTTTCTTCTAATTTATGTCCACAAACTGGTCTCAGCATCTTTTAATATGTCCCAGGTGTAAATTCCATACACTACCTAATTCATTTTCACGATGAATTATTATGGGTGTCTTCAGAAATATATGAATTTGAACCCTTTATAACTGTAATTTCAACAGTGGTATAAAAAGAACATAAAAATTCAAGCCAGAACATAAAAAAATAAAAATCAAGCTGAGCAACTTAAAAAGGGCTGTGCTGGAGAAGGGCTTTCACACCAGGCAGATTGTCAAGGTATTGCCAGAAATACTAAAATTCAGTAATTGTGTTATAAAGAAAATTAATATCCGTGTAAGTGATGCCCTGACAGTGCAATTCATCTGCAGGGGAAATATGTGTTTGCTGGGAAACAGATGTTCTCTTTCAAGGAACCGAGGAGGTGAGCAGGAGGGGAACTTTGTTCCTGGTGCATGAAGAGGAGGCTGTGTGCAAATGCTGAGAGGATGCCATTGATTAATATGTAATAATCTGAGCGGCAGGCAGTGAGTGAGATGGAGGGAGGGCCTTTCAGACTCTTTCTGACTTGGCCCTCAATCCCTTATTCTCTCTCTCTCCCCCAATCTCCCTGTCGTTCTCCGCCTATCTCGCCCTCTTGCAATCACTCTCCGCCTTATCTCTCTCTATCCCTTTATTCTCTCTGGCCAGGCCCCTTCCTCTGCTGCCCATCCCGAGGTGTCAGGAGCTCACAGAGGCACTTCAGGACCAGCTGACCCAATACTGCACCCAGACATGTGCTACCAGCCTTCTGCAGGACGCCGAAGCCCACCACTGGGGCGACACCAAGCCTTTTTATGAGGTACAAACCAGGCTTTTATTTTGCTCACAAGTTGTGACTATGTATGCTCTTAGCACAACTTCGTTCAATGTGAAAAAAGTCGTAATTTGATTCGGGAGCTTTTCTTAGTTCTCTATCCATTGTGATCTTATCGATTGTCCAGATCACAGAAAGATATCTGGTAAGCTTGTTGAGAATACCACGATTATCTTATTGTCATAGTACATAGGACAATTAATCATATTATAATTATATATCACACAATCTATATATCTTGAGTTGACGTTAAAGTTACATAAAGTTCTATATATTTATGTGAAAGTTATATATATAAAGTTCTTAAAGGGGATGATGATTTATTTTCAATACTTTCTTAGTAAGGATCTATAACATAATGTTTGTATATGCTTGTCCTCAGTAAACAGAAGTGGCTTTACTCACTGAAGTCCTAGGTGATTGTCCTGGCTGTTGCAACACTGAGCATTATACTTACTTTCTTGAAAATCCAACAGCTATAGTGAATTTTGAAGTTGCTTTGTAAAATGCCTCCTGTAAAGCAACTAAATATATTTTGCTCTGAGAAATCTACAGAGAGGATTATGCAAAAAATTCATTTGTCCTTAAATATTGAGCCTTATGTGTTAGTATGACGATTAGCTGCAGAACAGTTTTGTCTGCTGCATTGCAGTTACCAGGCCAAGTGGTGATGTTATAGTAAAATGCATTCAGTGCAGCAGTGCTATAAAGATACTAGTAACTGTTGGTTCAAGCTGACTTCCCTCAGTGTTTGCAGGAAGTATTGCTTCTGTTGTGTCTTCTTGATCAGTGTTTCGAAGGTGTTGGGCCATGACAGGTCTTTGGTGACATGGGTCCCTAGGAGTATGAAGCTGGAGACCCACTCCACTGTGGCACTGTTTATATGGATGAAAGTCGGCTTGTTTCATCATCTCCTGAAGTCGATAATGAGTTCTTTGGTCTTGTCCATGTTCAGCGCCAGATTGCTCTCTGAACACCGTGTTGACTTGTCACAATGGTGTTTGGGATGTGGGCTGGAACACAGTCGTGTGTGTAGAGGGCATAGAGCAGCAAGCTGAACACACAGCACACGGTGTTGAGCGTACGGGTGGATTAAAGGTGGGGACCCAGTCTTATTGTCTGAGGGTGGTTGTTAGATAGTCATGCAGAGAAGGGCTGGCTAAGACCCAGCTCACAGAGCTTGCTGTAGATCCGGTAGGGTATGCTGAAATTCACTGGAAGGTGGATGTTAGGGGCCTGGGATGATACTGGTAGATTTGTGGGAAGAGGGGGCAGGGATAGCTTGATAGCACTTAAGTTGCTCTTAAATTGACTTCTGACTTGACTTGTAACTCATTATTTTTTTACTTGGACCCTACTCTGACTTGATGATAGCGGCTTGTGAACAATAAGAGTCTTTAAAGCTTAGTTGAAATTTCAAGGTGCACTGTGCCCAGGGCATAGGAACTGGAGCCAGGCAAAAGTGATGCCAGGCGATATTAGTGATGTGTTGTTTATAAATGAGCTGGCTCTAAGAGCCGATTCTTTGTAACGAATGAGAAGAGCCAACTCCCGTCAGGAGAGCCGAATCTTCAGCCGCTCCTGCTCAGCTCTGCTGAGAATCCATGCAGGCAGTGGCGGGACTTTATTTTGATGGGCACACCATGCGGCCAATCACATGCAAAGACAGACTAGGATCATATCATTATGTGACAGAAGGAAGGGGGGCAGACACTCCGAAGACAGCGAGTGTAGTGGTACAGACCAGGTACACAGAGCGACAGATAGACGGGGAGCTGGACTTAAACGCAAGCGCATCGGGGAAAAAGTGAAGAAACTATCGAAAACCAAAAAAGAAGCAGAAACTTGCTGCATTTCATTGGCATTGTAATGGTTGGTGTGTTTCTGAGTTCAGTGGTTCTTTTAAAGGTTTAATTAGAGCATTAAACAATAGTAACTGTGCATTTTTTGTAACAAAAAATGCATTAAAATAAGGCCTTTATGAAAACTGAATAAAAATTACTTACCAACACACAAACCATTTATAATTGCTAGATTAGGCTAAAATAGAAGGCTCCGAATGATACCAAATGAAGAGCCGTTTGGGAGCCGAAAGAGCCGGCCGGCTCTTCTAAGGGAGCCGAGCCAAAAGAATCTTTGAAAAGGGCCGGACCTCCCATCACTAGGAGATGTCAACAGACGACGCTTTTTCTGCTTTGCCACTAATGCGAATTGCAGATTCAATCTGACAAAGTGCGGGATATTCCGAATGTTATTTCGACATTTTGTTATTTCGTTATTTTACATTAAAAGGCACCGCATAGAAATAGTTGTTGCTTAACTTGTGTCGTAAATTATATGTACATTGTGTGGTTATACAGTGACACAGATCAACATAGATTGCCATAAGTATGTCCCCAAAACACTTTATCATTTCGAACATACTTTTCCAAGTCAAGCTGTATTTTCTCACAAATTAAAAAGTGCCCGTACCTCTTCATTGTGCCCCATGTACGGCGTGTTGTGTTATGTCTTAAATTATTTGGAATTATGTCACTCGTTCAAATTTAACATTTTTTAATAAAGTAAAAGCATAACACCAGCAAATAATTTGATTGAACAGTAATATCACTGACCGCTCTCCCGTAACTAAAAGAGCAGCACGACCACCACATTAATTTAACTTTTTAATATGGACTTCGCTGTGTTACTTGCATAATCATTTATTTAATTGCACACAAACATGAATTGCACACACACAACGATTTTACCCATCAGTTGGAGTTTTTGCTTAAGAACGATGCATAAAAATGAAAATCACAATTTACTTCAGCCACATGACAAACCGGGTCTTAATTATACTCATACCATAATCGAGGGTGGATTCTGGCATGGTTTGGTCTGGTTCCAGTACAGGGCCGGTCTGACATGCTTTAAGCGCAGCAATTTTTGCATACAGGTACGGCCCAACTCAGGAATTTATGCCAGAATTTCCTGCACCATACTACTAACAGGAAAAAAGACAAATAGGCAGTTGCATTTTTGATGAATAGTAATGTCGTATTGGAACCATGATGAAGACTTGAGACTTGACTTGTAATTTTGTGACTGATGAACATCTCTGGTTGACAGGTGTGAGATTTAAATACTACTGCTACTTGGTCTGTGCAGTCCCTAAGAACTTGGCCCAACATTTCATCAGGTCCAGCATCGGTCCTGGCATTTACACCCCGGAAAATGTCTGATGGCTTTTTATTTATCGCAGGCATTAGGAACAAAGCAGGGTGATCAGACAGTCCCAGGTGGCAGAGGGAGCTGCTTTGTAGCCATCCTTGATATTTGAGTGGACATGGTCCTTAGACATACAGGTTCTTGTGCACTTTGCACCTTCACGTCTCTGTTCTGCATAAACAGCTTTCTTTCTAAAATGTTGACCTGTGATTTGCAACAAACTGCTGAAGCAGTTTTTATTGATCTGTTTCTGCATCCAATAAAATGTGAAGTAAACCCATTGTAATTCACTGTCTCAGCATCCTCATGCATTGTCTAGAATATATATACAGACACAACTGAGAGTGAAGGTCAGGCCATTCTTTTGGCATGCCTGGAGTTCAGGGCCCAATGGATGTGTGACTATTCTGCTGAGGCTAGGGTTCAAACCAGTGACTATCTGATTGCAAGTACACAGGCCTAACCCACTGAGCCACACTCCAGCCCATGGTTGCTGCATTTGGGAAGTGTGTGACGGTTTAGGCACCGAAGAGCATAGCCCTTGACCCAGAGCCCTGGCTGTCTCTGCACCCCCTACCCTGCACAGCTGAAGCCTGCTTGCTTGGAGAGCTGGTGTTCCCTCTGTGAGCTGGGATATTTGGCCCTGCATCAGCTTCGCCTGTTGCTCTTCAAATGAAACGTATTCGCAGCATCATTAAGAGATGTTGTACATGCTGTTAATAATCACGTTCTGGTCACCCCACAAACTCCAGGATTGTTTCCTCTCTGCCTGAAAGCAATTAGACCCACAGGAAAGCAGGCTCTCTTTGTCTGCCGTGCGTTCTTTCTTTGTGATTGCAGAGCTCTCTAAATCTGGCCAATGTGTGCCTGCAGTCGATGCAAATCACTCAACTATTTGCTTGATTCATTTATTTTTTGGCCCCTGCATCAGTTTGTCTATTTTATTTATTTTTAATACCGTCCCTTATATCGCTGACATCTAATTTTAAAGAATTGTAGATTCCTCTTAACAGGTTAGCCAATGACAGTGGACAAGCTGTAAGCCATATCTGTATTTCCCAGTGACAGCCACTCTTGTTTTACAGGGGGAGAGGTGTTCCTTCTCCGTCCAAATGTGGCACTACTTCTTGTCTGGCCTTCGCAGTGATCTCTGGGCCATGTTGCCTCCGTATGTGGCCCAGAAGGTGCTGGCTGAAGTCCTGAACCATACCCTCGAGGTCCTGGTGTGTCGGTACACACAAGCCTGCCCCACCTACAAGAGGAGCCAACAAATCAGGTGCAGATTGCAAAACAATAACTGAGGCAGCCCCCCGTGAAACATTATTATGCAGGTTCACAGCCTCACACCCGGAATGAGTGCAGGATCAGGTTATGCTATTTCTGATTGGCCTGCTTGTTTCTCTCAGATTTACATTTAGAAATTATACACAGGTCTATCCTAGCCTACCGAGGGTCTGGCCTTGACCTGACCTTTAAAAATAATGTATTCTTTTTGAATTGTATTGTTATACTATGAATGTTTTTTTCCAAGTTTGTATGTTTAACAGCAGAGAGAAAACTCTCTTAGTCCTTTTGTCGTTAGATTAAATGCAGAATGCTGTGAAAAGGGCTGATAATGTATGTCTGCCCACATCGAACATCCCCAGCAAGCCCCTTTATTTCAGCACTCCAGATTGGCGGAACAGGTTTCCCTTTGTTGCCTCTGTCCGTGCTTCTTCACATTTGGGCGGGCTCCAGTGCCATGCATTAGCACATACTTAAAGTATTTAAATGTGCTGTGAGCGCACGCTCCCCCACTGCTGACCTGTGAGACTAAGCAGATTGCCCTGGGAGCCGTGCCTCCATTCTGGCTGGGGTTTACAGGCTCAACATTGCTATGAGGGCACCTGGCCACCAGCTCCGTGAGAGTGTAGGGAAGAGCACAGGCTGCTTGTGTCTGCCGCGCCGGTGGGCCGCTGCCTTCCTTTGCCTGTTTAAGCCCCTTTTCCCAACTGCTGAGAACCTTTGAAGTGAATTTTTAAAGCCAGTGGAACTTAAATATTTTGTGCAAATGCTCAGAATACTTGTGAACACTGGCGCAGGACAGGTCCTTTCCTGGTTTGCAAAGAACAGCATTGTGTAACTAAAACAGTAAAGATACTTAATATTATAACATCAATTATATGGCAATATTAATGTCCAACCCATTTCACATTGCAGTGCACACTCTTGGCTGCAGACTTGTTCTATCCCATTATTTGCACAGGACAGACATCACCGCCGCATTGCTGGTTGTAGAGCAGCTGGTGTGGAGCGTCTGTAGCAGCCTTGAAGATCTGGTCCAACCCAGCAGGACTGTCTGCCCGTGGATCTCCTCAATCCACAGCCTGTGCAATCAGCTGCTGGGCGTGCTGGTCCTTGTCACAGCGCCCCTGCCAGAGCTTCACCGGTACTGCAGCTCACGCTCGTAACACCGCTCATAAGAGCTATAGATCACAGCCGTCTATCCCGTCTAGTCTATAGTTCACGCAGTTTTGCTTTACGAGGGCTTGTGCACATTCAGCATTCCCAGAGGGCTGTAGATCATTACATCTCCTAACTCTGTGCTCCAGGAACACAAAACCTTCTGGGATGGAATGGACGCTCTCTGAGTTGATTTAAACCTGCCCATTTTACTTTGTAGGGAGAGTAATTAGCTCAAGATAGCTTCACCATTATGTTTTCCATCATTCTGTATGGCTCTCTAGCAAAGTTTGCTGTTCATCATCTGTTCAGTCCATTGCTTTTACCTAAGGAAGAAACTTGCTCTCTGTGGTATTTGCTGAGCTGATATGGTTACCCCATATTTGTCTCGTTAGCAATAGCTATTTCTCCTGTGTCCCAGATTTTGTCAGGGAGGTGCTGGTGGAATTTCATCTGCTACCACGTCGGCGGACTCTGGGGCGCAGAGTGTGTTCTGGCTGACTGTCATCAGCCCAGCACTGTCTTCCCATGATGCCCTGCGGTACGTCTCCCCATTCCTGCTCTAACGTAATAAGTACACAACTTTCTTAAATATAACCTTAAACAATAGAATGAAATTTGGATCTCACTCAAAGATTGTTTTGTTTTTTTTTTTCTTTCATTTTATTCATATTAAAGTGCCCATAAATCTTTTGCAGTGCTGTCACAGAAGTGTCTGGCCTAGATACTGTCTATATTCCCTAAAATGTATGTGTATATCTGATATTGATCACAGTCTTCTTCGCATGTACAACACTCCTGTGGCCACAGCCCTGAAAGCTAATATACCACAGATACAATAATCTGTGGAAGAGTTTTATTGCATGGATAACATGGTGTCTAAAGTTAACCCCTCTTAATTGGGGCACAAACTATGAAATGAGATCCAAAGTAACAGAGTAGTGAACAGAGCTAGAGGTTCTTATAAATTTTAACTTAAATTTAAGGACAAAGAACATGCATAAGTCCAGTAACATTACATAATATGGAACGTTGCATGATTCTAGCTTGTGTGTTTAAAGCAGTAGGTCTAGTTTGGGCCATTAATGTGATTTGCAAAATAATAGAGTTAAGGGGGATTTTTTTTTTTTATTTACAGCCTTATGACATCAGAAACGGCTACAATGCAGGGTTATAATTTGTAACAGAATGTTTACCATTCAAACAGTGGGGTGCACTATGTGCACGCTGCTGCTCTCTTTTCTGCATCCTTTCGCTCTTTCAGTTTGCTTCGTTATTTCATTGTACTTTTTTGTAATTCTTCAAAGTGTGTGCATATTTCAATAATCATTTTGCGAAGTCAGATTTGGGGTGCTCCCGGAGTTTAATTTGCTTTTATGTACTCACAATTAAACTTAATTATTTTCTACTGTATTTAAATAAGCAAGAATGGCAGAATTGACATTCAAATAGGTTTACATTCAATTTGTGGTTCAAATGTTTGCATTAGATACATGGACAGGTATCAATGTGAGACATCTTAAGGTTTCTACCTTTCTTTGTTTGTAGCTCTAGCACATTGACATCAAATGAATTTACCACCCAGCTTCTGCTGAAACTGCTGTCCTCTCAGCCCGACTGTGACCCTAAATTACTCCTGCAATGCCTCCTGGACGGCGACTGCATCCTTCTCAGAGTTTTGCTGAACAACTCTTGTAAGAACATGTCTCACTTTCATGCTGCACTTAATAAAAACCTGACTTAAATAAGATCATTAATAAGATTTAAGTATTATCTATTGATATATTTATTATTTTTATTACCTGTTTTACCTGACCTTTAAATTATATGCGAGGCACGTTAAAAAATGTCCTCACTTTTTTTAAAAATCTTTATTTCAAAACAAATTACGTCAGAAACAACATAACTTACATAACTTTTCTACATAGACAGAACTAGTCAGTCAGACGCGACCAATTACTACTCCTGCCTTCACTGTGTCCAACGAAAATATGAGTGAAGAAGCTCTTTGAATGTCCCTCATAATATTAATAATAATATATACATATAAAGTTTTTGTAGTACTTTTGAAACACTTAATGCCATTGTCTGATATGTATGCCATAAAGTAAACAAGCATCTTTGCATTTCTGCATGCATCGTTTGTTCTTTCATATTTTATTATATACATGAAAACTGGTTGTTATATCTTGTTCTTCTGGTCGTGTTTTTTGTTTTTTTCTCCCCCCCTTCAGGTTCTCTGTCCGCCGGTGTAATGGTAGTCTGTACCATATAATGACAAAATTACTAACTTTCCATTCTTTGGAGCGCACCGTATTCAGGACATCTGCTATCGTACTTCTTTGAACATGTACAAGAGCTCTAATGGAACTGGTAACGTCTTCGCTGTTGAGGAAATGTATAGTAATGGATGGTATCCTTTAATGTAGATGTCATTACAGTATCAGCCTAGTACAGAGAAAAAAAAAGCTCAACAGCATGAGCACAAACTGAAAACGTGACCTTTAAAGAGTTCTTTTTTTCCTGCTGAAATTCTAACCTTTAAATACTCTTGGGGCTTTGCACATTAATTTATGTTATATCAACCGTAATAACAGATCTACTCTGCAAATGGGTGTTTTGGTGCTCATTTGGGGAATCTGATCACCTTATATCATGCGCCCAATGTGGGTGAGATCATAGCCAAGCTAATTAAATGCAAACAGCTGCACTGGCCAGCAGATGCATTGTGCCCAGTAGCCAAACACATTGTTCAGCGCCGAGACAGCTTCTAGACTCTTATACTATACACCTTAAGCAGCCAGCTTAGGCCAGGTTCCAATTAAAGTGCTCAAGAGCATTCCTTTGCCGGGGAAGTATGACAGGTATATCTGTTGCCCATGCATCAAGGTCATAGGTCCTTGTGAGTGACTGAGTGTGGCGGGGGAGATTCCACAGAGAGGCGAGCAGTTCATTTATCACAACTCATCTATGCTTCTGTAATGGGATCATTATTAAAAAGCCAGGTAGTTAACCTCCAGTGCTGCTCAGCACCCCAAGTGGAAATTAATGTTGGACCTTGCCTTAGCTGTTGACGCCGTGGTATCCAGCGCATCATCCCCTTAAGGAGCAATTACCGGCCTGACAGAGTACAAGGCGCCGCTGTTATCCATATAATGCAAAGTAATGGAGTGATTGTAGGTCAAAGGATGTTTGACCACTTGCTGCGCTGCAGAAAAAAAAAAATCAATTTCCATCATTCCTTCCCTAGTAGAGTTTTCCATTCCTTATTAAGCCGGCGATATTAAGGTCCCATCCTTTAATACGGCAGGTAATTCAAACCTGCCATTTTAAAACAGTCTGACATTTGTCAAGAAGTGCAAACACGGCCTTGCCTTCCATCAGGCCTGCTTTTGGGTGCTCTATTGCATTCACTCGCTTATTCAAACAGCTGTCATCTCCCACAAAGACTGACAAATGCTGGATCATGGCCACAGGCAGCTAACTGCTGCTCCCATCTTTACCCCCCTCTGCCGACTTGTTCTCCCACAAGGACATGCTGTCAGAGTGTATTCACTTTACCTGCTGGACACCAATCCATAAGGTCCCCATTCGAAATTCCCTGATACCTGGCTTTTATGGCTTTACCCTCTTTCGTATTGGGGAGCCTTGAAATGGGTAATATAGTACAGGGAACTTTTAAATTCTTGTTGTAATATCGGAATCTTGAAAGGCTTTTTACGCTCCATTTCGCCATGCCATCTGTATTGATTGTCTATTGATCCTTTTGAACTTTGTTTCATTACTTTTTAAGGGTGGAATGTGAGCAAAAATATAAATTTTTAACCTTGACGTGATTGGTTTGATTTTTGTGTTCCTGCAAACCACTTATTATTATTATTTATTTTACTGCGAAGCAATATCAACAGAGAGAATTTAATAAACACAAAACCTTTATTTTCAATTTTGTGAAAAACAGAATACACAAATAAAGCAGATTTGTCGTTGCAATGTACTATGTAATCGACCGCCCTCGGGGGCCCCCTTCCAGGTTGGGGGCCCAAGGCCATTGCCTGCCCTGCCTGTCCTGTCGCTGTGCCTCTGCGCGCGCACACACACATGCACACACACACACCATACCCCATTTTGTCAGCCTGTCTCTATGTGGATTTTTGGCTCCTCTTCAGATATACAGGTATCTTTCTGTCATTCTTTCCCCCCTCAGATTTCTGCATTTATGACAGCAGCAGTGCCTGCAGTAACCAGAAGGATGGGGATGCCTTCATGGAGGCCATGTTCCTGGTGCTGCTTGCCCTGAACAGCATCCCTGGGGCCCTGACTCTTGTACTGAAGAACTACTTCGACAAGAGGTGCTTATGGGATTTTTTGTATGACATGACAGGTAAATCAAATACAAATGCATTTTACGTGTCGTGGGCCTCTATTTGAGTTAATTGTAATAAATGAAAAACAGTGGCGATGATTTGAATCCACATTAAACAGAAATTTATGTAGATTAACACTTCATAGCAGTAGACAAACAATTTTGCTGAAAATACAAAATGTTTTCTTATGCTTGTTTAAATTTTATTTAGAGATGTTGTCCATAACAGCATTATTTATTTGGCTTTCTGTGTGCAGTATGAATCCTGTGTGTTATTGTATGTGTTCTGGATATTAGGAAGCCAAGTGAAATGTTTCCTGTTGAGATAATGGCTGCACGCCAGTTTAGGGTGCTGAAACATAGACTACAATTATTTCTTGACACTTCTTATTGGAAATGCTTTGATTTTAGGTTTTAATCAGAGCTCCCGTGGAGATAGTCATTTAGTTTAGTTTTTTCTTTTTTTCATCCCACAAAAGTGCTAATTATTATTGTATAAATTAGACAAGTTTAAGAGAGTGGTTTACATGAGACCTGGAAGAAACAGTGCTTAGCTTGGTACAGTACTCTCAGTCATTGTGATTTTTTTCCTCCTGCTTCAGTAATTAGCTTAGTTCCAAGCATAACCCCTGACAGTCGAAACTTGTTGTAACTGAAATTTAGACGATGCATATTCCAGACAGGAATACAGACATTAATCTTAATACCTCCTGCCCTTTTTAATTTCTACAGCTATAGTTCTACTTTTATACGTATTGTATTTGTTTGTTTTATCAGCTTTGTTTAGCTTTGTTTTATGTCGTTCCTCTGACATACCTCTATATTCAGCTGAATTGGGACACTAGCGTTAATTAGGTCAATTTTTACGCCTTTACATTTTTTCATGCATCAGGTATATTGATTTCTGCTTCACCTCTTTTAACAAAATACCCATTTTACCGTTTTATGGCTCCTGGCATTCCACAGCTCAGAGTTAAGCGTTAAAATAGAAATGATTTTCAGGAGAACATTAGTCAGCACTGTTAATGCCGGCTTAAATGAGCTCTATAGCACCAAAGCCTAGTGCGAGGAGCTGAAAGCTGTCAAGACATTTTCTTGTAGTACTTATTTTTATGTACTATTTATTCATTATTTGTATTATTGTTTTTATGATCTAAAAGGTGGCTAAATTATATATTGAAATAACTAATCAAAAAGATAGTGAGGTTAAATGGCCATGTCCCGCAAAATAGAGCGTTTGCCTTAATAAAGTTATCGATAATTTTTTTTGTGATTTAATTTCTTTGAACTGTCTTATGGTGAAACTTAGTATAATATGGGATTTTTAATCCTTCAGTTTTATAAGCTGATATAGCTGCTGAATTGAATTAAAATATATGAGATTTTCAAGCAGTATCTTAAATATACCCCAAACATACCTTTACAATGTCAGTGCTGTAGAAGGAGTGTGTGCTGGACAGTTACACAAGCGTCAGTTGTGGCTGATGCTTCTTGTCACCCATCCTGTTGTAAAGCAGACGAGGGTCCAGCAAGGCCGGTTGTGCTCAGGTGTGTGAGAGCAGTGCTGAGCAAAGCAGTGGAGAGTATTGTCAGCCACCTCATCGCCATGGTGCAGGACCACCAGGCCTGGGAAGATCTCGCTCCCTCCCTGCCCAGTCAGAGCATGCCTGAGAATGTGCTGACTAAAGTACCCAAGGAGTGGCACTACATGTCCGCTGACGCCAGGGGAGCGGAGGCCAGCAAGGGTATGTCTGGCGTGTCTTTCATACTCAGCTTACAATTTAATAAACTGTTAAACTTGTTGAGGATTCTGAGATACAGCGTAAGCTCTCCCTGCCCCCTGTCTCTGGCAGGTCACACCGAGCTCATGACGCAGGCCGTCTCCTTCGTCCTTACCATCCTGCCCTCCGCGATAGCCTCCCTGCCCCTGCCTCTGCGCTCTCTCTTCTGCGTCGGCGAGGAGCGCGTTTCCCAGCATACCCGGCAGCTAAAGCTCACAGGCCTGCTGATTTGGGGGTTTGTCAGCTGCCTGTGCCAGCGCCTGGAGGAGGGCGGCGGGCTAACGCTGGATCGCAGGGCCATGGACGAGCTGGCATTACTCAGCAAGTGTCTCCAGAGCGCGATGAGCGATCAGAGGGGCGGAGCCAATTCTTTGGCGCAGAAGGTGCTCCTGAAGCTAGAGGAGAGACGGCCCTCGTGGACGGCGATGCAGCTCCAGAAGGCTCGTAAGCTGTGTACTGAGGGGTAAGGGCAGCCGTGGGGCCATAAAGCGCAATGGAAATAAATAATTAGCTGTCTGCAATAACTGATTTGATTTTTATTATAGTTACGCAACTATCCTTCTTGTGTGCTGTATTTTAATTCAGAATCTTTCATTTGGATAAATAAGCCCGAAACATATTTGAAGAACTTGGATTAAATTGTGGGAAATATTAGTTATGACAAATCCTTTTTAATCACGAAACCCATATGTATAAAACTCTGTTAGACAAACCAATGTTTGGTCATAAACTCATCAGATCGTCTCCAAGTGACAGGCCCCAACTTTTCAGGAGATAAGCCTCTAAAGCCGCAGAAACACATTGATTCTTATTGCATATTATTTAGGACAGAAGAAAACAGAGCATAAATAAATGAGTAGATTACCTCAAGTGTTCCAGGAAACACTGCGGGTTTAGTGACAGGAAAGCCCAAATAAAAAAGGGGTGGGCAAAAGAAGGCGTGATTATGTATCACCTGTCTGTGGCGTTCTGCAGAATCATTACTATTCATTAAAGTAACCTTCATTCTGAAGTGACGCCCGAGTTGTAAACAATCAGGGGACAGTGCCTCTCTGAGCGCGAGCTCATGAGTCCCAAAAATGAAGCAATCCCCATCTTTGCAAAGTAATTTGTAGAGGAGAAGATGATTGTTTTCCATCATGGTGACCCTGACTTGGCTGACTGGATGCATACACAGATTAAGATGAATGCAGTTATTCCTTGGCTGAGGTCTGCCTCTTTCAGGGCACATTCCCTCTAATGACATGATTGATGGGCTGTCCCAAATCCAGAAAGGAACTCATTAATCACCGCGCTGACTGAATCCAATCATCTGCCTCACCTGCACGGTGATGGACAGGAAAGGGTACAATGCAGGTGCTGACAGCGATACACTCCCCGGGCCGGGAGAGAGCAGGACTTCCTCAATGTCAGCCCGCCGAAGGTGCCCACGCGAGGGGCTTCCTGCTTCCCTACAATTCCTTACCGTTACAAATGGGAAAGGGGGAGGCGAGGAAATGAGGAGGAAATGAGAACGGAAACAGCAGCCGGATGTTCGTCCCCTTCTTCTTAGCGGTTATCTGTGATGGCGCGGAATTTCCTGTGGGATGTCTCCAGCCCATTTCACTAGGGTGCTGAGATTTTCCACTTATATGTGCATACATGCATATACATATGCGCACACACACACACACACACACACACACAGACACACACTGCACCGCACTTCAGGGTCCGTCGCTTATTGCTCTCGGACTATAGGATATTCGTGTGCACACTTTCACAGTGTTGTGTATGTGGCTTAAATAATCATCCATGCTTTTTATATTGTTGCGGATTTAATACTCTATTTTAAAATTTTACATGAAAGTAGCTTTGGTTTCGTACAAATACTTAGCGCTGTTATGTAAGTGCAGATGTACAGCAGACAGATAGCGATTGTTTTGCAAGTGAATTATCAAATGAAAAGTGAGACTGCCCGTGTTGTTCCATTTGCATCAGCCAAAAAAGAAAGAAAAAAAAAACAATTAGAATCTTACAAGAGCTTGATATTTGCAGCTCTGACAACAATAGCTATTTATAATCTGGGTTGTTTTTAATTTGCACGCCTGTGTAGGCTCCCAGGCACTGGGCTAGATAGTACCGCCTTTGTGTTGCTCCTCTTCTCATGGCCCCAGCACAATGGGAGACTGATAAGTGGATTTTGCAGGGAAATTGTTTGTGCCGGATTGGGTGTGTTGGCTGTGTATCTCATTCGCCAGCTTCGAGGTGCTCGCTGCCCTTTTAACTCGCCTGCATTCCGGCATAGGACAGGATGTGCTGTCCGAACCGTGACCTCAGATTTACCCTGGTCCCTGATTGGACAGCCTGAAGACATCATTGTGCTTCATATCTATCATTATGTGTCTCACATATTAAATCCCAACATTGTCTCTGAAGGCGCCGGTCTCCTGCAGGAAGCTGGGGGGGGGTCTTAAACCACTGGAGGCTGATGCGGTTTCTAGATGGTAAAGCGTGTTTTTGTTCCCGTTCTCCTCATGCTGCTGTGTGTCCCCCCCCTCCCGGTCCCTCTGTCAGTGTGCCGGAGTCGGAGCGGGCCGGCGTGGCGCGGGGGAGCGGCGGTGCGCCTGAACTGACTGAGCAGAAAATAAGCCTGATGCTCCTGGAGGTCTGCCACCAACCAGGTGGCAGCATGTACCTGAGGCAAATTTATCACATCATCCGACTCAATGAGGTAGGGAAACGGCCTTTTTGCCGAGCAATTAGGTGTGTGCTGGCCTGGGGCGGCGTCGGCTCGCAGCTAAGGGTCACTCGAGGAGCTGCGCCGGCCCGCAGACGCCCCCTGTCTCCCGGGCCCCCTCCACAGCAGGAGGGCCTGCCAGGCCGGGGTACCGGGACCTCGAGATGAGGGGCAAGACGTCGCTCCGCCACGGTGCTGCCGACGGACACGCTCCTGGGGCCGCTGTGCCCAGAGAGAGCATTTCCAAAAGGAAAAGCTTTACAGCTGTACAATCAGGAAACCGGAGGAAAAAAATAACTTTAAAAAGATATAGGTCTGAATGACTAAATGTGAATCATGAATAGAAAAGCTGCTGATAATGTATTTCGCAGCAATAAGATAAGACAAGATAGGATAAACATGCATCTCCTCATATCATGGATTTATTATATAATGGAAAGTTGCATATTTAATGCATTTGCCTGACAATGGACTGTGGGTGAGTGCTGGCGGTTTGGGCTGTAAAGTGCGTACAGTAGAAAGGTTAGAGGCCCCACTGGTGTCCAGTAAGGCCTCGCGCTGCAGCCCCCACTCACGAGATAAGGTCAAAGCAAGGACAGGGCGAGCGGGGGGGCAGGGAAGCCTGGCAGTGTGAGAGATGGATGTGTGATGTATGTCTCGGCCTTCGCTGCTGCGCCCCGTCGCCAGCTCACCCTTACAGCGGCCAACGAGAGGGAAACCGGGAGGAAAGTTCAGTTTCACACTATGATGAAACTTCTGCCTGTACTGCACCTATACATATCGTGTCCTTTCGGGTCTCCTTCTCCCCATTCTATTTCTGTATTGTCTGATTAATTTGTACTTTTGAAAGGTCATTAATTTCAGGAATGAGGGAAACGAATCATAGCTGTAAAAATAACTATGAAAACAGAGAAGAGGTGTTAAACACTCAGATTGTCTTCTGGGTCCCCAGTGCATGCTTCATGTCCAGCTTCCATTCTGGACTTGGCTGTTTTTTCGTGTATATCCCAGGGCCTTGTTCTGCTGCTGGTATATTACCACTTGCATTTTTCTTCATCGTCCTCTATTTGAAGGATCTGCTGAAGGCCCAGATAGCAACGCCCCACGACCAGTCAGGTGCTCCTCAGAGGATGGTGAACTTCAGCCTGGCCAGTGATTGTGCTTCACCACAATTCAACCCGCTAACTTGTTTTCGGCGAATCGGATCTATGGAGTTTTCACAGGTGGGTGAACTGTTGTAGTGTCTTATAAAATAATAGTTGTAATTTTTTCAAATCCATAATATTCAATAGCTACTGTATATTTCTTCAGCCATTCTGTAGACTGAAATGTATATAGGTATCATACTCAGTACCTGCCAATATTTTAGTGCGGTGTACATTAGTACCTCAATATTGTACATTATTTAAGCATGATCTTTTACTTGACTCTTTTTGCTGGAAGCAGGTCATGGGCACGGTGAGGTAACTTTGGAACTATGTCAAGGCCACTAAAGTTCTCACCGAGAGATATCTCTCTCTGTGGATGTAGAAACGGTGACGTGTTAAAGTTTTGACAGCTTTTTGAATATTTCAATGTGAACTTTGGAATTCTCCATAGGTCCTTTTCAGAGCAATAGTTTAATGGGTAGAAGCTACAAAAGACTAAAGAAACATTAAAAGAAGAACCAGAAAAGGAAATTTTGAATCACTTTAGACGTTAAAAAGGCCAATTTCTTAAAGGCTGTCAACAAAATTTCTTTCGCTAGACCTTTCTCATATTCACAATGTAAGACTGTAAATTAGCTGTAAAAGGAAACATTTTTGGAATTGTAATATGTGTAATTTATATAGTGTAGTGATCTTTCTTCTCCCGCCGTTTTCCCCAGTATAAGGAGTATGTGGCTGTTTCCTAGTAGCCTTCTTTTTCAGGAATCACGCTTAAAGGTCTCTCCTCTACAGTGTGGGCCGCATTTCCGCACACAAAACAACCTATTAGGAAAATGATTAAACCACCTAGTATGCTTTAGGTGGCCCTGATGTTTGTCAAATCAAATAGAGGGGGGGGAACGTCAGGTCCATCAATCACACGGTAGCTGTTTTCCTCTCCCTTTGTCAATAAAATCCTGCCCGGAGTTAACAGTGACATTTCAGCAATCAAAGCAATCACATTTTTATTTGCTATCCCAACAAAGGGCCTATCTCCAGCTTTCGGAGTGGGCCGGGCAGGGCGCCATTAAAACAGTTTGAAGAATAACGACTCTCCAAAATTGATTTATCTTTTTATAAATGATGGCTACATCCCCAAATGGATTTATAAATTAATTGCTGTCTTATTGGAATAAAAACCTTCTTGTGCAGACGTGATGAATATCATCTGTGGGAGTCCTTGCTCGGGACCCCCTCCTTCTTAGTTAGTCCACCCCAGCTGGAGCTCTAATTTACTGGTCATATTAACTCTGATTAATAACTAACAATGGCTTTCTCCCATACATCAACAGTCAGCCATAAGTGAATGGACCTGGGACTGGGCCCAACTGCTGCCAGCTTATCTGGGAATGAGCCCGCTGACCTTGAGAGCACTCCTGGCTAACAGGTAATAGCTTATTCTTTCCTCCGCAACTGATGCCTGTCATGTCAGAGGTTGTACCTTGTTTTATAAATGTATATATGAAGTGTTGTATAATTTCATCATGAGCCACAGCAAACCTGCAAGACAAATGGAGGAAGTGTCCTGTCAGTGTGTTGGCTCTATCGTGTGACATATGTAGAGTAGACCCTATTCTACTGTGCTTATTTTATTGTTTTTTTTTTTTATCTGAATTCTATATATATATATATATATATATATATATAATGTAACGACCAGGTTGTAATAAATAGAAACACAAATCATAGTTCTAAAAGAGCTGTTCATTGACATGCTGTCTCATTGGGTGCTTTTTAGTTAGCAACACCTTTGCGATAAATTAAAACACCAAGCATTTGTGTTCAGTACCCCTTTGGAAACCAATGACTACAATTGCAATCAATAGCAAAATGGCAGGAGCCGACCTGAATCAGTAAAAAAAATTATGATACTTAATAAAAATAAATTGTGTGAAAGATCTGTGCAGATATGTTAAATATTGCTGGTCAAAGGACTTTTCTAATGAAACCGACAAATTTATGTACAGAATTAAGCAGGCATCCAAAGACATTCTGTGAGCGCTGTATGTGCAGTTGGCATTGATGTATTTCGGGGTGTTTCTGTGGAAGGGCTTTGTGGTGGAGCTCCCACCTATGATGGCTGGACTCTGTTGGTGGGGGGCTCTACCACTTCCTCATGGTGGCTAGGTGAACCTCCAGATGTTTGTGGGCCCAACACAGTGGGTAGTGCTGTGGGATCAGCACCTCACAGCGGTGGGAACATTCGCTTCCAGGAATCGGAGCTCGGAATGGTGACGGAGGAGGGTAATATGAATGCGATGGGGAGAGGGCTCTTTGACTGCACATTAGTATGACAGGCCTAACCCTACATCTCTTGGAGGTAGCGGAGGGGTAAAATGGAGATAGTCTGGATAGAGTACCATTGCTGCCTGATTGAAGCAGTACTCAAGTTTCCCAAGTCGAAAGCTTCCATACAAGGCATAAATATTTATGCAGGTGTGTGACACATATTAGGTAGCAATATTTCAGCTACTTTCAGCCCTCAATTCAGAGCTGTCATTTTAAGCACTATCAGCTGCCATAAGGCTAGTGCACCTTGTCTTGCTCCTACATGAAATCCATTTTAAATCACCTTCGTTGTTACGCGCACCTCGTAATAACAGGCAAAAGGCTTGTCTGCCAAGGACGACGTTATAATAAGGGTGAAGTGCACCGTGTCCGTGTCTTCAGCCTGTTCCACACGCTCTTCGCCTGTGTGCCAGTTTGTTGCACATGTGTTCAAAAAAAAAAAAAAAAAACATACTGTCACTCCTCCCAAATTAGAATGGGATTATTCATGAATGGCCTCGAATGGTTAATGCCGTACTTCATGATCACGCATCGAGTGCTGAGAGGAGCAAGGAAAAACAATGAAGGCGGATATGGGAATTAGGAAACATCCAACAAGGAGTATAAATAGCAATGATGCCTCTTAATTTTGCCAGCAATGGCCCCCTGTATTCCTCACTGGGGATACATATGTTGATGTAGGTAAAGCTTTGAAAGAACAATGATAAAGCTTTTCTACTGGAAGGCCCCAGTTAGTCATTCTATATAACACTACAGTGAAACAGCATTATTTAATGAATACTGTACAAAGTAATATGGGGTGCTGGCTTTATGCCTAGAGTCTATGTAGCTTCCTGTCCATTTCTGTTCTTACTTACACATAGTAAATCAGTTGTTTGAACAAATGGTTCTGAACTGCTTAGTCTGTATAATGATTGACCGTCTTCGGGAGCTTCCTTGGTTTTCATTCCTGTTAAATCACAGTGAAAGATCATCTGCATTTACTAGTGAGTAAGGACTAGTACTATGCACTGCACTGATGTCATCACCAGACCCTGTCATTGTTATTTTTATCTCTTTATGTGAGATTAGGGCAGATGAACATCCATGTTGTATAAACTGTGATGACTTAGCAGCTATACTTAAACTTACTCACTTCCTCATTGCTCTGCATGTAATATGATGTACTATGAGCATTGTGGACATCTTCTGTAGGATGGGTAAATGGAGAGGGCTGTGCTGGGCTGAGCTTAAGGTCACCTGTGCCTTATTAAGTGTGAGTGTTCAGATCACCTGTGCTGTATTCATCATCCGTAAATGAGGCTGGTCTCGTTTCCTCTTGGCTGTGGCACCCACGACTGTGCTCAGTTGATGTCCTTTTTGTGACCCAACAACAAACAGTTGCATTCTCCATCTTCCCTGCTGGATTTGTTAAACCTGTCTCTGCTCCTGCCCTCAAGTCCCGTTCCCTCCTCTCGTCCTCACAGCACGTTCTGCTCTTCATCGCCCTGCCCCGAGCAAGTCTTACATCATCCTTGGAAATATTGTGGTTAAGATTCAGCACTGTAACCTACCACATATAGTTCATATAAGTCCTGTTATCTCTCTGCAAACAAAATATAACAATATTATTATTATCATTGTTATTATTATTGCAGTAATGATGGAAAAATTAATGCAATCATTTTTCCTTTAAGGTTAAAGAAAACTGTGATTTTCATTTATTCATCTTTCAGCTTGTCTCTTAAACAGATGAATATTAATTCACCAGAAATGAATCAAGACCCCTCTACTATCCACTTAAGGCACAAATGATACAAATACAAGTGACCATTTTGTTGTTTACAAATTAAGAAAAATAATTGTGGCATTTAAAATGCTTTTACATACAATTGCAGACATCTGCAAATAAAACTGCAGATGAACCTCGGCAGGGGAAAAAAAAAAAACAAGAGGATGACAGAGGTGTGAACCATTGCCCATGTACAAGTCACTTAGTCAAATCCCAGTGACATTGTGTGCTGACACAGATTTGGAGATGTCTGCCACACTGAGGCCCTTTATGGGGGCTGTACAGTCACTCGCTTATGATTAAGCAGGTGAGGACAGAAGGCCTGTCTGCCCAGACACCCACACCGCCAGTGTTCTCCTTCTCTAGGTCAACCAGTATGGCGCAAGATCTCATCGTACCTTTTGGGGGCTGAAAAGCACAATATGGCTGCCGCGTTTCCATGGGCCACCTTACTGATTTGTATGCACTTTTCGTCAAGATAACAAGTTAGCATGCAGGTTTTAAACCATTTTAGTCAGTTATATTTCTTTATATTGTCCAAAAAATGTGGTTTGATAGTGTGAAATTTCTGTATGTCTTCTCAAGAAAGTGTTTTCTTTCATGAAAAAAAACACTTATTTCGGTTGCATTGGTAGTCACAGCAGTTTCAAGAGGTAAGCAAATACCATCTGCTCCAAATGATGGCCATATGGTCCACTTTTTTGTGAAAGAATAAAACAAAAACAAACATGTCAGAATACTTAGGGTTTCCATGAGTGTTGATCTCTGCATGTAGTCGAAGCTCAGTGTGATTTGGAATCATTATTTTAGCGTTTGTTTTGGAAAAGGGACTCGATAGTCATTTACATACTTTGCATTTGCATCAATCAATTTATCAGTTAATGAAACAAACCCTGAAGTGTAGTTTTCTCATTAAAGCCATCTCTATAGTACATAGGAGTAATAATATAACATTTCCTCAATGTTTCTTTTATTTATGCCAGAATGTTATGCTTAATATTGTCTTAGTTAATCTTATTTTTATTTCCATTCATTAATTTATTGTAGAGGAGTATTTCTCTGCGTGACATTTTGGTTCCTTTAAGAACTACATCATGGAAAAGAAGCTGAACTAGTCAAGTTGTAACAATTACCATTTTTACTTCTGAACATTCGCCTACTGCATTCCAAAGACCACTGCCCACCATTGTGAGGCAGTCATTCTCAACGTCAGGACTGTATGATGTGTGATTGAAGAAAGACGACCTGACGAAGTTTATTCTTCGTCTTCTGTTCACCTTTGCTCGTTCTTTTGATTGACAGGTTGTGACAAAGCGGCACTCATGTTGTTTTGAATACACCTCTTTGCCTAGTTCTACATGGTTTTTGACTTTCTGTTTTGGGGTACAATAACATATTGAGATTTCCATTAGCTTTAACCTGGTGTGTTTTTCTTTATGGAGAGGGTATCTTTGTCGGTTTGTACCGAAGGAGAATAAATCATTGAAGCCTGGAATAAGGCCGTGGCCCCACCTCACATGGCAGAGACGAGCTGAAAGGCTCATTAATCAACAGCCGAGTCACAGATGTGATGGCTTCCACACAAACTGCCAGCAGACTGTGAAAGTCACATCCAACACACTCAACTGTCAACTAAGCGGCCCCTGCACACTTCTCTTCCTCTGCAGCCTTTCTTCACTTGCTTCCCCCGCAGTGCTCTGGTATGCCGAGATATTAACCTGGACTGTCTAAAAATATGCGACAGTAACAAACGCAAACCTGCCGGATGTTGCTAACTTGCACCTTTTTTATTTAGCACGCCCAGCAGAAGCTTTTTTGTCACACGTTCCTGAAAACGCATAAAAAGCAAGATGAATGAATTTCAAGCACGATCTTGGAATCAAAATTCCAAGCTTTTGTGGAACTTATAGGCAAGAAACTGTTTTACTGTGCAACTGCACATGTTGTATTATTTGATTTTCTTATATAAAACGTAGCAATTAATTCCACAAAACTGTTTACTTTTTAGTCAAGTTACAGAATTCCTAATTTGTGTGTAGATCATTCTATGCATAGATATTTCTCAAATATTTATTGAGAAAATCATCAGCAGGGAGAAATGCGTAATGGGGTAATTTGTAAATTAAAGACATATGTTTTATCTAAAGAGGTTATTGCATTTTTTTTCTTGTAAATTAAGTAGGGCTTCAATCTAGTGTCATTATGCAGCAATTGCTTAATAGTGCTTGGGGGTAAATTACTCTTATGTTGTCTGTTGCTCTTTTGATGCTTTCATATTTTCATATGTCACCACAATAATTGGGCTTTGGATTAGATTTGATGGATCCTCTTGTGATCCTGTAATCTTCCGAAAATTGCCATCCTTCTGAGAAAGACTGACATACCTACTATAGCAGAAAACAGGGCCAGTCAGTGCTGGTGATCTAATGGCTGGATTTGGCGACTGGGCTGAGCCGCGGTACCAGTTCCGTCATTCCCCAGCGAGTGCTGCTCTGTGTGTGTCATGTTCTGGAGCAGATGACTAGAAGGTGTCCTGCTTGTCATCATTAATCTGTGTCTTTATGCAATGCTGTGACAAGAAGATTATCCAAGTTAAACAAAAATCCATTTTAGTTCTTAACAGCTTCTAGACTTAAAGTGACAGTTTTATTCAATATTGATATTTATTCCTGCTGTTATTGTGTTTGTTGCGTTACCCAGAATCCGGGGTGCTCCCATACATTCTTATTCCTGGCTGAAATTATAGCAACTTGTTTTGCTGGCAGAGTTTTATTCATAAAGAGACCAGCTGTCAGACTCCATCCAGTCAAACTGGTGCTGCTTTCACTTTTTGGCAGGCCTCCTATTTTAAGATAATTTCCCTTGATTTAGCTAATGAATTATGCTTCCAAAACTCATAAAGTATTTGCAGATATTAAAAAAAGGATGTGTCACAATTAAGCTCATTCAGGAAATTATATGTCTAAGTTGACAACAGTTGACACGTTTAGGTAAAAACAGAACTGCCAGAACTCCTTCACAGCTTCCGTTATTCTATTTTAATCATGAAGAATTCAGTTCTTTTATGTTTTCTGTTTGCCTTATCTTGGTCGCCATTTTGGGCTTTATTTAACGCTGGACACCTGGTGAATTAAGCTCTATTTCAGTTCACATTGCTTTACCTAGCTAAATCATGCTTCAAAAGTCACGCTGTTGTGTGACGGTCGTTTTGGAAATGGCCCGGTTGTCAGCATGCCAGTACAGAAGAGCTGCTGTCGTCTCCTGGACGCAAAACGCGCTCCCCTGGAGCCCTGGGTGACGGGCTCCTGTGCAGATGGTCATCTAGCCTTTTTGAAAGCCAGGGCACTGGAGATGTTCATTGAGATTCGTCGCCCGCGCTCCAGATCACACTCCACCAACGGCGAGACGGAAACTGCTAGGGAGCGAACGTAGCTCGCCTTGGTTGATAAGGAGGGTCTGTCATCGCGGCCACCCTTGATTTGTCCTAGAAATATAAGTTCATAAAGTCAAAGTAATTATCCTCTTGTCTTTCGCTGTGGGAAGAGGGGAAGGTGGCGAGGGCGGCTGGACAGTCACTCTGTCATTCTCCTGAATGGGTTTCGGCTGCCATCCAGGAAAGGTGAACTTTTTTTTGAGAGGGGAGGCATGCGCTGCGTGAGTTAATGTACAGGTATAGCAGCAGAAGCAGGAGAGGCAAAGTGCTAGGGGATGAAATGGAAGAATAAGCAGAGAGGAGCACTGGGAGGTACCCTGTATTAGTCAGCTGGCGACGACTGGGCACCAGCACGACACGGCCGGACCCTAGGCAGTGACCTGACTCCTGGTGCTCATAGGCTGCTGACAGCGGGGCCTGATAATGGCCTGTAATAGCACACAATGGATGGATTAGGCTTTTTAGCCTCAGGATACTGGCCCCTGACAGAGAGGCACCTTGCCTGAGGACCCGTAAATTGACTGCCGTGTCACTATTTGTGTATGCTCTCTCTTCCCCAGACTTAAATTGCTTTTTTCCTACGTTTTTTTCCCGGACCGGGGCATGGCATGGTACACTTGTGTTGACAGTCACAAAGCCATTTGAAGTGAACCCTCCACATAGAGTGCCCCCCACCCCCCCCGCCCCACCC